>CM021104.1:512581395-512856848 GCA_007115665.2 Sequoiadendron giganteum | reverse complement strand
GATCTCTCTTGCAGTCGGGTTGTAATGCTTTGCGCAAGCAGTTACAAACTCAATGCTCTGTAAGGTGATCGGAATGGACGCAGCTTGGAATAAACCGGATTCTTCAATGTTTTGCAACGTAATTTGGTTCATGCCCTCCAAGTCTTCAAAACTGACCTCTGGATTTTTCTACCATAAGTCTGTGTCAGTCGTTTTCAGGTAATCATGGTATAAGACCGTCTTGGTCTTGTATTGTACTTGGGAGTACTGCATTTTGAAAACCTTGAAGATTGACTGTGCACTTGATGCTGCTCAGACGACTTTTCTGGAACTGCTAAAAATAGCGTTGTCGGGGGTAATTTTTACGAAAAATTCTGAGACATGGGTTTTGTTGAAAATGATTTTCTAAACAAACCCAAATCGTCGGAAATTCGAAAAAACGAGTTTTCCTTTGACATGCAAGAGCCCTTCGATGGCAGAGGCAGCAAGGGCACCAAAAAGTGTTTTCTCTCGGAAAAATCCAACACATGGGTTTTGTTCGTGCTTCAGAGCTAAACAAACCCAGTTTGTCTATTTTTCAAAATTATGACTTTTTCCGAAAACCCTAAAAAATAGGGGGCAACAGGACTACTTTTTCTGGAAAAATCCAACATGTGGGTTTTGTTGAAAAAGTTGTGTTGATCATACCCAATTGACCAAATCTGTGATTATCTATCATTTTCTGTGACATGCAAAGAAATATAGACAGAAATAGAGGAAGTAGACAGAAGATGGATTGGAAGTTATAAACTGCCACTTTGCAATAATCTGTCTCTGGAAGCAATCTCCGGGGAAGAATACTTTTACTGCCATTGATCTTCAAAAATATTGAAGATCCATCCAAAACCTCTGCCAAATCTTGAAAACGTGTTCTTGGGAGCTATTTGATGTTTTATCCTTCAACCTGCAAAAAGAATAATGAGGAATGGTACGCCTAGCATGAATATATGGTGATTAGGGTTAAGATCCATCAATTATGGAAGACAACTCATGATTTAGGCCTGATTTGGAGTTCCAAAAGATGATTTCCACTGATTGTGGAGTGTTTGGCCTCTTTTTGGCTCCAAATTTGCTAACTCAAGTCAACATCTTTGCTTTGACTTCTTTTAGGCGTCCATCCTTGAAGTTGACCATTTTCATCCATTTTGCAAGCTGAAGTGCTCCCGTTTGATCTTTGATTCAGGTTACTCAGT
The DNA here is from genome assembly GCA_007115665.2 of Sequoiadendron giganteum. Classification (NCBI taxonomy): domain Eukaryota; kingdom Viridiplantae; phylum Streptophyta; class Pinopsida; order Cupressales; family Cupressaceae; genus Sequoiadendron; species Sequoiadendron giganteum. The sequence continues at coordinate 512,855,637 of CM021104.1, read as the reverse complement.
TGATCTCTAGCAGTGGCTGGCAGTTCTGTTGTTGAGGTGGGATCAATTTGATGAGATGTGCCTGGGAGAGGTTAACTCAAAAAACTGAGTTTAGATCTCCAGAAAGAAGGGCGTCTTTCCTTGAGAGGGGCGCTTTTGACAATGCCTTAGTCAATTTTTATTGACTGTTCTTCGTTTTGACCTTCTCAATCCCTCTTTGCTTTGATTTGACGTTCCCGATGCTAGATGAATCTCATGACTCTACTTGACGATGCATCGGGCAGCCAGCTTGGTCCTGTTTAGGATGACTGACTTCTCAGTTGAAGTTGGCAGGTTTAGGTCCTTCAAACTAAAGGGCGCCCCTGGCCAGCAGGGGCGATTTTAGCTTTTGCTTGGTTTTATCTTGGCTATGGACTGCCAATCTTTGACCTCCTCCATCAGATGATTGATTTGTCGGAAGTTATTGTTGATAGTCCCAATAACGAGACAAGTCATAGCTGAGAAGGTCATCCTGGGAGGCAGTGAAGATTCTGACTGAATCTGGATGCCCTCAAGAAAGGGCGCCTTTCCTCAAGAGGGGCGCTTTTAGCCATGCCTTAGCCATTTTCTGGCTTGTCTTTCCAGTTCTTCAATTTTGGCTTTTTCTGCTTGATCTCAACTCGTGATCGTTTGGCATGTCTTGTGGACCTGCTGTCAGATTGATCACATAGCTGGGAGGAAGCTGGAAAGATATCATGTATAGAGTTGCTGCTTATGGATTCATCTGGTGCTTGTAACTGAGGGGCACCCCTAGCCAGCAAGGGTGCTTTTACCTTGAAGCTCTCTGTTTTGGCATCTTCATTGCTGATGGATCCTCCATACTTTGCTGACGGTCAGTCAATGATCCCTGAATCAAATGATTTTGCTGATTGTTTCGTTGTCGAGCCAGCATGAAAGTGAAGAGGATGACTGAGTTGAAGATGCCAAATGACTACATTTGCCCTCTCAGATCCAAGGGCGCCTTTCTTCAAGAGGGGCGCCTTTTTCACCTTTAGGCTGTGTTTTGCCTTGGTAGCAAAATGTGCACCTTCCAAAGTTAGCCAAATTTTGGCCTTTTCTGTTTTGAGAATCTCCCTCGCTATAACAGCATCTTTTTTACCTTTTCCGCCATGGCTTCTTCATTTTGACCTTCTCAGTCCCTCTTTGCTTTGATCTGACGTTCCCGATGCTAGATGAATCTAATGACTCTACTTGATGATGCATCGGGTAGCCAACTTGGTCCTGTTCAGGATGACTGATTTCTTAGTTGAAGCTGGCAGGTTTAGGTCCTTCAAACTAAAGGGCGCCCTTGCTGGGCTTTTGCTTGGTTTTATCTTGGCTGTGGACTGCCAGCCTTTGACCTCCTCCATCAGATGATTGATTTGTCGGAAGTTATTGCTGATAGTCCCACTGACGAGACAGGTCATAGCTGAGAAGGTCATCCTGGGAGGCAATGAAGATTCTGACCAACTCTGGATGCCCTCAAGAAAGGGCGCCTTTCCTCAAGAGAGGCGCTTTTAGCCATGCCTTAGCCATTTTCTGGCTTGTCTTTCCACTCCTTCAGTTTTGGCTTTTTCTGCTTGACCTTAACTCATGATCGCTTGGCGTGTCTTGTGGACCTGCTGTTAGATTGATCACGTAGCTGGGAGGAAGCTGGAAAGATATTATGTATAGAGATGCTGCTTATGGATTCATCTGGTGCCTGTAACTGAGGGGCGCCCATGGCCAACAGGGGCGCTTTTACCTTGAAGCTCTCTGTTTTGGCATCTTCATTGCTGATGGATCCTTGATACTTTGTTGATGGTTGGTCAATGATCCCTGAATCAAATGACTTTGCTGATTGTTTCGTTGTCGAGCCAGCATGAAAGTGAAGGGGATGACTGAGTTGAAGATGCCAAATGACTACATTTGCCCTCTAAGATCCAAGGGCACCTTTCTTCAAGAGGGGCGCCTTTTTCACCTTCAGGCTTTGTTTTGCCTTGGTAGCAAAACGTGCACCTTCCAGAGTTGGCCAAATTTTGGTCTTTTCTATTTTGAGAATCTCCTTCGTTGAACGGCATCATTTTCATCCTTTTCCGCCATAGCTTCTTCGTTGGAGTTCTTGAAGCTTAGCTTTCAGCACCTGGTACTAGCCAATCTGCCATTAATGGCTGCAGAGCTCCTAACTTTGTTCCTGAAAAATAGAAATAGACCCACCAGAGTAAAACATGTATTTTGACAATTTTGACTTGATCAGTGTGATCGTGAAGGCAATTAACCCTATCAAAATTATTTTCAATCATTTCCGGGAAGGTTCTACTTTTTAGGGTTTCCTTAAAAATAGGAGCATAAAACCCTAATTTTCATTTTTTTAGAATTTTAACCATAGGTTCCTGGACAGAAACTCACAAAGACTTCATATTTGTTTTGACCTAAAACATACTTTTGATGGCATTTTACATCGTTTAGCTCAATTTAAGCAAAATGCCAAAAATTTCATTTTGGGTATAACATATTTCTAGGATCACCATTACACAATCCAAGTACGCTCTAGATTTTCTCTTGCAGTTTCACATGGTTGACTACAAGTTTGTGTTCATTTCCTTTCTCTCTCAAGTTAAACTTGAGGCTTAGTATTTTTCACCTTTCATTGATGGTACCTTGTACTAACATGTTGGGAGCCTTGTTTACCTTACTCACACAAGGCCCAATATTCCATATGTTATGGGCATAGTCTCTCAATTTATGCAAAAGCCCCATGAGCTACATTGGAATGCATCCAAGCAAATTCTCCATTACATTCAAGGTACTCAATTTCGGGATTTAGCATGTAGCGGACATTGATATCAACTTGGTGGACTACACAGATTCAAATTGAGTCAGCGATTCTCAAGGTCACAAGTCCACTTCAGCTTATAGTTTCTCTCTTGGCTCAGGTCCTATTTGTTGGTTAGGGAAAAACCAATCTACTATTGCTCTATCTTCCACTGAGGTCAAGTATCGAGGGGGTGTTAATGTTGCTACTAAGGCCATTTGGCTTCAGCATATTCTCATTAAGTTTGGTATCTGATTCAAACGGCCATCAATCATATTCTATGACAACTAGAGTGCCATAAAAATTTCACATAACCCAATCCATCATTAGCTGACCAAGCACATAGAGGTTTGCATGCACTACATTCAAGACCTTGTCCATGGACAAGTCATTGATCTTCACTGTTGCCCAGCTTTCAAATAGGTTGTTGAGGCTTCATATTCTAGGGGGCTTCTTAGTTCTTCTCTCTCTACTCTGAGGGAATCTTTTCTCTCTTTTGGGAGATGTTATTCTCTCTTTTCTAGGGGTGACTTCAACTCTTTAGGAGGGATTTCTATGTACATGGCTACCTCATCAGGTACATTTGTCGGGACTTATATTGCCATCCACCTATGCTACGCATAAGGGGGTGTTAGTGTAGGTTCTTTTGTTTTCCTTATGTTTGGGGATATTTTTTTCCTACACTTATTATGAAGCTTGCTTAGATTAATTAGACAGTTATAATGAGAGCACATGGCATAATGCATTAGTTACATGTGTCACTCTCACCCACTTTGGGTAGTTAAGTGTCACACCCTCTTTTGGATTTATTGGCCACCAATCAAACCATTTATTTGTCTTCACCTAAGTAGCTGCAACCGTGTATTTTTAGCATTTACTAAGTAGGTGAAATTCCCACCTATTCCTAGCAGTTGGAGTTATTACTCCTCTTGGATTTCTATGCCTCTATTTTTGCTAAGTAGATACAACACTCACCTCCCATATCTAATAGTCGGATGGAGTAATGTGAGCTTTGCCTAGGCTCTCTTGCACTTTTGTCTTGTGAATTGTCTTTTTCAAGATGTTTTCCACGTTTTGTTGTCATGATCTTCAATCATCTATTGATTGGAGTGCAATTGATCTACAACCAACAACAGATCTTGATTCAAATTCTTGTTTCTCATAGAAAATAACAACTTCATAGAATAGGATTATAATTACATTGAGAAGGGTGCTAGACAAAAGTGGCAAGTCATGAAAGAACCTGCTCCTTACTTGAGATTGTAATTTGAAGCTAAATTTGCTTCTCAGCAAATGAGCAACTCCTGCATTTCAAGAAAACATAATTATTTGGGGAGGAAGCAAGAGAGGAAATTTGGATGCAAAATTTGCATATATGGAGTTCATTTCACAAGTAGAAATTGATGACAGATATTTCCCGTGCAAATAAATTTTGCTCTATCATGGATTCCTAAAGGCAAATGCCTTTCTTTTGTTCGTGGTGAGAAAAAGAGTTTTGACTTTTGACAAAACAATTAAATTAGGAATGCATGGAGGCAAATGAAGAGTCAAATGATCATCTTTTCATCCACTACTCCTTTTCTAATCAGCTCAATTCCATGGATTGAGCTAGGTTATAGCGTGTTGTAAGGTGGATTGGGTTTATCAAAGCTCAATGTTTAAGTTGTTGTAAACATGCAAATTAAGTATTCACAACAAAGGTGTAAGGGGGATTTGGAACTCACTTCCACCTATCATCTATTGCAATATTTGGCTCAAGCAAAATCACAAAATTTTCCAAGGCTACATCTCCTCTTGTAGCTATATTAGGTATACGGTGGAATCCCCCATCACAGAGTTAGGGGAGATCTGGTTTGATTAATGTTGGAGTATTTGAAGGGAAGAAGCAACACTTGAGCTCAGGCCTAGCCAAGAATGAGGTGGCTTCAAAAAATAAGACTGACAAATCTTGAGGTGAAAGAGAACTTCATGAAACAGAATCCTTCTATTCACAAAACCATTAAGCTAACTTCAACAAGACAGCCAAAGGGAACCCCCATAACACTGGAGGGGACTATGTATTCAAAGATCATGAGAGTCAGCCCTTTTGATTATGGCTTGTGACTTGGGAGTTCAATCCAATAGCCAAGCAGAGGCCTTGGCGCAAGTGTATGGGCTAAAGGAAGGTGAGAAAGGAGGATGGAACAAGTAGAAGGTGAAGGGTGATTCTGAAGTAATGATTCATTGTTTAACTAGTAGATAGTGCCATTCTTGGATATTATAGATTCATGTTATTCTTCAAATCAACGATCTTCAAGCAGACTTTGGTCAAATTTATTTACTTCATATCAAATGAAAAAAGGAATGATGTTGTAGATTGAATTGTAAACAGGTGCATTGATGTAATATCCAAGGTTACCCCAAGTTTCCGGGACGGGGACAGCGGGACGAGTCCCCAAGTTTCCGATTTTTGAGGCCAAAATTAGGGACGGCTATATAAAATATAGGGAAAATTTAAATATATAGGGAAAATTTAAAATATTCATATGAAAACATGGATAAAGCATACATAATATACGTTATATATAGCATTTGTGTTCAATATTCTTTGTCAGTACTCAATACACATTGAAAATTCAGAATTAACATACATGAATCATAATACAACCTCCAAGTTATACTTTATAAACTTATATCAAATTACATAAGGTTATTTCCAGCTCACAAATTGTTGCACTCAAGGAGTTTTGGGCATCAAATTGCCTTAATATTCAGCCTATTTCCAATTGTGAAGAACTGTTTAAAAAGGTCAAAATCCTAAGTCTTTGTCTCTAAAACCTGTTAGTGAACAGCAAGCAAATAAATTCAAGTTTACACACTTTTGGAATAACGTTTTGTTATTTTTATATATCTCTAATAGAGCATCAAATATTTATCTTGTGAGTGTTCCAAATATTGTGAAAGATATATGAAAATAATTTAAACGAACAACTCAAAAACCAAAAAACTGAAAACTAGTATATATATATAAATTTTATTTTTAAAACATGTTTTGACATGGGGGACTGCTGGGGGACGGCTCAGGCGTCCCCTGGCCATCCCCTGCCGTCCCTGGGACTGGTCAGCCATCCCTCTTTTGGTCAACCCCGTCCCCCCGTCCCCGGGACGTTTCCTGAGATTTCTGCAAAAAGAGGGACGGTCCCCTACCGTCCCCCAGTACCCAGGACGTCCCGGGAACGGGTACGGGGCATTTTTTGGGGGGGACGCGTCCCCGGGTTTCCCTGGTAATATCCCACATAGGATATTGCCCTAAATTTCTGATTTCCAACTTCTAACTTCTGCCCTAATATTTTGCACTTTTGTTTTCTGCTCAAAACCCTAGATTTTGATCTGATTTTCTGATTGCAATCAAACAAGGACAGCAAACACAAAAGCAACCAAATGATCCAATAACAAGCAATTGCAAGTCCTTATGATTATATCTTCAAACATGAACTTATCCAACCAATCATATCATCAATTTTGTAATGTCCCCATTTTTATCACTACATCTTCCAGTGACTGTTAGCCTATTCCTGGATGCTCGTAGGCTAGTCAAAGGCAGAATTAAGGTTTCCAGCTACTTGGAGGTTTCTTTTGAAGATTCAGGGGTTCACATGTTGGAGTTTTGCAGATTGGTTGCGGGATTCTTTCTGGATTTTCAAAGAGCTACGCAGTGGTATGACATGCAACTCAATCAGAGAACTTTTCTGGACTTACTATTTTTAGTAAGTTACGACGATTGCATGTTGGATCTTTACAGATTGGATTCTGGATTCCTTCTGGGTTTTCAGAGAGCTTCGCGATGGTGTGACATGCAACTGAGTCAGAGAACTTTTCCGGACTTACTATTTTTAGTAAGTACGACGGCTGCTCGGATTGTGGTTAAAATGAGTTTGGAACAACTTACTATTTTTAGCAAGGTTTCTGCAGTTCACTTCAGTGGTTATATCTGGCATGTCAATTTGAGCAGTTTGGTCTCCAACACCCTTGGTGCTATTTTTGGCAGTGTTTCAACAACTTGGTATTAAGGCTATTTCGGGCAGGGCAGTATATTCAACCAATCTCCAGCATTTGAGGTGATTATTTTGGCAAGTTCAATATTTGATGAAAATATTATTTTAAGTGAAATATTTTTACTAAGGCTTGGTGGACGCCCAAATGGAGAGATAAGTTGGTTTATTAAAAAGAGCAAATTTTATAAGGTTTCTCACTTAAGTATTTTGGACGCCATACTTGGAGAAATATTTGAAAAGCATTTCACTTTATTAATTGGGGCGCCTACCATTCCTTTTATTGGCATTTTAAATAAAGTTGTATCCTACTTATGTTTGGACGCCAAGTTATGGAGAATGAAGTTTGAAATGAGTGGCACCACAAACAAGGGAAATTCCCAATCCAATGATGATCAATCCATGCCCAAGGATTGCCTCTAAGAATGATCTCCAAATCTGATTTGCAATCTGCTCTTCTCCAAATGATGCAAATGAAGAACAAGTAGACCTCCGTTATGTAGTCTTCCCAAGATGAGATTGGGTTTTCATCCAACTCACCCTTTTATTCTCAAGGGTTTTCGTCCTTGGAATAAGCTGCTCGGAAGTGCAATTCAAAAGGAATAAAATAACCAGTCCCATGATTGCCAAAATGACTCACAAAAACTTGTATTTATACATGAAATTTGCCTTCCTCTCATGCTAGCCGACCAAGGTGAAGTTCTATTATTTTTTATTATTTCTTTCTCCCAAAGAGGCCGACCTTGGCAGATTAAATACCTTTTATTTATTGTTTTCCTCTCTAAAGAGGGTCGACCCAATCTTAGCATCCTTAATTTATTAATGATCTTCACTAGGCCAACCACAAGGCTTGTATTAAAATTCGTTTTCCCTCCTCTGATAGGCCGACTAGCCTCTAGATATCTTGACGCCAAATTCAAATTGAAGATTTGAATTTGTCTTCTATAACAAGGCTTTTTCCAAGTTCCATTTGTCCAGCAAAAATCCCTAAGTGTGAAAATCGCCTCCCAAGCCTTCTTCTACGACCACTCCGAAAAAGGGAACATTACACTCCTCCCTTCCTGAGATTGCTTATCCTCAAGCAATAACAAACTTGCATGAAAGGCTCCCAACCCGAATTTGATCCAATTTTTTTGAGTTTGATTTTTGATTTGACTTTGACCAGCGAATTGGGAATTTGTTTTTTTGTTTGTTTTTGCTATTTTATGAGTTTTTTGTGATTTTTGGTGGCTTTTTTATTTTTTTGAGGTTTTGTGCTTGATAATTGCGAAAAAAGAAATAGATGCTAAAGGAACATAAATGACTGAAATAAAATTATGAATTCTAATGTTCCAAGGACAACAAATGTAATCTTCAGAATTAATGAAATTGAACCACCAATAACATAGAATTTGCATACCCGGAAGCCAACACTCAATTTATTGAATATTTAATTGCTGGAGCCAAAGCATATACAATAAAGATCTGATATAAAGTCTGATCTGCTCCTTAGTGGTCCGAAAACCCTTATTTCCAACTAGGGTTTGACTGAAAATGACACCCAAATAGTACGGTTAGCTGGTGAATGCATTGAAATGATGATATCTGCTGATAAAAAGCCCCTATCTGCAATTATATTCTGATAAATCACTGTTGCAATCAATTCTAAATGCAAATTAACCTGTGATTAAGACCAATGATGCCCAAATGGAAACCCTAGGTAGATTTCCCTGTTTTGTGAACTAGGTTTTTGTCTAATTCACTATCCTCCAAGGGATTTCATCCTCAGAAGACCTATATGCTGTTGAAACCCTTTTCCAAATCTCAAAGCTATAGTTTGTTTTTGTCAAAATGAGAATAGAATGCCCAAAAATGAGCCCAATATATTGCTTTATAACCTCGCATGAGCTTTTTTATAAAAATCAATAAAATAATCCTCCTCCAGAGGCTACGCCCAACTTGAGGGTCTTGTTGGTGCGTGTTTTGAGTACGCCACCGAACACAGAATAAAAATGCCCAAAGGACACTCTTATCCTCTCTTGAAAAGTGCTTGCAAAAATCCAGTAGGCAATACAATAACTCCAAGGTTTCTTTGGTCAGGTCTTGACATGTGGATAAGGCCAGTGGGCGTTGTGATTGCTGGTAATCACAAGGGGACTTACATGAAATTCTCTTTTTGCGGGTTGAAAACTTAGACGGTTTTATCCTTGAAGGCTCTTTCGGTGGGTATCTTCAGATTTTCCAAAAAAATAAAAAAGGATAAGGGTTTAGAGATCTAAACTACGCCTAAGAATTCAAGAGACAGCAGTGAGTAGACAAAATGGGTAACCACACTTCGTTTCGCCACCTTTGGACAACTACGCGAAGCAGGTGCAATCTTCAACGGAAGTGATAAGAATTTTCATATTTGAATCGGTAATTGAAACAAACAGAAGTTAAGCATCCACGATTTAATGGCTCAGACTAACTTTACACGTCAAATGCAAATCATCCACTTGACAAAAGTATGAGCAAAATTTTATCCGCCACTGCGATCAAATCTATCATTCATCTAACCAACATGTAATGAAATGCTATTCTAATTCTACTCTAAGTGTTGAAGGAGAAATATTCAACCTTGCATACTACTTGAAAATAAAAGTTGTTCTTAGCAAATCATGCACAAGAGCTTTTATAAACGGAAATAGTTTCGTCGCAACAATCTTTTATTACTCACTTCACACATTACAAATGAGGGCCAATGAGTTTATATAGAGTTTCATAAATGGAATAAATGGCTCAGATTAAAAATGAGCCGACGGTCAAGATTTAACAAACGAAACCCTAATTAGGGTTTCCCAAAATAACTTCAGTTAACTGGCAATGAACAGCAATGAGTTGGCAATAGGAGCTATTTTCAAGGGACTGTATCCCGATCCTCTCGAGCTGCCGTGTATTCGCCGAATCTGGACACGATCGAGGCAACCTCGTCCATGGTAACCTGCGGAAGCATGCCGATTCTGAATTCAAGCCCATCCATGCTCTCGGCGCATCTGGCGAAGGTCTCCTCCCACTCTGGTTCCGTCTTCTCAAAGGATTCTCTGATGCTCAAGAAGTTCGCCAATTTGGCCCAGTCCTGCCTCAAGATGGGCCCAGTGATGTAGAAGATATTTTCCTGGACACTTTTCTTCAAAACTTCCAACTGCAGGTCATTCTCTCGCAGTGCCTCTTTATCCAGGACATCGGCAATTATGTTGAGGATTTTGGCCTGAACTTCCTTGACCTGTTCCTCCAGTCTGATGCCGTCAATCTTAACCTTCTCCAAGACTTCACCTCGTGCCGTCAAGGTCCAATACCAAGTGTGGAAGTCATAGGCTGCTCCCGCTGCGATGACGCCTCCCTCTATCAATTCTTGCTTAGGAACTCCTTTCAGAATCCTAAGGCACGGGATTATTCTATCCTGCACGTCTGGAAGGCTGTCCCATACTTCTGCCAAAGAAGCGAACCTAGAAAGCAAGGCAGTAGCCTGGCCATAAACCAAAGTTAGCCGCTCCACAAATGTCTCAGCTTCAATCCCCTTTACGGCTATCCATTCTTTGGCTTCCTGAACCGTGAGCCTGTTTTCTTCCATCTCTTTAATGGCCTCCTGCGAAGAGTTCGAAAGTAGAGGAGCTGCCGTAGTGTCCTGATCAAGTGGCTTGATCAAGTGCTGAATATATTCCCTTAAGCGCTCAATCTCTAATTGGCACTCCTTCCTTCTGGCTACCTCCTTCGCCAACCTTGATTTGATGGCGGACACAGAATTGTCCAAATCTTCCATTTCTTGGCCCTTAGTGATTGGACCCAAGTCAATGGTCGTGATGGCGTAATCCTGTGGAGCCATATCCTCCCGTGGCTTGTCCACTGTAGGCACGGCGATTTGCACTGTCCTGTTGCCGGCCTCGTCTCTATGTATGCTGGAGAATTTCTTTGCCGACTTTTTGGGCATGGTTTGAGACAATCTGGCCAAAAAGTCTGCCGTATCATCCTCTTCTGGTTCATCTGCCGGCACTTGTACCTTTAGCCTCTCCTTCAGCCAATCCGGTATCGTAAGCTGCTCAACACCGTCTTCTTCCGGCACGCCTTCTCTATCAGGAACGTCTACAATTCCCCTAAGGGCTGAAATCATCCCTTCCTGAAAATCCTCATCTTGAGTGTCCACATTGTCGTCATCCGACTCCAATATTTCGGTGCCCGTGGGAGAAGGTGGCGCATCCTCATCTGGCTGAAGCTCCGCGTTGTTTTCAGGAATCGGAGAAGGATCCCTCATATCTGCCAGTGAAGCATCGGCGGTAGCCAGTATCTCCTCAATATTTCTGGAGGCGGCCGATTGAGAAGGTTTCATCTTTACCTGTTTCTGGACCGGCTCTTTGCCTGCGGCTATTTCTTTTCTTTTCCTAGATGTGGTGGCCTCTATCACTGGGAGGTCCTGTGATGCTCCCGCATTGGAAGAATAAGACTCCGCCTCGCTTAGCATATCATAGGTCAGGGTTATCTTCTGGCGCCTTAATTCTTGAACTCGTTGATCAACCCACCACTGAGTAAACTTGATAACAGGCCTCATCAAGACGTTCAAGTCAGCATGCTCTGCTTCTGACCACTGGACAGCGGGCAAAGCTGAATTCTCATCGAAGCGCAGTTGCGTCTGATTCTCGTCCTCCTCCAACTGATCTGGCACGTGACAAAATTCAGTTGCCCTAATTAAGCTGAGAGGTAATCTGGACCACATCCTCCGTCTGACCTCAAATTCATCCGCAGCATTTGCCCAATAGTCCTCCAGTTCGACCCTATGCTTGTACCTCCTTCCATCCACCATTTTGATGTGGTGATGGGGGCCGTAGTGATTTCTGGCCGGATATGGAGAGAAAGGGTAATGCTGTATCTCGATTCTGGCACTGTCAGCTGCCTGTGATGACGGACACGACTCCAGCATGTTCCCTATAAAGAAGGGAAAAGTAACTGCTGCCTTTTGCTTTGCTCTTTGAAGACCCTGAAAATCTTCTAACTGCCTCAACACTTCGAGCAGGACCATCTTATTCGTGGGGAAGATGGGCAGACGGTACGGACTTCCAGTGAATCCTTGAATTCTGATATACGTAAATCTTGGATACTAGATAAACCAAGACCCGTATTTATCGATTAGGCTTTTGGCTTCATGTGTCAGCCGCTGATGCGTCCCTCCTTGGAGTATCCTGGTGATGTACATCAGGAACGCGTCGTGGGCTCGTCTAAAATGCGCCTTCTCCCTCAGCTGGAGTTGTGGGTAACAGTCATAAGGTTTTAGCTCGTTCTCCTTACTGCCAACCGTGCCTTTGCAGATCAAGCCTGCATATCTGTAAGTTTTGGCCAACATATAGACGACGTAAGAACCCATATGAAACGTTTTGGTCTTCTCTAGATTGATAAGCTGGTGGTGAAGATTATTGCTTATCATCCTAGCCCAGTTGAACATTTTGACACCTTCTGTGAGGTCCCCAATGAAGTAATACATCCACGGCTCAAAGGGTGCTCCCGAGGGACTGCCTGCCACTCTGTTCAGCAAGATAATAATATCTCCATAGTCCTCCTTGAAGTCCGTGCGCATCAACTTCTTGGGCATCTTCTTAAAGGACGGTCTAGGCTTGTCCAACCAAAATTTGTTAAGGTTGGCGGCACAAAGATCAGGATTTTTGTCATATAACTTCTGAGCATCTTCCTTGGTCTTGTAGACAGTTTTAGGATATGCCGGAATGTCGAAGGCTTCCTGAATGGCCACCTCTGTCAGATGTGCCAACACTCTCCCATCAGGCGCCACAATCCGCCTTGACTCAGCATCATAGTGAAGTGCACACTCCACCATCAGTTCAGCACAGCAAAGTGCAGGCTGGAATCCGGTAGCTCGAAATATGCCATTTCTCACTATCCTTCTAGCTGCAGGCGTTGGTAAGGGTCCGTTGTGTCCATATATCCTCTTTTTAAATTCCACGAGATCGATGTGGCCAAGATCAGTGTCTGAGACATTTTTCCACTTAGACTTTATTCTGGTCTCTGGCTGCGATCCTTTACTTGCAAACTTCATCTGTGCCTGCCTGAATATTTCGCTTTGATCGATCGGCAGCCTGCAAGCACAAGATACTTAACATTAATACAATATCATTTAAGAATTAATGAGTTTCGGGGTATAGCCTAGGCAAAATCGCACTTTCAGCCTTATTAAATTAAAATTTCTGTCAGAAAGCAAGCTGAAAGTAATTAAATTCGCCTATCATGAATGAAATTTGTGCCGGAAACGAAGTAGAAGATAGAAACACAGCGCAAATGCGTTGTCGATTAACTTCCAAACCTCAAAGATCACGTTGTGGCTGTAAATGAATTTAAAAATTCAAAGAAATCTGCCAGAAGAAGTGCGCCACTATGCTGGAAGTACGATTTCAGCCAAGGAATAAATTACTTCTCTCAAAAATCACATCTTTCAATAAGAGAATGCTATCTCGATTCTCACAATGATGTTATTCTCACAAACTTCTCCTTCGAGAATGTTTTCCTGAAGATTTGAGAGAGATAATTGCTTCTCAGCCGGAATTTGTGAAGAAATGAGTTGCTGAAACTCATTTTATGGCTGAGAAGTGCGATTTTCCTCAAGGCATTGCTTTCTTTCTTTTGATTTTCTTCCAATTTTTAGAAACGCTTTCTCCTCGGATTAGCAAACTTCTAATTTCACTTTCAGTTATCGAGGCAAGTTTCTAACTTTCGTCTTTGTGCCATCTCTGCTGAGATTTTCGAATTTTCTCAAGGAAAATTGACTAAGTGTTGGAAAATATATTAAATTAATTGTCCAAATATTATTTTTCCAACGTGTTTTAAATCCTCCGAACGTGGCAAAGTTTAAACTTATCTAAGGCAGACTAGTTTAATCTTCCAAATAATCTCCGGATTTTTGAATTTTTAATTAAAATTTCCTAAGTGTCAGGGAAATAATTAAAAATTCTAAAATATTAAATTCCAACCCGTTCAATCTTGATACATGGCTAATTTCGTTCGTCAGAGGCAAAATATCTCTTTTTTAAATTGTCTGCCTAGCCAAAATGTGCTCAATAGCTCATCTGCCAAATTTTAGTTCTCTAGGCGGAGTTTTGACCTCTCTGGACATTTTTATTTTAGCCAAATGATTCATCTTCTGGGTTGGGCGAGCCTGGAGACCTCTGCCATTTTGCCATTTTTTTACTAGCGCTTAGGAATTTTCCAAGCTGAGAGGGGCGGACTTCATGTTTGCTCTGCCAAGCACTCTTCATTTTGTGCCAAAAAAATTTCACTCCGTTGTGCTGGGGCGTGATTTTTACGCCGGCCAAAACCTCTTCTTCTTCTAGACATTTCTTCGTTTTTCATGCCTTAGGCTAATTTTCTCCTCAAGAATTAGGCGAATGTCTTATAATTCCCTGCCTATGGCGTATTTTATCATCCATTGGTCTTAGATTTTCCTTGCCATGGCGAATTTTATTTGTGCCTTGTCCAACGGAAAATTTCACTTGTTTCCATCATTTAATTCAATTTTTTAATGATTTATCTTGCAATTTCACCCCTTTCCAAACATCTTGGAGCGCACCCCCTTCATGTTTTACCCTTCTCCACACTTCTTGGGGGCGGACTTTGTGTTTTTCATGCCATTTTCCTCCTTAGGTTGGGCGGACTTCATGATTTTCATGCCATTTTCCTTAAGGGCGGACTTCAGCTTCATTTTGCCATTTTCCTTAGGCTGGGCGGACTTCATGAGTTTCATGCCATTTTCCATATGGCGCATTTCCTACCTTGCAGGGCGGACTTTGAACCTTTTGCCAGTGGCGGACTTGGTGAATTTCTTGCCAGTGGCGGACTTGGCAAACTTCATGCTATGGCGGACTTGATGAATTTCTTGCCAGTGCCTACCTTTGGCATGCCAAAGGTAGGGCGGACCTTGACTCTTCCATGCCATTCCTCTCTTGATGGCGCCATTCTCAGACTTAGACATTTTTCAAAAATTCCTTGCAAATTTCAAACTTTTTACATTTTGCCTTGATTTTCTCGTTTTCCGAAGACATATTGATTTTCTGCTCTGTGGGATCCAAAAATAGAAACTTTTTCCCAAAATAGAAACTTTCCAAAAATAGAAAAAGCAAAAAGCATCCCTAAAAAATAGGGACTCCGGAATGGCCTAAAAATGCCAAAAATCAAAAAAGCAAAAAGCAAAAAAGCAGATTCCCTAAAAAATAGGAAGTGTCAGAAACGACCGAAAGCAATGGCGATCTTCGTCCACCGGGTCTTCTAAGCACTTCCATGACGTTAAGGTCCAAAAACGAGTTCAAAGTCTCAACTTAGCTAGACTGACCTTCAAAATTTTATCCAAATTCAAGATTCTCAAAGACGTTGCGCAGAGGGCGGAACCAAACTTGGGGGTCCCCATTTGCGATGGGGGGATTTGTGAAATAGGTCACAAACAAGTCCGAGAAGTAGAACTTCCGATTCAAGAAGTAGGCAAAGGCATGAATCGGCTGGTGGAGTTGGTTTGTCCATCTCCGATCAATGATGCGCCATATGATTTCATATTTTTTTTTGTTGCCGCCATAGTAATGTGATATGGCCTCTTTGGCCCTATCCATGGCCTCATAGATGAAACCCATTGGCATGCCATCTCCATCCACCATACGAAGAACCCTCACCAAAGGCTCTGTCACCTAAAAAATGAAAACAAATGTTAAATTATAACAAAATTAACCCCTCAAAAAATAAAAAACAGCAAATAGATTATCATGTATAATTTTTTTTGTGTGATTGCTACTTACCCCCATCAGCTCCTCTCCATTTTTGATGAATGTCTCATCAAAAACTATGGTAACAATCCTCTCCCCTTCAGCTCTACTGGAAAATGAGGACTCCTTCCAAGCATCGGACACAAACATTTGCTTGAGATGACCAATGGTACCAAGAATGCTTTGCAATGTGAGGAAGTGGCTAGCAAATCGTGTCACTCCAGGTCGCACAAGGTCCTTGCCATTTGTGAATTTCCTCATCAAAGAAAGCACCCAAGTATGGTTGTAGATAAATTTTGTAACACTTTTTGCATCTTCAACCACTCTTTTGACCCATGAAATCTTCCCAATATCCTCTAACAATAGGTCCAAGTAATGTGCAGCACATGGAGACCATGCAATTGTGGGATACCTCTCCATAAGTAGCCTACCTGCAGCTACATATGCAGCTGCGTTGTCCGTGATAATTTGGACAACATTATCAACTCCAACCTCCTGGAACACCCCATCCAATAGACTGCATAAAGTCTCAGCATTTTTAACTTCATGGGAGGCATCTATTGATTTTAGGAACACCAATCCACCATTTGAGGCCACTAAAAAGTTCAGGAGAGTTCTATTCCGTCCATCTGTCCACCCATCAGATAAAATGCTGCAACCTTTTCTTCGCCAAAATTTTTTTTGCTCATCAACTACAAGCCGTGTATTCTTTACGGATTCCTCTAGCAATGGCCCACTCAAATCTTTAGCTGATGGGGTCTTAAACCCCGTTCCTGCAACTGTAAGGGCGTTCACTAGACCTTCCCAATATGGGCTGCTTGCAACATTGAAAGGTAGATTATTGTAGTACCAAAAGTTTGCAGCAGCCATCCTAGCTTCATGATGCTTTTCCTTATTCCCACCGGTACCTTCAAGTGAAGGTTGTGCTCCTGGAACATTACGTGGAATAAAATAATTTGGTCCCGATGAAGGACCGTGGCCAGCACTAGCAGTAGAATAGGAACCCTCAGGACTCTCACCAAAAGATGAATGTGGAGCACGAACACTTGGACTTGCAGCAATAGCACCATGAGGCATAGTTGGTGTAGAAGGGGATCCACTCATCATTGATGCTAGGGCATTCTTTGTTTTTTGTCTTTCATCTTTTTTTAGCTCATAGTCAGCAAGAAGGGCCTTTATCTCTCTAATAATCTCAGGAGTAGTTTTAGGGCATCTCTCCACATTTTGCCCAGGTATCCTTGCAAGGTGGTATTTTAACCTGTTTATTCCTCCTGTCATCCATTTTTGACATTCAGTACATGTCACTTCACCTTTTTTGATTCCTGGTATTCCATACTTCCATGCAGGGTCTTTTCTCATTCCCTTTGGATTTGAAGACGACATTGCTGTTTCAAGTTCAACGTGGAAAAAAAAAAAATCAGCAAGGGTTTGCAAAAAAATCAGCAAAAAAATGTGATTCAAAGTTTCATTTATTTGCAAAAAAAAGAATGCAAAACCAAGCTAGAAATAATAGGAATTAGGCTATAATGGCTATTAAGGAAAATAAAAAAAAAATTTGGCAGCATATCCCCTTATTTTTCTTGATTTTTTTAAATTTTGAAAGCAAAAAAACAAAAAAAAAGAAATGTTAGATCACTTACCTGGCTCTATTTTGATCTTTTTAGCTCCTCCTCCTGCCTTCTTTCAAGCTAAAACCAATTTGCAGACCTTAAAAACACCAATCTTCAAGTTAGAAATAACAAAAAATTAAAAAAATGTATGGGTTTTAACCCAGTTTGACACCCCAGCCGCGGACGAGAGTCCTGGGTCGGGACTCCAAGTCGACCTCTCTGGACTCGACAGTCAGTCGATTTCAGAGTCCCGACCCAGGACTCGTCTGGACTCGACTCCCGAGTCCGTGGCGAGTCGACTCGGCTCAGCCACGGACTCCCGAGTCCACCGAGTCCGCGGCGAGTCCTGAAGAGTCCACCAACTCTAGTATTTACATCCCTCATATACATTAAACATTTGGGTGAAAAGAGGACAACAAAACTATTAACTGGCAACCGAACTTTGGTGGTGGAGAAGTTGCAACGTGTCTTCCTCAACCTGCTGTGCTGGCATTAAGCATTAATGCTTTCAACACCTTGATGCTTTGATCAATTACATGATGCCTCATTACCTAGAAGTCTTTAGACATTACACAGTACATTCTAAAACTTAGACCGGCTAATATTAATATTTTTCAATGTTTATCCTTTATCTCCTAATTACTCTAGGACGGCTTGATCATAACATTGGAGTGGGAGAAATTACTACTCCAACATTGAGGTTGCACGTATCTGCATTTGACACTCAACAAATTTAATTAAATAAAGTGTGACTGATATATAACTTCTAATGTTTTGTGCAGAAGAGGATCTGCATGCAAGAGAGGCAATCGAGCAAGTTACAATTTATAATTATGAAAGTCTAAGACACGCAACTTCTGATTTCGATCCCAGCAACCTACTTGGGAAAGGGGGATTTGTCGAATTTTACAAGGTTTATAGCATGCTATGAAGTGAACAACATTAGATTGTTAGATTCCTCCATGATATTAATTTTAAGCATTTATGTCCTGGGAAAACTTGTCGATGGGAAAGTTACTGCGGTTAAGAAGCTTAGCGAAAGACAAACAACGCAAGCCATGAATGAATTTCTGACTGAAGTGAAGGTAATCAGTAGTGTTCGTCACCGTAATCTTGTTCGTTTGCTTGGCTGTTGCTTGCACGGCCATGAACGCTTGCTCGTTTACGAATTTATGTCAAACAATAGTCTTGAAAAACATCTTTTCGGTGGGTAATATCACATTAAGTTTCTTTACCAATTTTCAAGTTGTAATGAAGTTGTGTGCATGAATTGGTTTGCTTATATATAATTGCTTTTGCAGGAGATAGAGGGACTATTTTGGAGTGGGAAACCCGTTTGAACATCATAGTGGGCACAGCTCGAGGGCTTCCCTATCTTCATGAGGACTCCAATATTCGCATAGTACACAGAGATATCAAACCGGAAAACATCCTTCTGGATGATAAATTTCTTCCAAACATAGCAGATTTCGGATTGGCTAAATTCTTTCCAGAAGAGGAATCCCATTTTTCCACCAAAGTTGGAGGGACAATGTAAGCGTATTTACAAAATTCTAACAATAGTCCATCACATGTTTGGATATTTACAACTATTCAGCTAACATATTATTCAAACAGAGGTTATACTGCGCCTGATTACGTCTTTAGTGGGCAATTAACTGAAAAAGTTGACGTATATAGTTTCGGGGTGGTGGTTCTTGAGATTGTTAGTGGAAGAAAGTGTAGAGATGCAAGTTTACCAGATCCTCTTCAGCTTCTTTAGCAATGGGTGCGCTTTCAATGTTCTCACCTGTTATTGCTCTATTTTTTGTTCATGCCTAATCAAAGATATATAATTTCTTTCAATTTGATGGGTACATTGTAATATTTTGAGATTGTAGATTTGGCAACTCTATGAGAGCGAGCAAATATTGGATATGGTTGATCCGAAGTTGAAAGGAGAGTACCCGCAAGAGCAAATGCTGAGAGTGATAACAATTGGTCTACTCTGTGTAAAAGCCTCTCTATCCCTGCGTCCAACTATGTCACAAATTGTATCAATGTTAACAAGTGGTTCAGAGATAACTGATCAGCCTACCAAACCAGCGGTTTTAGATAGTAATGTGAATGAGAGAACTCCAACTTCTTTGTCAACGTATTCAGCAGGATCTCATGGATTTATTAGTGTATCTTTTTTGTTGGAGGTTATAATCCCAACTACCCCAGCTCCATATGCTGAGCATTTAAAACAGAAGTTTTCCCACTGACTACATTTAATTCATCATCAAGAAGTTTCTTCCACCGACCTTCATTGAATAAGGGTTCTAGATATTTCTCTGCCTTATCTTCATGGAAAACCATTTAATGATTCCCCACTAGAATTCTGGAGTAAATAAAATGTCAGTGGCAGTTACAATATTTTTGGGCAGTGAGCAGTATAGGGGCATTTAAAACTCTGTCGCTACTGGAAATTAAGGATGGGGACGTGAAGGTTATTTTAAGATAACTATTTTTCTAATTTTAAATAGGGAATTTTGATGTTATGAGAGTGGATATATTTTGGTGGATAGTATCTGTCTTGAAGGGGAGGGAAAAAAGGCTTTAAAAGATTTACGGGAGGAAGGACTGGGAGAGTGTTGGCACTTCTTCTTTTGCTGTTCAGGTTTTCTCAACAATCTGATCCGTTTTTTGTCATTTTGTCTTGGGTTTGTTTTTCTACTTAGACAGTATGAAATGTAGGTGCCTGTGGTGAACCATGTTGTTGGCAGTTGATGTACTATGCACTCAAGTTTGGTGTTGTTTTGGATTTTTAGAATAAAGGAAATATTGAAGTATCTTTCTTTGGGTATTACGTGAACATGTTCATATTCAGTTTTTGTATATCCTATTTGTATTCATGTTCTCGAGTATGATTCATGGGAACTGAGTACTCTTTTATAAGTTGATTTACATGGCAGATTATTTGTTTTTCTGTTGTTAGAGATCATATTGCATGGCAGAGGCCAATCTGCATCAGTTTGGTATCAGAGCAATCAACAATGGCCCAGAGGGGCGTACGTGTGAATTGGGGAGGAAGAGGAAGAAGGAATGCAGGCCTTCGTAAAAATGTTGCCAATGCAATCGACCCTATGGAGAGGCTTATTGAAGCCTTAAAAAGCCAAAGTTCCAAAGTGAAGGTTGATATTTCTGATTTTAAAGGAGAGCTCAATTCATATGTATTTCTAGATTAGGTTCAAGAGTTGGAGAAGTACTTTGACATGGAGAACATTGATGAGGATGATCCAAAAAGAGTTAAAATTGTTGCATCCAAGTTGAAGTCGCATACAGCCTTGTGGTGGGAGAACATGCAAATTTCAAGAAGAAGACAAGGAAAAGATAAAATTAGGATTTGGCCTAAGATGCTAAAATATTTGACAGCTCAATTTTTGCCCTCTGATTACTAGCAAAAATTTTTTAAAGAGTTCCAAAATTTGAAACAAAGGGATCAATTAGTACATGCTTATACTGAACAGTTCATGAGACATCAAATTTGGATAGATATACAAAAGTGTGAAGAGCAAGTATCAGCTCGGTATGTGAATGGACTCAAGTTTCAACTCCAGGATGAGCTTGCATTGTTGAAAGTGCCTACATTGGATGAAGTATATGAATATGCTTTAAGGGCAGAGGAGAAGTTAAGCCGAAAGGGGAAATTAATGAGTAAGAGAAGTGATAAGTTCCAAGACAAAGGAAGAGGGAGTTCCTCCAAGTCTAATAAAGAAGAACCAGATGAGAGTGTAAAGTCAGATTTTCAAGGAAGGGGAAGCTTTAGAGGAGGACGAGGAAAACTTCAAACTGGAGACTGGAAGCCCATGAAGTGTTTTATTTATGATGAAGCTCATAAAGCCATAGACTATCTTCTAAACCCCAAAAGGGTGATGGTATCCCAAGATGAAGGACCTTGGTTAGAAGAAGTTGAAGCTGAGATAGGAGAGAACCTGATATTGAGAGGAACCTTGATATCTAGAGACAAAGAAACTCCTGAAGTTGATTGGAAGAGGAAGAACATCTTTCGAACAAAATGCAAATGTAAGGACAAGGTGTGTAAGGTGATCATTGATGGTGGATCTACTGACAATTTGGTGAGTACATAAATGGTTGATAAATTACAACTTTTTTGCATTCCAAAAACTAAACCCTATAAGATTTCTTGGTTAAAGAAGAGTCATAGTGTACTTGTGGATAAATCTTGCCTTGTTTCCTTCAAAATTGGTCCATATGTGGATGAAGTGCTTTGTGATGTGGTACCGATGGATGCCTGCCATTTGTTGTTGGGTAGGCCTTGGTAATATGATCAGAATGTAATCCATCGAGGTAGAGAAAACACCTATGAGGTTCAACTTGAAGGAAGGAAAACACTCTTAAAACCATGGAAAGAGGAAGGAGCATCTGAAGTGGCATCTTTGTCTCTTCTAGTAGAAGCCAAGATCGAGCTTGAAGAAAAAAATAAAGTTCTAGCTCAACCAAGAAGAGAGTTGGATGAAAATCTAGGAGCAAAAGAGGTAAACAATTTGAAGAATGAGATACAACCAAAATTTGATGTAGAGCTGCAACAACTAACAAGGTTACATGTGCACCTCGAGAAATAGGTGTTGAAGTTTCAACTGAATGTTACCTTCATTCTCAAGGAGATAGTGAGTTGTGGGAGTATAAGAACAATCATCAAAGATCTTCCAAGAATGTGATTCAAAGTTCAATCAAAGGTAATTGCCTTACCCAGTCTGAGAGGAGTGATGTGAAGTGTGATTGGATCAAGGGAAAGAGTTTCCAGTCTACTAGTGATTTCCGTAGTGATTATTTTATTGGTTTTGCATTGGAGACTTTGCCAAGCTTTACTTGTCCAACTAGATGGTGGAATCAACATTGCACTCTTGTCTCTAGAAAAATATGGGTGGGAAGTTTGGATGGTAGCTTAGATTGTGCCAAAGAATCCCAAGAGAATAGTTTGAAGACCAAACTGCTTGTGTGTATGCACCCTCTTTCTGCTGTCAATGCAACTTGTTTTTTCTGAACCAGGAGGTTCAGACTTCTTTTAACAAGGGGAGAATGATGGATATATTTTGGGGGATAGTATATGTCTTGAAGGGGAGGGAAAAAAGGCTTAAAAATATTTACGGGAGGAAGGACTAGGAGAGTGTTGGCACTTCTTCTTTTGTTGTTTAGGTTTTCTCAGCACTCTGATCCATTTTTTGGCATATGGTCTTGGGTTTGTTTTTCTACTTAGACATTATGAAATGTAGGTGCCTGTGGTGAACCATGTTGTTGGCAGTTGATGTACTATGGACTCAAGTTTGGTGTTGTTTTGGATTTTTAGAATAAAGGGAATATTGAAGTATCTGTCTTTGGGTATTACGTGAACATGTTCATATTCAGTTTTTGTATATCCTATTTTTATTCATGTTCTCGAGTATGATTCATGGGAACCGAGTACTCTTTTATAAGTTGATTTGCATGGCAGATTATTTGTTTTTCTGTTGTTAGAGATCATATTGCAGGGTAGAGGCCAATCTGCATCATATCTTCACAACCACCATGCAGACCATGACATCAATGCTTGTCCAATAATATGATTATAAATTGAATGGGTTTGTAGTGGCTAAGCACTCCCTGAAGAGTCCAGCTCTACAAAGTTGTTAGAGGTCTATAATGGTGGCTCTTTATGAATGAGCAACAACTCAAATGTTTATGTAATGTTTTATTTGACCAATATGAAATATCATGTCTTATGTGTGTCTTTTTCTGTTTTCTCCCCCATTTCAAATCCAACAAAGTGGTATCAGAGCAAGATGAAGATCTTGGGTGACCAGCATTGTTCGTTGGAGTTTTTGTCAAGCTTTAAGAAGCCTGCAGGCTGTCCAAAGCAGATGCAAGCCAGGTCGATGTTGTCCAAGAAGACTTGCAGCTGTGAGAGATATTGAAGAAGATTTAGAAGAATCTGTTAGTGGTATTGCAAACCAGTGGTGGGAAGTTGTTTTGAAGAAAGCACTACTATTGTTTTATGCAGACTGTATTGTTGTGGTCAAAGGAAGAGATCAAATTGTTGTGTGAAGAGGTAGTCGCAGAAATACAAGATTAAAGCTACCCATATGTAGAAGTGGAAGTTGTGCAAGGATTAGAGCCCGAAGACCTTAAAGAGTAAAATATTTCGGTGGAGTCTTGTTATAGTTACATAAGCTAAAGAAGATCATGGAGATTCTTGGCAGCCTGAGGTTGTTTTAAGCCATAACTTACGAAGAGAATAAAAGAAGATAATTTGTTGTTGCCCCGAGTCACAATACTTTCAGCCAACCAAGAGATCTTAGGCGCATAGTTTCAAAGGCCGTAGCCAGTCTCAAAAGAAGTCTGCCTTTTTAAGGAAGTCGTGAAGGAGTTTTGATCACTGTTTGTGCACAAGAAAAGCACCACAATATCTAAAGAAGCGACGCCTAGCAACTGAAAGGAGGCATCAATTGTTGTAGAAGAAAAGTCAAAGAGTCAGAAATAACACAACTCTGAAGACATTGTTAGAAATTTGATGGCAAGGAAAAACTGTCGCAACAGTAAAGTGGAGATTTGCAGTAATGAAGTCGTTCGTGCCAAAGTTTATCGCTGATCAGAAGAGGCTCACCGCGAAGAAGAACTTGTGAGCAAAGAAGTCACAGAAAATCCAAGTGAATCTGTTGCAATGCAAGTATAGAGATCGTTGCAGTCAAAAAGAGGGAGGCACTGTCCGCAGCAGAAGTTGCTACCGCCAATGTCCACCGTAAAGGTAAATCTGATTTTGTAGCAGATCACGAAAATCGGATAAGTATGTGTCTAAGTCTGTAAAATGATGTAAAAATGAAGAGTTGACAAGTGAGATCATGAAATCAAAGGAGGATACCAGTTGTGTGAGGCTGTGAAAATATAAGTGAAGCCCTTAATGAATTAAGGAATAAATATTGTTGAATGTCGTAGCATTTTGTTTCTGTATGAAAGCAATGTATGAGGTCAATGAAGCCCACTAAAACTAGGATCCCCGAGCATCCGCAGAGTGATTCAATGGGAGGTGTTGATAAAAAAAGTGAATCACACCTGAACCTACGATGGACTGGTAATCAAGAAGGCCAGAGTTTGTGGTTAGAGCATCCCAACAACATTATGGGATTTCTTAGATTCGATCACGAGATCTAGAAGATTTTAGATGCCGCAGCATCAGTAAAACAGATTGAGAATGCAATGAAAATTCGTGGTAATTATGATTAGAAGGGAGTGTTGGAGATTATAATCCCAACTACCCCAGCTCCGTATGCTGAGCATTTAAAATAGAATTTTTTTCACTGACTACATTTAATTCATCATCAAGAAGTTTCTTCCATGGACCTTCATTGAATAAGGGTTCTAGATATTTCTCTGCCTTATCCTCACAACCACTGTGCAGACCATGACATCAATGCTTGTCCAACAATATGATTATAAATTGAATGGGTTTGTAGTGGCTAAGAACTCCCTGAAGAGTCCAGCTCTGCAAAGCTGTTAGAGGTCTGTAATGGTGGCTCTTTATGAATGAGCAGTAACTCGAATGTTTATGTAATGTATGCGTGTCTTTTTCTGTTTTCTCCCCCATTTCAAATCCAACATTTTTTCCCTCGTTAGTTAATCCTTTTCACTGCTAAGTTGGCTAAGGACTATAGATACAGAGAACATAAGTTGGTATATGTTAATCTATACTAACTTTGAGTTCGTTTACCAAAATTTAAAATACTGGCCTGTATTTTGAACGTTGTCACCATAAATTTCAGTCACTTTGATTTTATATTTTGAGTAAAATTAATTGATTATCTAAACTAGTTAACGGGGTACCCACACGAACTGAAGATTCAACAATTCAACTAAATTACAACCATAAAAGTAAGGGTTGGTTAAGGACTGGTTCTTGTTTAAATTTTTTGATTTGTATTTAAGAATTTGTTTCATTTCTAGAATAACTGTTAAGTTCACGTGTTTGAAAATAGAGTTATAAACATATTGTTAAGTTCACATGTTTCGAAATAGTTATAAACATATTTTGTATATAGAAGATTTTTATTATTATGCATTAATAAAATTAAAGTCATAATTTTTTATCTTTTTAAATTTATTATCATTTAAAAATATGTTTTTTTGCGTTGAGCTAAATAATATTTTCCATTCTCTGATGTATCATTTTACTATTTATAAACTTTATCTTGATCATATTTTTCCTCTACTTAATTATAGTGATACACACAATGATGTTTTACCTTTGCCCACTTCTCTATTGCCTGGTGATGAGATTACACACTCTATAGCTATTCATGATGTTGATTCTTACAATGCTGTTGTTTCCATAGACGTCATAATAGTTAAACTCATATTCCCTTTTATTCATGTTCTTTTCATGATGAATCTTATGAGGAGCCTAAGGATGGTAATTTATGTGAGTTATATTTCTCTATACATGATAATGTTGTGTCTTATTATGATATTCCTTTACCATCTCATGTACTACTTTCTCTAATCTAGGTTGTCTATAAATAAATTTCTTAAAAGAAAAGCTAGTACAAACTATCATTGCTCATTGTAGTGTTGACTATTATTTTTTTCAAAAAAATAAAACTGTAATATAGCTTTTGTGTGTTTATGTCCACATGTAGTTTTGGGTATGGCATTGGGTATCAAAGCCTAGTTTGCATGCACTAGGAACTCTAGAAATGTGTTTTGGGTCATGCTATCAAACATGTTATTATTTAAATATTGTTGCATGCTTATTTTATAATGAGTATTGAGAATACATAGTTCATAAATTATATCTTTTCTCTCAAAAGTTGTCATATGTTGCTCAATGCTTCACTTAATGTGAAAATTTTGAATTAAGATTAATTAAAATAAGTACTCAAGTGGATTCATTTGAATGTAAATTTAAAGGATGCATGTTGAGTCTATCATTTACTCATGAAGTTAATTTTGTAGTGAATAGTGAAGTGTAAGAAATAAAATAATTTTAGAAGCTAGGGAAACAATGTATTTTTTTCACATTATTGTAAATATAAGTTCCCTTGTAATTATTTTGAATTTTTGTATGAAGGTTGAAAGTTGATTTTATAGGAATGGAGTTCTTATGTGGTGGCTAGTATAGATATCTTTCAAAATTATTTGTATTGATTACTTTTTTGAGTTGTATCGTTGCATGAAATAGTTTTTTCTAGAATTACTTAAATGATAACTAAATGACACAAAGATTTATGTAGATTGATGTTTAGTGGTATTTTATTGTCTTTTAAGATAAAATTTATTTACTTGTAAACATGAACCTTGAGTAATAATTATTTGGATTTGAACTAGTCTCTTAATAGAAATAATAAGTTTACCTTGATAGTAGGAATTCCACCTTATATTGGATTGTTAAACTCAACCCTTCATTTGTAGCACCTTGGTCTACCTAAAAATTTGAGTCTCTTTATCTCTTCCTTGAATTTTGAATAGTGCTTTAACATATTTCCCCCTTTTTAGTTCTTAATTTCATGTACCACTTAGGTTGTTCTAAAGTTGATAACATCTTTCCTAATTGATGCATGAAACTTAATTGAAAATAATTAGGATAAGAATATATGAGACTCAAATTTAGAAGAATGAAAAGTAATCAACATGAATTAGAAGGTATGAAATAAAGAGTTGTGTAGTCATTTAAAAAAAATAAAGGATATTATGGTAGATTATTAAGTCTCAAAGTATCCATTGATGTTGTGTGTCATTGTTTTAGAGTAGAATAATGAAAATAAATCAAAGGTTAGAGTTAAAAAATTTAAGAATATATAGAGTATAATATATATAGAAATGTGTGGTTATTCATTTTTGTTGTTCGATCAATTAATATTGTGCAGTAGAATGCTTTAATTTTTTAGTTTCTTGTGCGGATAAAACTTGTGTGATTAGCCATTACATGAGTTAGAATTGATTTAGAGTTTGTAGTAAGTTTTAAACATTGTAATTTGTGTTTGTGGTTCTTGTGTTCATTGTGTACAAAAGAAGTAAAAATGAGAGACTTTTGCAAGCATATGTTACACAAATGCTACATTTTATATGCTCTCGGAAACTAAAAGGATGTATATTGGATAGTATTGGATAACTTATTATTGTGTTGTAATCATTGAGGTGTATACTTTAGTCTGTCCATATACTATATGAAGTTGTTACTTCCACATAGATACTTGAGTGCATTTGGAAATTGAATATCTTTATTTTGAGGATAAAAAATTATGTACAAACATAAATCTTAATTCGTTTTGGTAGAAAGATTAATAAATTTCCAAAGAGAGGGAAAAAATAGAAAAAAATATAGGATAGTTATGTCATAATTCAAAGTTCAAAGGAAATAGGTTTTAGTTGTAGTTGAAGTAA
Source organism: Sequoiadendron giganteum (assembly GCA_007115665.2). Classification (NCBI taxonomy): domain Eukaryota; kingdom Viridiplantae; phylum Streptophyta; class Pinopsida; order Cupressales; family Cupressaceae; genus Sequoiadendron; species Sequoiadendron giganteum. Next base: position 512,828,051 of record CM021104.1, on the reverse strand, counting down.
TGAAAAATAAATTGGTCAATCATTTACATGTTAATTCATGATATAAGTAGAAAACACAATATACAAATATTCTACAAAGATTTAGATTCTTGAATGTATTATTTGAAGTAGGAATTTAGTATTCTTAAACAAGACATGTATTGTCTCATTATTCTTAAACAAGATATGTATAAGTAAATATATTCATCTTAAGTGAAAGTGTAAGAATTGATGGTAAACCACTGTGTTTATGTATCTAGGGTTGATCTAATTAAGAGAAATTCATGTCTATAAAATATATATGTAATATAAAGTGATAAAGCATGTGGAAATTTCTTGTGTGATAGGTAGGAACTAGTACATTAAGTGATTATTATCTCAAATCATGAAATAGAAATTCATCACCTATTTGAGATTATTATGTATAGATAATAGCATTTAGAGGTTACTACAAATAAAAAAATAAAATAGGTATAGGTGTGTTCCTTCTTGATTACAATAATTGGAACACCCTCTCTACTCTTATGTTTCTAATAATTTATGTTACCTCACATCTACTCTTCTAGTACATTTAGGGTACGAGCACAATTAGAGGTTGAGTGAAAGGAATTTGCATTGGGATGCTATCTATTTATGCGATTATGTGAATGTGATTTTATTAATGGATTAAATTTATTATTTATTTTCTCCTCACTATCCACCTCCTCTATGACCATACCCTTGGGATTTTGGTTTGCTCTATCCATGGCTTCTTGTTGTCTACGGATTACCTCTTCCTCACTAGGTGATTGGTTTGATGTTGTGTTGAATGTGGGTCTCTTTTGAGTTGTTTCATGGTCACTTGGCCTATAGCCCCATGGGCCACTTTCTTCATTTGTGATGTTTTTTGGGGGTATGCTAGCATTTCTTTTGTTTGCTTTCATGTTTTTTATATGTTGTGATTTTGTAATTGTCATAAAAAAATGCCAAGCTTTTGTGAACGTTTTGTGACTCCTAACTATGGAAAATAATGCTTTTTTTGTGGATTTTCTGTTTTAAGGAGAATAAAATTGTGTTTTTTCTTTGGGATTTTCTATTTTTGAAGGATGGTGTCTATTTCAATGTGGGAGCTAGTAATACGGGCTCTAAAGAGGTACAACCCTAAGAACTCAAGGATTTAATTGCTAAGCTCATATTGAATATGCAAGTCTTGTTCACCCATTAAAAAGCGAGTATACAAATTTCTTAGCAAGATGTCTCAGTTGCGGTAAGACTTCAAGATGTGCCTCTTGATAAACTTTGAACTATGATGCCTCTTTTTGAAACGACGGAATATGCATTTTATTTTAAGGACTTTGGTCTTGCAAGAGATCATGAAGACAAGCACATGTGTGGAGTTCAATTGTGCATTTTTTCTTTTGGATTTTCTATTTTTGAAAAGAGGATGTACATATTGCCATGTAGGAGGTGGTAATACAAGCCTTTCGCTTGTAATATCAGCTTTTCACTCTTGTTCATCTAGGATTTTTGTTGGGTTTCTCCACTAGTTTGGTGTTTCCTTTGTCTTGAATATGAAGCTCCTCAAACTATTGATTGTGTATATTTGTTCTCCTTCAATCAGCTCAAAGTTTGGTTGTATAACAATTAGTGTGAGGTCTGGTAGTTGAACTAGAGCAATCAGGTGCCAAATGGTCATAAGGTGAAATGAAAAAAATGTTGGTGTTTTGATATGGTTGTTGTGATTCTCAAGACCCTCAGGATTGAGTGATGTTTTGGAATGAAATTATTCTTTGGAACTCAAAATGTTGAAAGGCTTGGATCGATATTTCACATCTTCTTCTAGAGGATATGTTGCAGGAAATTTACTTGAACTAGCCTTGAGGTTCAAGAAAATGTTGATATCTTAGAAGTGTGTGTGAAGGAATGATCCAAGTTGTTTGTTTTGATTTTGATTTTTAAAAGTAGGATGGGGTTTTGATTTTTGAAAATGGATGATGTGGATTCATGACCTATTCAAGGAGTCTATTTTTTTCATTCTTCAAAGGATCTATAATCATTTTCAGATTTATTTTTTGATTTTCACCAGAATAGAGCAAAAGCGGTAAGTTTTGAGAAAAAAGTGATAAATTTTGTCAAGTGTGGCTTAGTTTTTGCCATTGAGTGCGGAAATAATATGGAAGCAATTGTGTTTAATTTTTTTTAAAAGCGGCCTTTGTGTACGTGTTTTCCTCAAACTAGTGTTTTGCACAGGCAAAAGCGGCATGTTTAGGTGAATGTGGCTAGTTTTTAGTCAATTGCGAAACAAAAAAGGTCAAGTGTGGCCAGTTTTTAATCAAGTGTGTTTAGATTTTCAAGTGTGGTAGGTTTTTACTGGTAACTTTCATGTGACAGAGAAAAAGGCAACTTTTTAAGTCGACTACGACCAATTTTATGTCAAGTACGGCAATAATAGAAGCAAAAGCGGCCTTTATGTAGATTCTTTTTCCAGATTTAGTATTTGGCAATAGATTGGATGATTTTGTTTGATCTATTTTGAGATTTGGCAAGTAATATCATGCAACACAACAATCAAAGCCTATGTGACCTAAATGTATACACTTTAAGCATGTTTCCCTCCATGAAAAATCAAAGTCCATGGAGGTAGAAATGTTAAAGTTATAGCTTCCAATGTTTACTTTTCCTTAATCAAACTTGAAATGTTAGCCTAAATATACAAAAAACTTTCAAAGATATTTGTTTAAGATATCTTTTAGGAGTGCAAATATATGGCTCTTTTCAAAAGGATTTACACTAAGTCAAAATGGTTTACAATTTTTAAAACCATGTTAAATTCTTGTTTTGATGTGTTCATTTAATTCAAGCACAAAGTTTGATGTTTCAAAGTAACTGAATAGATTTGATGATTTTGTGAAGACAATGTACACCCTACGGATAGACACTTCCTCCTTGATGGGCTTACCTCATGCCCCAAAGGGGTGATTTTACATGCAACAAATGGAGAGGTTTTTAATATCAACCTTAAGTCAGACTTGGTAAGTAACTTCTTTGAATCAAAGACCTGATGCACCACTTGAGAGAATGCTTTGGTTTAAAAGGGGTAGCTTCTACAACATTGGATCTTAGTCATGTTTTAGGATAAATGGTGTCTATACATGTGATGATTCACTCAATTAAGAGGCCTCACAGCCCTTGCGATTTTTTATGTATCACATAGATACTAGGGGATACTTTTGTCGGTATATAAAATTTGCACCAGTTGGGTGAGAAATTTCCTCACACCCACAAATATTTATATAGCAGACCAAAAAAAGGTACTGCTTGGGTCCTTCCCTCTCACAAGTTGGGAGGCAGACCCTCTAAAGGTATGCTTTGAAATGAAACAAAGTTGTGAAACTCAAGATGCCTTTTGTCACCTGATTAGTTGAAAAAGGGATTTTCTAGAGTTTAAGACATAGAACATCACTCTTTCTCCAACTAACATTCAATTGTGTCCCAGGAACCCTCATAGGATTGACTATCAACCTCACAAGGTGAGTCAATTGACAATTAGGAGGACCTAGGAGGGGGTTCTTTTTAGATTTAAGGGGTTCACCACCAAGCAAATGCTTGGAAAAGACAATGTTCAAAAACACACTATGATATGCAAAACACTCAAAATGAGCTAAATGAAGCTTACTAATACTAAAAATGAACAAGTCCAAGTTAGGGTATGTGTACCTAGGAAACCTAGAGATGCGAATAGGATTTTGGAAATGCAAAGACTGCCAAAATATGCCTTGGAGGACTAAGACCCCTTTAATCATGTCTTAAACCCACTACTATTTTTCGGGGAAGACATAAAATCATTAGATAATGGAACAAAATCCCAAAAAATCTATAAAATATTCCACCTAGAGGACTAAGATGCCTTTACTCCTGTCTTAGTCTTGATCTAAATTTTTGAAAAGTGTGAATGTGGTCCTCAGCTCCCAGATCTGCAATTGCTTCTCATCAGATCTCAAGTTCTAAAATAGTCGGAACTTACCTGTAGGTGATTTTATGTGAAGATGACAACTTTTCACTCCAAGTGATCTTCAAGTCTTCAACCTAGATCTGCAAATACAAATGGAATAGATGGAAAAAATTGTTGATTGTTTCTGAATGGGGGTTTTCCTTGGTCAAACCCCTTGTAGGTACTTAAACCAAATGATGAAATGAAGCATGAAACATGAAATATGTAAATGATATCACCTTGGATGATGTCTTGTGAAGCAAATCTGCAATCTACCATGTAGTGGCCATGAGGAATGTAGATCTTGGATCCTTTAATTTGATGTGAACAATGGTTGTAGATAGATATTCAATGCTACATCCACAATCTTGGCTCAACAACACGAATGGATGCACTAAACCCTTGACATGATGATTGAATCTTGATGATGGCTCCAAATACTTGATATGCTCTTGAATTCTCTTGTGAACTCAATTTGACTATAGTGAATGTTGTCACAAAAGACTTGGATGGAAATGAGTGAAGGAACCTTGTATTTATACTTATTCATTCCTAATTTCCTAAAATTACACCACAACAAGCTGACATATGGACCTAATTGAGCAGTTTCAAAATCAAGGTCCCAAGACCCATGGAGGACAAAGATGCCCTAGGTGGCGTCTTATTCCAAGTCCACAAATCAGGGACACAAATATAGAAACATTAAATGATCATTTATCTTTTGATGTTTGTCAATATTTTCCATAAAAATATATAGTTCATAGGGCTTGTGGATGTAAAATAGGACCAATTAAACCATAAAGAAGCATAAATAAAGAAAGGTGGGCCCAAAAAAGTGTGAAAATTCAAGGGTATGCATTTTACTACACTACATTTAGCCCCCACTTTAGTGAGAGGATGAACTTGCTTCAAACTCACACTAAACTAGCCAACCACGCAATCAAGAGGGGTTCCAATGTACAAATGTTAGTAAAATAGGATGACAATCAATCAAGAGGGATTATTAAGCCCCCAAGATCAATATCCTATGACAAACCAACATAGGCACAAAGGAACACACATGCAGATGATATATGAAGCCAAAAACATATCACAAACATAAACCATCAAGGACAGAGAAAGGAAAAAAGGAAAAAGATAAAAGAAAAATGAAAAATGCAATAGATCAAGCTTTAACTAGTCGTCCAAAGTGGTGGAGCGAGTCTAGAATTGAAGAGGGTTTGTAATTGGAATGCAGTGTCCACTATGCAAACAAAATTCATGCTCATGAGGGCTAGTGGGAGCTAGTTGTCCACTAGGTGAGCCCTAGGGGGACCATATCAAAGCCACAACTCCATGACTTTAATAAGGTACAAAAACTCATCCTCACATGGGCTAGTGAAGCCAGATGCTCACTAAGTGAGCCCTAGGAATTCCATATCAAAGCCATACCTCCATGACTTTAATAAGGATAAAATGAAAATACAATGCAACAAGAAAGAGAGATGTTCAAAGGGATTTTTCTTAGTTCGTGCAAGGTCTCTTCTTAGGGAAAATTGTACCTAATGTTTCCAAGAGAGGAAAATTCAAAATAAATATCGTACTCTTGGAGTAAATCAAACCCAATGACACCACCAAGAAATAAACACATCACAGGAAGAAAGAAAATCGCACAATGAAACATGAGTGTCGATGTATGCCCCCACTTTAAAGTGGTTGCTAACACCATTGTTGTGAGCAATTTCTTTAAATAAGAAGAAGACATGAGAGCTTATTTGGAAATCCCTATGCCAAGTCATAAGTTTCTGATAAGCTACATCATGAAAAGGAAAAGGGTTACCCCCAAAATGTCACATGTGAGCCAACTTAAGACACATCACCCACATTCCAAGCTTGCTCTTATATGTTCATGAAAGGTGGTCAACTAGTAAAAAGAGGCAATGACAAGCGACATACGAGGACAAGGCTATCTAACACCTTGCCTCCACTTAGTGTAGGAAAAGGGTGAGCCAAATAGGATGAAAATAAGCATCAGTTGGAGGAAATAGGTGCTTAAACCAAAGGAAGAGCATCACAATCCTTAAGATGTTTAATTTTGTTTGTCAATGCCATACATTTATTAGTAGAGTGACCATGAACTCTGTGATAAGTGAAAAATGAACTCTTGTAGTACAATTTCTTTCATGTTCTTGGAGGAAGAGAGATCAGATGATCTTGATGGAGTCTCGTCAAGATACTCTCTTGGTCAAAAGTTGAGGATCTTGCTTTATTTTGTGACAAACATATCTCTTGCTTAGCACAAGGTGTCATACCTACACAAGACTCTTTAGGTTGCAATATTTTGTTCTCTCCTTTACTAGAGGGTGTAAAATCTAACCAATTCAAATCATAAGCTTTTTGCATGATGACATTAATGTTAAGCAAGGATTGTTGTGTTTGTGTCATTTCTTGCAAAGGATGAGAATCAAGAAAAGTAGTATCTATCAACTCAGGATGCACTACTATTAAAGTCGGCTTAGAAGGATGTTTTGTGATAGTGTTGATATTAAGTGAAGGCTTCTTTGTTGCTTTTGAGGGACAATAACCAAGACCATTTATCTTTTCTTGCATGTGAGGCTCTATGGGAACACAGATACATTGTTCTCTAGCACCACATCCTTTTCCACTATAACCAAGTTGTTTCATCATTTCATAACATTTTCCATAAAGATTCTTCATCTCTTGTGGATTTGGTGGTTTCTCATGATTAAGTTCATCGAAGTTCATTGTGTAATTTTCTTCTTTTTCTAACATGATTGAGGTGGATGCTTTCAAAGGTTCTTCCAAGTTTTGTGTTGACATTACAACTTTTTTATTTTTCACACTTCTTTGTTATGATCTTTGGTTGCCCATCAAAGCTAGGTGTCAAATCCAAGGAACCCTAATTATCATGTAATAGCTTTGAGATTTGATCGATGTGATTTTCTTTGTCTTTTTTTTGGACATGTTCTACTTGTGTGGTTGGTGTTAATGTTGCAAAAGGATTTTCCTTACCTCTCTCAATTTTTAAACAACTATTTGGGTTAGGGTCTACTTCGAGTATGTACACTTTGTTGTTGTAGATGTATTTCATTTTATAGTGAAGAGTAGAAGGCACCCCATTCATTGCATGAATCCATGGCCTACCTACAAGAAGATTATATGAAATTTCATGAGGCATAACATGGATCGATGTCTCTAATGTGGACTTCCCAACTGTAATAGGCAAAGTGATTACACCAAGCAGTTGTTTTCCTACATTGTCAAATCCTTTGATAGATAGAGAGTCAGGTTGAATGTTTTATTTATTGATGTCGAGCCTATCCAAAAGGATCACAATACACACATTAAGGGTTTAGCCACTCTCAACAAGGGTTCACTTTATCCCTTTTCTTTTGTATTGAGATATTATTATGAAAGCTTCATTTTATTTTTGCACTTTCAAAAGGGGGAGTTCACTTTGGTGGAAAACAATGTCAACACTTATTGTAAGGAACTTTGAATCATGTTATTATATTAGAAAGGATAGGAACTTGTTGTAAGGAACTTTGAATCATGTTATGATAGTGGGGGGAGGCTTGGATAAGGTCCCATAAAGATATCTTAGTAGGAGTATTCTTAAGTTGTTCGACAAGATCAAACTCCTTTCCATTTTGTGACAGCAAGCGAGGGGCACTATGTAAGATAGGATTAGGCAATGGGAGGGATGTTGTAGGTGTTTTTCTTGGCTGGGGATTGTTCCTAGTTTTGTATGTATGAGCAACGGTATTGTAACTCGGTTGCTATGAAACATTGTTCTTAGGTGGTTCAAGGATAAGGACAGGTTTGTTTTGAACTTGTGGTTTTTGCGAGGGTGGATAAAGGATAAGTTTAGGCTTGGGAGTGTACTCGAAGGGAAATCTAATGTGCATAACATTAGAATAATTATCATTATTTTCATGATATCTTAGTGAATCAAGGGTAAAAGTACAAATTTGTTTCACACTTTCGACCAACTTATCAGCATGAGTGAATTTTAGTATATATAGCTAAAAACCAATTTTAATCAAACATATGCTCTAGCAAGATTCATGTTAGATAAGCTAAATATGACTACAACATTTCCAACTAAAATTTATGTCTAAATGCATATGTAGAAGCACTTTGAGGCCAATTTTATAAAAAATGAAATTATTTGAAAAATTTAATGTTTCAACAACTCCTACTCATATAAATAATATTTTTTTTTAAATGTAAAAATACCCTTTTGTAGATCCATAAGTATAGTTTTCAAATATATAGTTATTTTAATAGTTCAATTATTATTTTTATTTTATTTTTATTTTTCACTAAAATTATGTTATCAACACAAAAATATTAGGTTAATTACCATGTCAAGAAAAATACTAAAACTTATTAAAAATATATATAAAAAAATATGATGCCCTAGATAAAAGAATCTAGATTAAGATAGTATAATTTGTTCTCTATTTTCGATAAATATTTAATATAAAAGTTGATGTCGAGTGGAAACAGCTATGTTTTAATACCTACACATTTAAATATTTATTTAAAAATATATATTTATTGAAATTGAAAAGAAATATATCCATGCCCTAAAGTTTCAAGTTATAAATATAAGCAAAAAATTAAGGAAAAAAGAAGAGAATTTACTATATAAAGCTTGACGTCTCATGTAAGATCATTTTTTGTAGGAGTTGAGAAAATACAACTTCACAAACCTAGAAGATCACCTGCATGCAAATAACCTGTCACAAAAGAAGAGATGGAGACAAACAAGCAAGGGTTCTCTAAAAACTAAAAATATATATATCAGAGAGAATGAGAGAATGAATTGATATGAAAAACAATGGGATCAATCCTTATAAAAAGGAGATCATGCAAACCCTAATAGGAAAAACCTTAAAAGAAGCCCTAATAGGAAAAAATTTAATAATTAATATAATTATTAAATGTCACTTTATGCAAACTAACGTGAAATATTAAGAAGGGAATAAAGGTAACTTAATCAACATAATTAAGTTAAAACCTTTACTCTAATACCCCCCTTTAAGATGAGCAACAATGTGGCTACAAACAAATGCAAGAAAGCAAAGGTAACTACAATGCAAGAAGGAAAACATGGGTCTCAGCAACTAGGCCAGATCAGGTACCCAAATACAACCAAATCTCTATAAAGTGGAGAAATAGAGAAAACCTCATGGGAAAAGCTCTACTCCAGAAAGAGATGCAGAAAGCTAAGAAGAACATCAATGAAGCAGAAGAAGCTGCAAACAACTGTCGAAAGATGACTGCTATGGTGTTGAAGAACCTCCGCTGAAGATAGGATGATCAGGATCAAGAAGACAACAATCTACATGAGTGGCCCATACGACACTACTCGAATTATATGGAAAACAAAGGCAAACGCCTGGAACGAAGATCAGATGGCACAAGAACCAATAGTTTGAAACATTGGTCAACTAAGAATGGAAGATTCCTTCCAAGGCGAAACCAAGGAAGAATTAGCACGAACAGTATAATACCCCCCATAATGTTGAACTGGGAGAGCCTGACAGATCTATTGAAATAGTGTGAAACACCCTATAGTGCATGAAGGGGAAGAAACAACATCTGAAAGTGCACAAGAAAGCACCTACAACTAAAAAAGTGGTTTGCAAAACAAATCACACATGCATGAGGCTGGAATTATATCGATCCACTATCATCGTGGAGGGACACTCACCGGACAAAGGTGTGATGGCAAACAAAGGCAAACTACACAACCCCCCATGACACTTTATAATAGCAGTGCGAGTACAAAATATGGCACAACCTTATGTGCAAAATCCCCAAAAAAAAATGCAAGTACAATAGTGTGGCACTTTATCTCAGTGCGTTTACATAAAATATTGCTTACAAATGATGCTCAAAATGCCCAAAAAGGACAAAGCTAGAAATACATGAAGGGCAGCCAAAAAACTAAATGTATAATGCACCAATAGAAAAAAGAAGTGATGAAACTCACACCACTGGAAAGATGATAGAACCAGCTTTCCGACGATATCTCGTTTGCCAAAAAATGATATTGTATGCCCAAGTTACGACCTCTCGAAGAAAACAGCTCCAAAGATGAAAAAAACCAGTGCAACATTAAATTTGACGGTCATACGGCCATCGTAGCAAAATCTGAGCTTAAATTTGACGTCCAAACGATCGTCACCACAAAAGCATAACTGGACTTATTACATAAAAAAAACAAATAAAAATAATTTACAATGAAATTTTTTTTTTTTTAAAAAAAAAAAAAGAAAATAGGGTGGGGAGGCACATGGGCCCACCCCACCTTACCAAGAGGGCAGTCCCTGCATTATGTGGTGCGAACCTACGCAAAACCCTACGTAGGGTACCTGCACGCCCAAGCCTTAAAAACACTCGGCTTTTTTTTGCCCTTCTTTTTTTTTTTTGAAAAAAATAATCCAAAAACTTGATAGTAATTTTTTTTTTAAAAAGCAGACTAAAAATTATGCCGAAAAAAATAATAATATTTTTTTTACCATGATTTTTTTCCAATCCACGCTCAGACGATGGTTGTACGGCCGTATTTGTAAAAAAAACTGCCCCAAAATTCAACTTTGTCCAAAATGGAATAGACAAATGAATAGTCAATTTAGGGGTTTGGGACTGCTACAAACGCAATGGCAAGGTCCGTTTGGGCTCAAAGTGCTTTGAAATTGTAGGTATGCCCTAGATCAAAAAAACAAACCCCAAACCCTTGAAGCTCCAAAAATCTTCAAAACAAAAATAGGAAGTAGCAAGTCTGGAGCTCTGATACCATGTAGGAGTTGAGAAAATACAACTTCACAAACCCCGAAGATCACCTGCATGCAAATAACCTGTCACAAAAGAAGAGATGGAGACAAACAAGCAAGGGTTCTTTGAAAACTGAGAATGTATATATCAGAGAGAATGAGAGAATGAATTGATACATGAAATACAATGGGATCAATCCTTATAAAAAGGAGATCATGCAAACCCTAAAGAAACCCTAATAGGAAAATATTTAATAATTAATATAATTATTAAATGTCACTTTATTGAAACTAATGTGAAATATTAAGAAGGGAATAAAGGTAACTTAATCAACATAATTAAGTTAAAACCTTTACTCTAACATTTTTCAACACTTTATCAACAACTAAATTATAGTGTTAATCTATCAAAAACTATTTTTACATAATTTTTTAATTTTATCAAAAATATACAAACATAAAATATACTAAAAAATACACATTATTAGTTTACATCATTTCAAAATTCGAAAACTATATGCCACTTTCTAGTGATTCAAGTTTAAAAGTTAGATCAGTGTTGGCTGTTTCCTTTATAAAAGTGTGACACAAATTTTTACTTTATAAAAGGAGTCTAATGTTACTTCATCATCTTCATCTAAGGAATTACTATTGTCATTTTTTTCATTTGCTTGCACCATGGTATCTTCCCTAGTAGGGGAGTTTTTAGGAGAACTACAAACCAAATTTTCATGACCTTCAAAGGTTGGTTCTTCAAAAATGACTTTATCACAAGTAAGGGAGTTATCAATGGTTGAATTTCCTTGTTTATTAGGAGGAGGCTCTATTTGATTATCCTTTTTTTCTAAGGTCTCATTTTCTTGTGCCATACTATCAATCCTAGTAGGAGAGTGTGTAAGATGTTCATCACATTCCATGGTTAGATTTTGTAAAGTAGCTTCATCACAAGTAGGGGAGGCATCAAGAGAGGGACAACCAAATAGATCTTTCCAAATGGTAGGAGCATTAGGGAAGGGAGGAACAAGATTCTCATGACTTTTAATAGGTACTTCTTCTAACACCAACCTATCCTCTTCACATCGAGGAGGGGTATTAGGAGAATTAAAATTTTGATTCTCATGGCTATCTATGATATCAAACCCTCTTTTGCTAAAACATTCTCACAAGCAAGGGATGAATGGAGACTACGTAAGGTGATGTTTAGAAATGTTTCTATGATCTCATCTTCTTGTTTTCTAATGTCTTCCAAAGGGGGATGAGGAGAGGGACAATCAAGCCTCTCAATGCTTGTACCTTCTTTCACCAAGATACCTTCGTCACTAAGAGGATAGGTATCGAGAGAAGAACAAGTATGGTGGTTATGATTGTCTACACTACCATCCTCACCAATGGGAAATGCAAGATTAAGGATTGTCTCAATGGTTTGGTGATTAACATGTTTCTTAATGACCTCATTGGTGCAATCTAAATTGAACTCATAAGAGGGGATTTTGTACTTATGCAATCCATTTTTAACCATGTCAAAGCCACATCTCTTGAAAGAAAATATGCTATTATGGAAAAGAAAAGAAAGTGCAATGTAAAGAAATTAAATTTTCAAATTTGAAACAAGGTAATTTACTAATTACGCTATCCAATGATCTAAAAAATGGAATGTTGTAAATGAAAATTTGGAATTAAACAATGCATGAAATGAACCAATTTAAGCTAGATTTAGTAAAATGCATGAAACAGAAAGTCAACCCACTAAAATAGATAACCAATGGCATCAAATAGGAGCAGAAAAATGGAGATTTAAACCCTAAAAAATGGAACTTCAAAGTCAATAGGGACTAAGATTCCAATAAGGGCAGCTTGGTTCTATTGAAGGAATTTGAAGGTTCCAGAAACTGGAACAAAATGCAATCAACTCAAACATGATTCTAGGCAAAAAAACCTATAGAGGGACTAAGATGCCAGTAAGGGCGTTTTTATCCCAGTAGAGATATGTATAGAAAAAGCAAAAAATTTTGAGTTGTTAATAGTGTTCCCAGGTTGCCTACCTAGGGACCTGATGTTGAGAGACAAAAATTTGTGCAAACAAAGGCAAGAAAAAGTAACTAGTGATAAGAAATTGGATGGAAAAGTGAATGTAATTTTTTTCAATTTTGAATGTAATAACAATGTTTCTAAATGCAATTAGGATTGTGAACAATGCACTTTTTTTAGTTTTTCAATGAGATAGAATGATGAAAGAAAGCGAAAATGAAACCTATATGCACTTTCACTAATGCAAATGTAAGAAACCCTAAATGCACTTTCACTAAATATTAGAAACCCTAGATGCAATTTCACTAATGCACAATGCAATGCAAGAATGAATGCAACCTAGATCTAGGACTTTAAAGGACTCCAAATCAAAAAATGAATGCTCTAAAAAGAAAAATTCGGGTTCACCAAAATGATTAATGGGGAAAATGGGAAGATAAAAGGGGGTACCTTTTCCTCCTATTCTACCATGTTCATTCAAATATGTCCTAGGGATGATCTAGGGTTTAAGACATAGAACATCACTCTTTCTCCAACTAACATTCAATTATGTCCTAGGAACCCTAATAGGATTGACTATCAACCTCACAAGGTGAGTCAATTCACAATTAGGAGGACCTAGAAGGGGTTTCTTTTCAGATTTAAGGGGTTCACCACCAAGCATATGCTTGGAAAAGAAAATGTTTTAAAACACACTATGATATGCAAAACACTCAAAATGAGCTAAATGAAGCTTACTAATACTAAAGATGAACAACTCCAAGTTAGGGTATATGTACCTGAGAAACCTGAAGATGCCAATAGGATTCTAGAATGCAAATAGACTGCCAAAATATGCCTTGGAGGACTAATACACCTTTACTCCCATCTTAGTCCCAATGTTGTTTTTCGGGGAAGACATAAAATCTTTGGATAATGCAACAAAATTCTGAAAAATCTCTAAAAGATTCCACCTAGAGGACTAAGATGCCTTTACTCCCGTTTTGGTCCTAATCTGAATTTCTAAAAAGTGTGAATGTGGTCATGAGCTCCTAGATTTGAAATTGCTTCTCCTCAGATCTTAGGTTCTGAAATAGTCAAATCTAACTTGTAGGTGAGTTTTCATGAACATGACAACTTTGCAATGAAACTTTGACAACTTTGCACTCTAACTGATCTTCAAGTCTTCAACCTAGATCTACAAATACAAATGGAAAAGATGAAAAAACTTGTTGATTTTTAGTGAATGGAGATTTTCCCTGGTCAAACCCCTTGTAGGTAATAAAACCAAATGATGAAATGAAGCATCGAACATGAAATATGTAAACAGTATTACCTTGGATGATTTTTTGTGAAGAAAATCTACAATCTACCATGCAGTGGCCATGAGGAATGTAGATCTTGGATCCTTGATTTTGATGTGAACAATGGTTATAGATAGATCTTCAATGCTACATCCACAATATTGGCTCAACAACATGAATGGATGCACTAAACCCTTGACATGATGCTTGAATCTTGATGATGGCTCCAAATACTTGATGATATGCTCTTGAATGCTCTTGTGAACTCAATTTGACGATAGTGAATGTTCTCACAAAAGACTTGGATTGAAATGAGTGAAGGAACCTTGTATTTATACTTATTCATGCCTAATTTACCAAAATTACACCACAACAAGCTGACATATGGAATCATTAATTAAAGGAGGAAAAATTTCTGCCTGAATTTGAAATTGGACCCCAAAAATAAGCCAAGGAGGACTAAGATGCCCTTGGTGGCGTCTTAGTCCCAAGGCTGAATTTTTGGGGCACAGACTCCAAAAAGGGACCTAATTGAGAGGTTTCAAAATAAGGGTCTGTGACCCATGGAGGACAAAGACACCCTAGGTGGCATCTTAGTCCTAATCCATAAATCTGGGACACACAAACAAAAACATTAGATGATCATTTATATTTTGATGTTTTTCAGGATTTTCCATAAAAATATATAGTTCATAGGTCTTGTGGATACAAAATAGGACCAATTAAGCCATAAAGAAGCATAAATAAAGCAAGGCGAACCCCAAAAAGTGTGAAAATTCAAGGGCGTGCATTTTACTACACTACATCACCCAAGATCATCGAAAAGGCACGAGGGGAGAGGATAGACACCTAGTTTTCCAAGCACAAAATACACAGTATACACTTCATCGCAATGTTCTTTTTAAGATAAAAAAAAATGAAAAATAAAGAAAATAAAAATAAAGTAAAATGAAAATAAAAGTGTGTAAAAAAGTAGTAACTTTTTTGTTCTTTTTACGTGCACCAAAATGAAAAATTCTAGATTCCAAACAAAAAGATAGCATATGCAAGACAAGAATTTGATTTGTTCATTTTTAAGCACCAACCAAATTTTTTTCTACAAACTTGTCTTAATGGTCAACAAAAGAAATTGTGTGTTCATCAACAAAAATGAAAGTCTTGGTCAACAAAAATCAAATATTTTTTTAGAGCACCAAAAATGAATTGTTTATTCTACAAATCTTTTAAAAGGAAAATCCTTTTTAGAGAACCAATTTCAAAGTGTTTTTTTGTCAAGTTCTTTTTTATTGCACCGATTGAAAACCTTTGCTAAGCTAGAAAGATTTGAAAATTTCTTTTTAGAGCACTAATTGAAAGAAGTTTTTTCTAAGTATAAAAAAAGCTTTGAAATTTTTTGAAACTTTGACTCTTTTCCTTTCATGTACATGTTAGTTGTTTGCTTCATGTAATGTGTTTCATATCTTGCAAGAGTTGCACAAACAATGTTATCACCATTTTAAAAATTCCAAGCCAAGCAAACGTTAATGTTAGATATTAAAAATTGCCTTGCAAACCTTGGATAAAAGTTTTACAGAGCAAAAGAAAAAACTTTTTGTAGAAGCGGCCTTGTCAGAAGCAATTGCGAGGGAAAAAGTCAAATGTGGACTTTGTGTTTTAAGCTGAAGCGACCCAAAAAATAAAGTATGCCTCTACTATTTTTGCAAAAGTGCAATAAATGTCAAAAGTGCCTAGAAAAAGGTCAGATGCGGCCAGAACATGGCATCTAGTGCGAGAATTTCCTGTAGCTTCTGCGTGAATTTTTTTCCAGTGCACTTCCAGAACCTGTAACTTCAAAATTTTCTCATAAGACCATTAGTGCTAAGGACCTTTGTCCCACCGGGTGTGCCATAATGTGTAAGGGGGAAATAAAGATCATGCAACAAGATCAAAAGTGAGTGATTAGAAACTAATATAAACAACAAAATGCTAATTCATGCCCATTACTCACGAAATGAATGATACAAGAACAATAAATTCAAGAAAAGTGAATGAAACAAAACAAGAACAAATGAATTCACTAAGCTATATCGTTACCCATCTCATGTCAGGGTGTGTTCATGAAGATTTTGGGTTTCTCATATCAATGTGAAGCCTCCATTGTCCGTGTGAAAGCTTGAAGAATGTGCATGTGTTGATCAAAGATATGTGTGAAGCTTTGTCAAAATATCAATTAAGATCCTCGCATTACTTCGTTGTGTAAAATAGATTGATTCTTCAATCGTTTTTGATGAAGAAGAAGGTTGTTATATAGAATTTTTGTTTCAAAATTAACATTCAAGATTGTGTAGTAGAATATCTTGATCAACGGTTCAAAACCATTGAGAGGATTTAGATGGGAATAATCAGTGCAAATTGATTACATAATTAGTATGATTGAAGAACTCATTTTGAGTGTCCAATGGGATTGAGGAAATAGATTGAATAATTTGTGGGATTGAAGAATAGATTGATCTCTTAGGAAATAGATGGATCAGTCAGCCAATTAGATCAAGCAATCGATGGTTCATAATTTTCTCAATCATGAAAGTGGGTGAAGATAATTGATTAATTGATTTAATTAATTAATATTTTTGGAGTTGAATGTGCAAATAAAATTTGAATTTTGCAAAAAAGGTTGTATTTTTTTAATTTGATTTTTTATGATGTTTTGAATAATTAAATTCAATTATTCAAATTTAGGGGAAAGTGGCATAGTTAAATTATTATGCTTTAATAATTTAATTGACTTAGGGGAATAGGGTAAATTAGCGACATAATTAAATAATTGATGATTTTGATTAGAGGTAAAGTGAGTTTTGAAGGGGCCCCGAATAATTGATGTTATTCAATTAATCAAGAGGAATAAAGTAAGATTGGGACTATATTAAATAAATAAATTTTATTTAATTGATCAAAAATGATGAAAAAGTGAATTAATTAAATAATGTAGTATTATTCAATTAATAAAAGAAATTAGGGTTTTTTATGCTTTTGATGTGAAATGCAGTGATATTCGATGATAATAATGTCAATTATGAGAAAATTTCATTTAGGACGTGTGATAAGTGTTAGGTCATTTTTACATGTCTACATTTTGCCCCTCTTTGAGACAAAGCAGTGATTGCTTTTTTTCAAAGATTTTGATGTTAAGATCAAGATTTGTAAAAAAATGATGTGGCCCACTATGCCCTGGTGGTCAATGGAATGATGGTAGGACTCTAGGCTACCCCCTCGAGATTTTGGGCAAAAAAATCACTTTTGAGGTCAAGCTCACGACACTATTTCATTTTAGTTTAGATGTGTAGAGGGAAAAAAATTAAACCTATAGGTCGCTTGCTGATAGTTCAGATGTTCCTGGGAGCTCCTAAATTTAACCTAGGAGGGTTTCCTAAGTAAAAAGTTAGGGTTTAATTCTCCTCATTTGCACTTTGAGCCTATATCTGGTCGACCTACAAACATATATGCCCTAGTATGTACCCTTTCATTTCTTTTTTTCATCTTTTCATGTTTGTGTAATTAATGCCTGAAGTCCAAGTAGCCGATTGCACTAGGTTTAGGAATTTTTCACTTTTGCATCATTTTTCTTGATTTTGCTCTTTGTAAATGGGTCGCATTTGATTTTCTCACTTGCATTAAGCTTAAAAAAATTCTCTTGACCTAAAAGTTTTCCTTTTCAAATGTGTGCATTTGATGTCATTTTTTTTTTTGTAATTTCGCCCTTGATTTTTTGTGCATTTGTTGAAAATTCTTGCTTTTTCTCTAAAAGTTTGCTTTTGAATTTTATGCAATTGCCATTTTTTATTGCTTTTGACTACAAATTGTTTGCTTTTGTATGTTTTGTTCACTTTTGCTAAAATAGTTATCAATTTTGATGAAAAAAAAAATCTTCTGATTGTTTTGGATTCCTAAGTAAATTTGTTTTCCTTCATAGGTTTGCTTTGCGTTTTCGTAGCGAATCTTTAACATTATGGGTTGAATGGTTGTAGGTAGTTCTTAATCTACTCCAGTCGAGGGAGCAACAACCGAGTGGTCTGTTTGATTTGATCACTGATTTTCATGAGTTTTAGAAGGATATTTTAGATGTTGTCAGGTTGCAACACATTTTCTACATGCTTACCATCAGATGTCATAGAGCGATGATGACTGCTCATATAGAGAGGTGGCACTCAGAGACCTTGTCCTTTCATTTACCTACTGGGGTGGCCACCATCACCCTTGAGGATGTGTGGAGGATCCTCTGTAAGGTACCATTCATGGAGATATTGTTACATATTATGTTTAGAGGGGTGCCTGCACTATGCGCCACGTACTTGGTGTGAGACATCTTGAGGTTCGTCGAGCAGAGATAGACTTGTTTGATTTTATGGGTAGTGTCGATCCTGTTTCACTTTTTTATGTGGTTTGGTTATGGGTCTTGTTGTTCCTGATAGGAGAGGCTGACAGTTTCCTATTGGTTGGGGTGTGTGTATCGAGAAGATGTTCAAGCATAGGACTAGATACACATGGGATCCATGTTTCCTTGCCCACTTGAACATACATATCCACGAGATTGTGTATCATAGAGGGAAACCGATTTCTATCGGCATCTCCCTTTTGCATTTATGGGCCTGGGAGCACATCCCAATTGCTCATCCTGATGGTATATTGGATCATACTATTGGGGATCCATATTCTTATCGTCATGGAGATTTTTTGCACTATAAATTTCCTAGACAACTTCCCTATTAGCACCATGATTTTGATGATATTTCAAGTTTTGTATGGAGACCATATATGGATTGTGAGGCATGGCTTGATGATCGGGAGTAGTTGGTATTTTGTAGACAAACTATATGGCTCATTGTTCGTGTTCGCTCTTTATTGGAGATATATCTACCAGATTGTGTTTGTTGTCAATTTGGAGAGAGATAGGGTCATTTATTGGATGTGTATGAGGCTCATTTTGGTCGAAATACTAGAGAGGTCTAAGTCTGGGGTTTACAGGTTGATTGTGATGCAGCTATGGAAAATTTTAGAGCTCTTGCCCCATTCAAGTGGAGTTGACCATTGGGTTTAGAAAATCTTGGTACTACCCCTGATTTTGATCAGTGGTGGGCATGATACATTCCATTGATATGTTTAGATCTTGTTGATGTTCCTGCAATGGGTAGAGGAGGAATTACCAGTCGTCATGGGGAGAGACGACGTGTCGAGATCATTGTTGAGAAGCTTTCTAGGGCAAGGTAGGACAATGCATAGGGTGATCTGATGTAGGAAGACTAGGGATAGTTTCTAGGTCCTCCTCCACCACCTAGAGATGGAGGTGTACGGTTGGAATAGATGATAGATGCGAGAGATGTAGAGGTACGGTGGTGACAAGCTGTAGAGGCGTAGATTGCCACACTTAATATGGAGAGAGACATAGCTCAGCAAGAGAGATATGGATTCAGCCTAGAGAAAGATAGAGATTGGGCGTCATCTTGTTGCCAATACATAGTTTCAAGTTATTACCACCGAGATAGATAACCTTAGGACAGAGTGTGACAGTCTCCCTATCGAGCGAGATCAGTTGCTACATAGAGCAACATATTATCAGACCCTATATGATGCCTTCATTCCTCAAGTGTAGTGACAATCGTGATTTGGAGAGCCTAGTACTACTATAGAGGCTATGTTTGGTGGATATTTCGTTAGACAGTCTAATTTATAGCTTGATCCCTAGAGTCCTCCTTGACCATTCGGGCAGAAATTTATTTCTACTTGATCTTTATGATGTTTACAATTCAGATACTTATATGTTGGCAAGAGACACTATTAGTATCACTTGGTGTTTTCATTGATGGAAACTCTAATCAATGATCAAATACACACATTATTATTTGATCATAGTGGAAGATAGATTGAAGATTGAAAAGGAAGAACAAAGTATCTGGTAGCATAGTGTCATCAATCTGTATGAATATTTCATGTTATTATTCTATGTTGCACATCTCTAGAAATTATTTTTTGGTATATTATCTCTATTACTACTAAAGCGCAATGGCTTGTATCAATTCTTGTGGAAGTTAGAATATTTGGTTGGCTTATTCTTAGTTTTTCTTGTATTGCAGCCGACTTAATGAATGCATTATTTCACGGATGTATGAGAAGAAATTGGTTAATTATTTTTGTGTTTGTACATCTTTTTTTGGGTCCTAGCCAAGTTGTGGCTAACTATTGTGGATATGCATTGCATACTATTCATGATTTGAGCTGACAGTTGTAATTATTTTTGTGTTATATTGAATTCAACAAAGTGTAATTGAATTCTATGTTACAGATATATATATATATAAGATCATTTGTATCATTTTACATGAAGTGTGAAGTATGTGGTGATGCGAATTGTGAATTAGAGATAATGTGTAGTTTCACTTGCGCATAGAGAATTTGTATTGCGAGTGTGTGCAAAATAGAGCAGAAGTGCAGAATCAGTCTATAGGATAGAATATTGTATATTGCACCTAACCTAAACTGTAATCAGGCATATGTAGATACTATTTTTCTCAATTCAAACTCTTAGATGGTTTTAATCTAATTTTCTTTGTAAGGTAGTGAGCCTTCCCTTTGAGCAGTGAACTCTAGGCAGTGTGCTTGAATGCAAGTGCATTCCCCTTATTTTAAAATTCATTTGAGAATACTCAGATTAACTTATGGATTGGCCATCCACCGTGGTTTTTCCCCTAACAGGCTTTCCATGTAAAAAATCCTTGTGTTATGGTGTTGTGTTCATTTACTTCATGTTTGTGCATTATGGTTGAATGTTGTTAATGCTTTGAAGATAAAGGTTAATAAATTTAAATTTTGCACGACACTGATTCACCCCCCCCTCTCAGTGTAGCTTTTTTCCAACAATTGGTATATGAGCTAGTTCCTCTTAAATAAGTCTAACCACTTGAGGATATCTTGGAAGGTGTTTTAATGGATTCAAGCAATCTTCAACAACAACTTTTGGTGGCCCTAGATGATCTTGATCAGTCAAAAGCTGAAGTTCATAAATTAAAAGAAAACCTCTCATATGCTGAGAAATTCATTGAGTCTTTGAAAGACAAAATCAATAATTCTAGAGAGAAGAGAAAGGAACTTTGTGATCATATTAAGCAGAGTGATGATAAGAGCATTAAAGAAGAGCAACTCAGTCAAGTCCTGAAAGAAAATACAGAAGAATGTGAAAAGCTTACCAAAGATAATACAGTCCTAAAGAATGAGATGGAATCTATCATGATGAAGATGACCAAGGAGATTGAAGATATAAAGAAGAATGAAGAGAACCTAGCACAGTCCCTGAAAGAAAAATTTGAAGTATGCAGCCATTTGGATGATGAATTAGAAAAATCTAAAAATAGTGAAGATGCACTTGAAAAGTAGATGGATGATCTCAAAAATGAACTTGTTGTTGCAAATGAGTACAAAGAGAAGTTCAAAGCTAGCTCTACCATTTTTTATGAACTAATTAACATTTAGAGGAATCATGGTGACAAGCAAAGTCTTGGATATGAAGAAGGAGAAAGTTTCAGATCTAAGAAAAAGAGATTCAGACAAGGAAATAAAATGAACAAATTTGAAAGGTATCTGGTAAGGCAACCTAATGCTCAGAGATTTAATGGATACTATCTTAGTTGTAATAAATTTGGACACATGGCTAGTCAATGTAGAAGTAGAATGAATCAAAGTGGTCCATCATTCTCAGGTCATTGTTTTAATTGTCATAAGGTTGGTCATAAATCAAATGACTACAAAAAAGTGATGAATCAATTTCATAGAAATATCAAATGGTAAAAATGCAATAGACTTGGCCATACTGATAACCAATGCAAATCAAGAGGAAATCAGTGGAAAAATTGGTCTAGAAAGATAAATTTTGTGTTCTATAACTACAACAAAATTAGACACATTGCTACATTATGTTGGAACAGAAAAGGTCTGATAAATCAAAAGGAAAACATGCAGAAGGATATCAAAGGAAAAGGAAAATTCACTATAGATGCGGTCAGACAACAGATGCAAAAGAAATGAGTGAAGTTCAAGAACCCTTTGCTGAAGAAAGTGTGCCAGCACCAAAACCTACTTCTGGTAATTCCTCTAGGAATTAGTTTCAGGCCTTTGGCCTAGGGGGATCTGTCAAGAAAATCATATAATCCCCTAACCAGTAAGTAACACCAGATGTGGATGTGTACAGTAGATGCATAGATGCTCAATAGATGTTTTTGAACTCATTGGAGGAAGTGGTATGTTGTATTTGAGGTCGGTAGAAGATTTACTTGTCACAGTGCACAAAAATAGAGTAACCGGGTGTATTAGGGTTAAAGCATTTATTGTGAAAAGGGGTTAGGTATGCAAGTGATAAAAATTCATTTCTATTCTTCACTTTTCACTTTGCATTTGGAAGAAAAGAAGTTTGGAGATATCATAGGAAAACTTTAGCGAATTAAGGCAAAATTCAAGCGTGGAAGTGACTCGGCAATCAAATTTTGATATGGCGAAAAAGGTATTTTTCATAAAACTTCACAAACTTGTGATTTGGTCAAAATGAACACTCCTTTGGTATTTGAATTCAAGGACGGACCTCATCCTTAATTGAAATAGCATCCTTACAAGTCTCTTGAGACCGATCCATTAGGATTATTTTCGTTCGTTCTGTACAGAGTATTACACACAGAAGACATTAGGGTTTATATTCACACCAATATTGAAGAACTAGGAAGTTATCAACTATTGAATTTGTACAATAATCATATCATTGGTGAAGATTACTGTGTTAAGCCGAAACAAAAAATCCTTGAAGCAAAGAAATTTACTCAAATTGTCAAATTTCTCATGTTTGAAGAGTCGGAGTGGGTTCATTATATTTTGAGTCGAGTGCATGATGAATTTATGTGGCTAAGAATTTCATTCAAAATTACGAAGGAATCTATCAGTGTAGTAACTGGCCTAAACTCTTCCGATGGACTACCAATTTTGAAGTCTATGAAAAATAAAACGGTCACTGATACTACAAGCTCTACATATGACAAAAGGGAAATGACTATTGATAACATTGTTGATATAGATGTCAAATTTGCATCTAAGGTCATTGGATACAAGATTT
Source organism: Sequoiadendron giganteum (assembly GCA_007115665.2). Classification (NCBI taxonomy): domain Eukaryota; kingdom Viridiplantae; phylum Streptophyta; class Pinopsida; order Cupressales; family Cupressaceae; genus Sequoiadendron; species Sequoiadendron giganteum. The sequence continues at coordinate 512,804,879 of CM021104.1, read as the reverse complement.
ATCATTCTAGCCAAGACAAATCTGTGTCTGGCACAACAACTTATGTCATCTAGCAAATGGTGAAGGAAAATGCAGATTATGATCTTTGTGAACTATTGAGAAGTTAGCTAATGAAAAATCTTGCAAATATTAAGAAAGATAAGAAAAACTCTTTCAAGTATTGTAGCTTGATTTTGCGCTTATTCTGTTATCTCATGGGTGAAGTTCTGGGAGTTGGAAAGGTTCATTGGAAAAAGGACAACCCAGTAGTCGTACAGATAAGAGATCTATTGTACAATTCTGTAGACACCAAAACAAAGAATGCATCTATCTGGGGATACTTTAAAAGTTTTCAGACTATTATGCAAGCGAGCGAGAGGATTCCCACCTCAATTGTAGAGAAATAAAAGGATTCAATTTGCTTCATGGTGGATATTGATCAGTTTATTATGGAATTTTTTAATCCCAAAACTATCTGGATCATGCCTATGGGGTATGAATTTGAAGAGAACATTTTGGACATGCATGCACAACACTTGCTAAGTAAACCAATGGATCCAAAAAAATAAAGGTTTGGTACCTATGCTGAGAAGGACATACAATTTCACAACGAGCTCAGGAAACCTATGGTAACTAAAAGAGTCAGAAAAGAGGTAGAAGTTCTTGCAGAAAGTATGGGCATACCTACAGAGAAACTAAAAGAAGCTAGAAAGAAAAGGGAAGAAGTTGAAGCAGAAAAACAAGCCATAAAGGAGGCAGCAAAAACTCAATCAGCTGGTCCAACAAAACCATCTGCCCAAGCTAGAATAACTAGAAGCTTTGCATCCCATTCTTCTCCTACAGTAAAGTCCATCCCTGTAAAACCTAAAGCCAAGGGATCCGACAAAGAAGGAAAAAAGAAGAAAGATAAAAGTAAAAGAGTGTATATGATAGTTTTTGATGATAAGGAAACAAATTCTAATGAAGGTGTCAAAGAAATGAAACATCAAGGCACCAAGGTAGCAACTGTCATAAAGGAAAAACCCTTCAGTGAAGATGTTCAAGCAAAGAAGAAGATAAAGATTGACAATTCAGGTATGCCGGTTGCATAAGTTTAAAAGGAATTAGTCAAGGATGGTAGTATCAAACCACTCTGTAAATGGTATGAGTCTTTTGATGATTTTGATAAATGAATTCTTGAAGAAGTGACAATAAAACATATGAATATTTTCAATAAATTTTTTATAGAAATTATGCCTAATCTACCCAAAAGTCTATATGACATTCTAGAAATGAGGAGACTTACTACCAGAATAGGAGAAGAATAGATGAGAGAAAGGATTCTTGTAGAATTATGTCTAGCGATGTCTATGGATGACATGCAGACACTCTTGAACAAGGCCAAAAATAAATTTAAAAGAAAAACAAGGGTTAACAACCTAATGATTGGTCTAACCGATGAAGTTACAAAAGAAACAAAGAAAATTCTAAGGGAGATACTATTACATGATAGAATTGATGTTGTAGATGAGGAAACACATGTTGATGCCCCATTTGGTCCATAAAAGGAAGCAAAAGAAGAAAATTTTGATACAAATGAGGATTCACAAATTCCTCCTATAGAAGACAACACAAAAATCCCTATGGAAGTTGAGATACCTGAAAATGTATCAGATGAGGAAATAGAAATTACTAAAGGTAAACCGACTCCTGCAACTATGGAAGTAGTAGCTAAAGAAAAGAAAGAAGATTTAAAGCCAATCCCAATTGAGGAAAGAGACACTGCTGAGGCAGTGAAGAATTTTTTGGTCAACTGAATAGAAAGAAGAATTGGATCTGAAATTGATTGAAGGTCTTATTGACCTATCCACTTTAAGTCCAATCTAGAAGATGAAGTTAGCTTCGTTTTCTCAAGCACAAGCTAGAGAAGAGCTAGTGAAGTCACACATTGAAGATAGTGAACTACTAAATCTTGTGTCTGGAGTGTTGGAAAAGATAATGCCTTCTTATGTGAAATATTTGATTGGTTCCTCCTCCAGTGAATTAAAAAATCTTATCAACCCGGTTAGTACTCACTTTGAGTCACTAGAAAAATCTGCTATGGTGAAAGTACAAAAATAATTTGATGTCAAACATTTTAGTGGATTGAAGGTATTGATTGCTAAAGATAAAAATGTTTTAGCCACATGTGTGAAGAATGTACAGAATGCTTTTTCAAAAGGTGGTAATATCTACAGATCATGTTTGTGTTTTTCAAAATTTACTGAAGGTAATGAGAAGAAGGTCAAAGATCTGGAAAAATAGTTAAGTACTATTTTCTGAAGCATTTGATCCTCTAACCGGTGGTATTGGGAAGATAGAAGGTGAAGTGATATCTATAATTAAAAATATAAAAGGCTTGAAGCATGAGAGTGATAATATTGTTGCTAGAGCATATGAACTAAGAGACATAATTGGTCCTAAAATTGAGATAATGTCAAGTGCTCTGAATGAAGGAAAGGACACTATAGCATTTGGTGATCCAGCCAAATTGGAATCTATAGAGACACATTCCTACTTGATCTGTGGTCACACAACAATCATGTATTGTCTCAAAATATTTTGGAACGCTAATTTGATCTAGTTGAAGAAAGATTTTGTAGAAATTTTTTTAGTTTATGTAAGTTAAAGAAGCATTTTTGTATAAAAATTTTGATTGATCCATTTTTGGTATGCAATCCCTGCCTTTTCCATTGATGTCAAAGGGGGAGAAGAGTGGAGTGAAAAATCCTTAATTATCTCAGGGGGAGAATTGTATTTTTGGAATTTTGGAGCCGACAGTGCAGTTTATCTTGGTACTGATCTAACACTTACTCATTTTTCACTAAGTGTTGCCATCAATGCCAAAGGGGGAGATTGTTTGAAAGAGACATTATTAGTATCACTTGGTGTTGTCATTTATGGTAACTCTAATCGATGATCAGATACAAACATTATTAGTCAATCATACCGGCAGACATATTGAAGATTAACAAGGGAAAATAGAGTATCTGGTAGCACATTGTTCATCGATCTATATGAATATTTCATGTTATTATTTTGTGTTGTGCATCTCTGGAAAAAAAAATTTGGTATATTATCTATGTTGTACTACTAAAGCGCAATGGCTCATATCAATTCATGTGGAAGTTAGAAGATCTGGTTGGCTTATTCTTAGTTTTTCTTGTATTGGAGCTGACTTCATGAATGCATTATGTCACGGATGTATGCAAAGGAATTGGTTAAGTATTTTTGTGTTTGTACATCTTTTTTTGGGTCCTAGCCAAGTTGTGGTTGACTATTGTGGATACGCATTGCATATTATTCATGATTTGAGCCAATAGTTGTAATTATTTTTGTGTTCTATTGAAGGCGACAAAGTGTAATTGAGTTCTATGTTGTGGATATATATAAGATCATCTATATCATTTTGCATGAAGTATGAAGTATGTGGTGATGCGAATTGTGAATTAGAGCATAGCAGAAGAGTGATAATGCATAGTTTCACTTGTGCATAGAGAATTTGTATTCCGAGTGTGAGCAGAACAAAGAAGAAGTGCATAATTAGTCTATAGGATAGAAGATTGTACATTGCGCCTAACTGAAACTGTAATTAGGCATATGTAGATGTTATTTTTCATAGTTCAAACTCTCAAATGATTTTAATCTGATTTTCTCTATAAGGCAATGAGCTCTAGGTTGTGTGCTTGAATGCAAGTGCATTCTCCTTATTGTAAACTTCATTTGAGTATACTCAGATTAACTTGTGGATTGACCATCCAACATGGTTTACCCCCTAATAGGGTTTCCATGTAAAAAAAACCTTGTGTTATGGTGTTGTGTTCATTTGCTTCATGTTTTTGAATTATGGTTGAATGTTGTTAATGCTTTGAAGATAAAGGTTAATAAAGTTAAATTTTGCACAACACTGATTCAACCCCCCCCCCCTCTAAGTGTAGCTTGTTTCGAACATTATATTACAAACATGATTTTGTATATATATTCATCGGCCCAACTAAGGCCTCATATATATGTTTATTCTTGTATTGCCCTATCACACATATTTCATTGTGATGATGTACTAAGACATTCTCAATTTTTAATATGGTATATATGATATATCCATGCTTCGATTCAACTTATGTGTTTATGTAATGATTATGGATGATGATGTATGATGATGTATGTTTATACATGTTTTTGTACTTTTCTAATGTATTAATATGATGTGGATTGATGGATTGATCATATTTTATTTCATATAATGTTTTATTATGTATATGATGGATGTTAATATATGATGGATGAATCCCTTATACATGATACATGATGTTTTCATTGCTTTATTATCATCATGATATGTATAATTAATGACATTGTGGATATAGGATGGATATGGTACTAAGGATATTGTGATGTAGGATGGGTGTTAGTTAGAAGACATATTTGATGATGGATAGAAATTTGATGTTGTTAGTTATTGATTATTTTTCTTTTTCTTTGCTTGGAGGCTTCACATTTTTAACAATCCTTTTTGATGTAGCAAATAGATACTATGCACCAAGTTATTAATAACCAAGGAGACGTTGTATTCATTGTGTGGACTTTGACTCAACATACAAAGAATATTCTTGCTAATAATAGATATTCAAAACTTTGTTTAAAATATACGGTTAGGTTGTGTTAAAACTTTTTGGACCAGTTACAAAGAGAGATATAGAATACCTAAAATGCACATGCTACACGAATTGTCTTAAAACAACTTCTATACACTCAATAAGGCAAGTATTCGCCATGGTAGTATCACAAAAATATCTTACAAACAACAAACTGAGATGACGTGCAATTTCTCCCATTCCTTCTTCTCTAAATCCTTATGGACATCCTCGAGAGATCCTAGGAATGAGTCAATAACATTAATCACAAAGATAAGACTATAAAAAGATAAAACAATGTTACAGTATCACTTGCCATATATGTTTGGGTTGGGGCTATTATCCGGTGTTGATCATGTCTATCTTAGGAACGGATCTATTAAGGCATATCTCAAGATGTTGTTGGTGAATTTTCAAAAGATGGGTAGTTTAACACTTTGTCATTGTTTTTGTCTGTTTGTAATTAAAGCTTTGTGATAGTTTTCTTGAAAGTTATAGATTTTTATATTTTCTCTATTTTTTTGTCTTTTTTTTCAAAGATTGAATGTGATGATATTTTTATTATGGCCAAAAAAATTATTGTGGATTTTGATGATGGAGTTAGGATCTCTTTGATTTTCTAAGTTTTTATGATGTTGTTTTTGTTGTTTTTAGGGGACTAACATGGGGCCTCGAGGGATCATCAATGATAATCCTCGCCTACATTATACACACAAAGGATCATAGTTTGCTTGGTTTTATAAGAACATGATTTTGATCTCTTATGTTTTTTGAATGTTTTTGGATTTTGAATTTTGTGAATGTTTTTTATATTTTTGAATTTTTTGAATAAGTTGAAAGAAAGCATGATAGTTACCTAAGGGGACTAACCTAAGGCCTTGGGGGCTAATAAGCCTTGCCTATGTTGTACACATAGAGACCACATAATTCGACCAGTTTGACTCAAAGCATAACATGTTTTGGAATTCAAAACGTTGATAACCTGGATTGATATTTCACTTCTTTTTCTAGAGAATATGTTGCAGGAAATATACTTGAACTAGCCGTGAGGTTCAAGAAAATGTTGATATCTTATAATTTTGAGTGTAGGAATAATTCAAATCTGTTTCTTTTATTTTATTTATTTTGGATGTTTTTTTTTTTATTTTGACAATTTTCTAGATGTTTTTGATAGTTTTTGATCATGATGGGATGTAGAAGGATCTAATCCACTACCTATTTTTGAGAAGTTTCCCATAGTTTGAGACAAGACTACCTTCTCTAGGAGATTGTTGTTAATGGTTCAACAAGGTTCAATACTCAATCAATTACCAAGCCATAGTTGGATACATGTTTTATTATGGTACGAAGGGCAGATGCTTCAGATAGTACTGATAGATAATGATGGAAGTCTTATTCAAACATAGTGCCTGTTTGCTAGGTTTTCACTATGGTACCTATTCTAGAAGCACCACAAAATGGTTTTCACTTCAAGAACAATATTTCTCTTTACTATTTTTCTTGCTTTTCTGAATTTTTTTATTTTTGTAACTTTTTTATTTTTTGGATTTTTACCCTTTTCCTGGGGTATTCTAACATGCTTCAAGTATAGAACTTCTTCAGGTGGTTTTTGTTCAGCAGTTCGGCTAAGGTTTCTCCTTCAAGAGTAGCCAACAGATAAGCTCCCAAACTATAGCTTGTTGTGATTATAAATATGCCTAACTAGTTGGGTTCAAACTTACTTTTGTCATCTTGATTCAGCTATACCTTCTGATTCTCTTTGAGTACCAATTCACCAACCTAAAAGTTTCTATCTTTGATCCTTTTCTCATAGCTTCATTTGAGTTGATTTTGATAAACATGAAGATGGTTTAATGCACTCAAATGACTTTCATCTAGGAGTTCAAACTCATTTTATCTAGATAATTGATACTCTTCATTGTTGACCATGCATTTTAGTGAGATTCACAATGAGGGGATTTCAACATCGATAAGTAAGACAACTTCTTATCCATAGACTAACTAGAAAGGTGTGGCACCTATAGGTGTTTGGATACTAGTTTGCTAAGCCCATAGAGTTGGGTTTAGTTGTAAATTCCAATCACGTCCAACTTCATTAATAGACTTCTTTAGTATCTTTAAGATAGTTTGGTTAGATGCTTCAGCTTGACTATTTCTTTGGGGGTAACAGGCATGGAGAATCTATGTTGAATAGAGAACTTGGAACAAATCTCTTGGACATCTTGATTCTTGAATGGGGTTCCATTTTCCATTATAATTGTTTGGTTAATTCCATAACTATAAATTATATAATTCATAATGAACTTTGATATCTATTTTTTGGTGACGTAGGTCAATAGAATTGCTTCTATATATTTAGTGAAATATTCAGTTGCAGTAATAATAAACTTATTGAACCCATTAGAGGAAGTAGGAGAAATCTTACCTACCAAGTCTAATCCCCATTGTGAAAAATGCAATGGTGTTGTGATGGGTCTCAACTCCTATGTTGGTGCATGAACAAGGTCACTATTCTACTTCCATTAATGACACTTTTAGGTATATTGAATACACTCTTGTTCCATAGAGGGCCAATAGTACACTCTTGTAAGGTAGTTTGTGCTTCTTATGCGTTAAGACATCAGAGTAACATACCATACAAACTACAATGATATAAAGCATCTACTAGGATCATAAATCATGAAGTCCTACAAGTAAAGGTCTTCTTTTGGGTGGTTATTAGGTCAAGTGGTATGACATCATGTTGGATATGTAATCGAATGTGTCTTACTAACATGGTGCATTAGGGACAACAACAACACACACTAGTTTTGATTGTGGGATATCAAACATTGTTATGAGTAATTGCTCTACAAGGAACTCATACTTAGGAATGTTCTATGGAATATCAAGAAGAAAACCTATTGTTGCCATGGCATCGGATGCTATGTTGTTGATCCGAGGAATCTTTTCAAAGGTTATTATGAAAAAATATTCCTTGAATATATCCACCATTCTTTTATACGACATCAACTTGTCATATTTTGTTTGGTACTCATCATTCACTTGTTTGATCACCAATTGAGATTCTGCATAGACGTATAGCTCTTGTATCCTCCATTCAATAGCCATATTGAGTCCTATGATTAGGGATTCATACTCTAAGATATTATTTGTGTAGGGGAAATAAATTTTGTATGTCTTGGGTATACTACCTCCCTGTGGTGTGAGAAATAGGATACCTACTCCAATGCCATGTTGAGTGTGGGACCCATCAAATTATAGGGTCCAATGGCCTATCTATTATGTCAACAATATACTCCCATCTAGGAATTCTACTGTAAGAGGCTTGTGATCTTCTATTGGTGCATTGGCTAACTGGTTAGTTATGATTTGTCCCTTGATGGCTCTTCTATCCACATACTCTATGTTGAACTCACTTAGAATCATTGCCTATTTAGCAATTCTACCTGTTAGAGTTTCTTTTTCTAATAGGTACTTTAGTGGATCTACCTTTGAAATCAACTTTACTTGTTTTTTTAAGATATAGTGTCTTTGCTTCTATGTCACAAATACGACTAAGAGACACACTCTTTCTATGGTCATTTAGTTCAACTCATAGCCCACCAATGTTCAGTTGATCTAGTAGACCACTCTTTCTTTGTTTTTATCATCTAGCTATGCTAGGAGAGCTCCAAATTCTTCTTGTGTTTTAGACACATAGAGTATCATTTCTTTGTCTACAATAGGCGGCATCAATACTAGAGAAGTGAGTAGGTACTTCTTGACTTGCTAGAATGCTTGGTCATAGCTTGCACCCTGCTTTTAATGTGATGTCATTGTGTAGTAGATAGGTGAATGGGTTACATTTGTCTTCCAGTTACACGATAAATCTCCTAATAGATTGTAGCTTCCCTTGTAAACTTCTCAATTGCTTCAATTTATTTTGGGGAGGCATTTCTAATATGGCCTTCAATTTCATAGGATCTGTTGAAATGCACAAGACAACAGAGAGGGGGGTGAATTAGTTGTATCTAATTACTTCCACTTCTACCCTTCATCAATTCACATTTACTTTATTTTTTTATTAATTATAAACATGAAATTCATATAACAAAAAACAAACACCAAAGACACCAAATTTACATGGAAAACCCAATGAGGTAAAAACCACAGTGAGGATTATCTCACAATATAATAGTAATGCAAAACTAGATGCAAGGGCTCACTACTTGAGGGCCCATTGCCCAGATAGGACTCATTGTCCGGATATAAAAGCTCACTACCTATAGATAGGACTCACTGTCAAGGAGGTTCACTGCCTACAAACAATGAAATATAATAGAAAATCCACCACAATAAGTTTCACATAGTCAAAGCCTTGATCAAAGAATTGCAAACACCATCATCTCACTACTTTCAAGAATCTAACACATTAAATTATTTTTGCATTGATTCACTTTCAGACACTCTTCTTTTCACACTGGTCACACTTCACACTTGTAATTCACAACATCTTGACTTGCATTTATACCATCTTCAACCTTAGAAACTTTCTCCAACGTCAGCTACACATTATTTATTTCATAAATTCAAATTAGGTTGGTGATTCAACATTCCCGCAATGGATAAGAATAAAGTGGACCATATAAATACTTAATCAAGATCCAAACAACATCTTGGATCAATTTCACACTTCCTTAATCAATGCTTGTCCTTCATGTATAGTGCGAACACCAGGTCAGCCAAACCTAATGAAAACAACAATGAACTTTGAAGTACGTGCATCCACAACAATATGATCATATGTGGATCACACAACACACTTCACCAGACACTAGGAAACATCTTAGAAGTCTTCAAATACATCCACAACAACTACAAAAAAAATCATACATAGAACTCTTTCCAACAATCTAATCAAACTGTGCAGACACACATAGTAGCTCTGGAACAAGTCTTCTCAAGCACCAACCATGAGTACATTTTCCTGAACACGGATAAAATCATTATCAACCTTCTTCTAGATTTGAAAGATCTGAGAAAAACCACCAAAGGATAGTAGAGTAGAAAAAATTATCCCAGTCCATAGACAAACAGTTCTTCCAGACCAGTTCACACACCGGTGAACACAAATTTCACTCTTCATCAAACCAAAAGCTATAACTCTGGATATATTATCCAATGAAGCCCATAAAAAACACTACACATCCACACAAGTATAGGATCAACACAAAATAAATGTAGAGCATATTACCGGAGCACATTCAGATCACACACACAACTTTGTCTTCACTATTTATTAATTTTCTCAAAAGCAGTTGAAAACTCATCATATCAACACACCTTCAACACCATAAAGATAGCTCCATGTAATCACAACATCCCTATAGTATCTCAACCATACATGTACCAACTATAATGCTTGATTCCTTTCTCTGCAATGATCTGAACTATGTTGACATCAATGACAACATTAATGACAATACCACCGTAATTGCAACAATCTCCCCCTTTGTCATTTATGGAAACAAATGATGTAAAAAAACATCAAAGACAACATACATAATATCTTGCATCTTCTTCTTCTTTTTTCAGATTATATAGCCTACGTAATGTTTTTGCACTCTCTTCTCCTTGTAAGATCCTCTCTACCTTTCATCTTTTTCACATGGCTCTCTCTCCCCCTTTGAAATCAATGGAAAATAAAATTTTTTACATGAATCTTCAACCATATGAAACTCTAATCACTCACCCTTAGGAGTGCACCCATATCTCATACTACAACAATGATACTCTCTACTCCCCCTAAGGAGTAGACCATAATCATCAGTCCAGATAGATGATGAATCTATAGATCCACTGGACTGATACACCTCCATGTGTACCTAGTTTAAAGAAGGAGGGGTAGTAACCCCTAACTTCTCCCTGAGATACTCAAAAGTATCCTTCGAACGAGCCTTAGTAATATATCTGCAATCTGATCCTTTGTAGACACATACTAAAGTCTGAATTCATTCTCCAACACCTTCTCCCTCAAGAAATAATATTTGATAGATATATGATTTGTCCTAGAATGCATTACCAAATTCTTTATCAACTAGTATGTGCATATCTTCACTTATTTCACTTATTTCAGCTAGTATGTGCATATCTTCATCAACTTTTACATTTTCACTTTCAACTATCTTCCTCATTATTTTATTGAAGCATCTATATGCTTTGTTATTAGTTGAATATCCAAGAAAAATACCTTCATCACATCTTGCATCAAACTTTCCAAGGTTCTCATAATCTCTTTTAATGTAACATCTTCTTCCAAACACCTTAAAGTACTTAATGGTAGGAATCTTACCAGTCCATAGTTCATAAGGGGTCTTTGTGTTGTTGCCTCTAATCTAAACTCTGTTAAGAATATAAATAGTAGTGTGGATTTATTCTCTCCAATATACATTAGGTACATTTTCCTCTTTCATCATAGTTCTTGCAGCCTCTCGAACAATTTGGTTCTTCCTTTCTACAACTCCATTTTGTTGAGGGGTTCTAGGAGTAGAAAAATGTCTCTTTATACCATTCTCTTCATAAAATTTATCTCACTAGAGGTGAATTCTCCACCTCTAGCAGACCTTAAACATTTTATTCTTAGGTTCACTTCATTCTCTACCCTTGCCTTGAACACTTTGAATCTATCTAGAGCTTGAGATTTCTCCCTAAGAAAAGTAACCCATGTCATTCTCTAGAGTAATAATCAATCAAAAGAATATATAAAATACCTATCACCATTAAGACTTCCTATTCTTGTGGGACCATAGAGGTCTATTTGAATCAATTCCAACATTCTAGTAGATGATTGTTCTTTTCCTTTAAAACTACATCTTTTTTATTTTCCCAATTGAAAACTTTTGCAAACAATATTAGTAGGCTTTTTGATTATAGGTAGATCCCTAACAACTTCTCTTGAATCAATCTTGATCAGATTGTCAAAGTTTACATGTCCCATCCTCTATTGCCATAGCCAACTTTCATTAACTTGATAAATAAAACATTGACCATCACCACTCCTAAGATGATAGATGTGTCCATATGTTCTTCTTCCTACAACCACCATAGTTTCAAACCCTTTTTTGATATCACAGGTGTTATCCTGAAACACAAGCTTAAATCCTTTTCTACACATTTTTCCAACACCCAAAAGATTATTCCTTAATCCTTTAACATAATATACATCATTAGTACTATTTTTTCCATCAAGACTAATTGTTCCTTTTCCAACAATCTTAGCATGAGAATCATCTCCAAACATGACTAATCCTCCATCATACTTTTTAAGTTTAGTGAACTTGCTTTTGTCTCTGGTCATATTATTTGAACATCCACTGTCAATTGCCCAATAGTCTTCATCTTATATAGCATAAAAGGCAGTAACTAGAGTACCTTCCATCTCGTCCTTCTTATTCTCTGAACCACATTCCCTTGCACATCTTCCATGGTTAGTAGATAGATTTATTCTCTAAGGCTAGAAACAAGCATTCATCTTTATCATCCTCAAAATCAAACTCATCATAAAAAATTCCAACATAATATAATTTCTTGAACTTTCTGTATTTTTTGTCTTTATTATCTCTTTTCTTCTTGTGTACAACTTTGTTTGGAAATCTTGAAGCATAGGGACAAATATTTCAACAACTGAAGCATTAAAAAGGTAACAGTCCTCTTTACTTACATATACCTTTCTTCAACTTCCTTGTAAAGTTTGCTTCCAACTCTTCTAAACCATCACTATCTAGATCATCTTCTATCTTAGTTGCTTTTAAGGTTGTTTTTGTTTTCTCCTTTTCTTTTCCAAACTTCCTCATCTCAAATGTAATCAAGGTGCCAAATAGTTGTTCTTTATTGAATTTATTTGGATCATATATTTCTTAAATAGTAGAGACCTTATCACTATAATTCTCTAGTAGGGTCATCAAGATCTTCTATATTATATCTTCACTTGCTAGAGTACCACCTTGATTTTTGACTTCATTTGCTGCAATTTCAACACTCTGAAAGTAGCTTGCAATGTATTCACCTTCTTCCATTTACAAGTTGTCATATATGTGCTTTGTTGTTAGCTTCTTTGATAATTTGACTCTATCATCTCCTTCATAGATATTTTTCAAATTTTCCCATACTTCATAAGCAGTGCCTAAAGAAATAACTTTTGTCTGTTTAGTCTTAGAAAAAGCACTAAAGATAGCATACCTTGCCTTTCCATTCTCCTCATTGGCATAAATCTCATCTTCAGAGAAAGGACCACTTGACGGCTCAATATATTTGGTCTCAATAGCTTTCTAAGTCTTGAAACCAAGAGAGATCAGGTAACCTCTCATCTGCACTTTCCAATCACTGTAGTCAGCTCCATCAAACAAATGGATTTGCAACTTGTGCACCATCTGATCTACCTCAAGTGGTTAAGCTTTGATACTAATTTTTGAAATGCACAAGACAACTGAGAGGGTGACTGAATCAGTTGTATCTAATTACTTTCACTTCTGACCTTAATCAATTCCACATTCACTTTAATCTATTATATTATGAGCTAACCCTCATTAGGTCAGAAGTGATTTACGTGGAAAACCTAATGAGGGAAAAACCACTATGAGGGTTAGCTCATAATATAATAGTAATGCAAAACTAGATACAAAGGCTCATTGCTAGAGGGCTCATTGCCATAATGGACTCACTATCCAGATATAAAGGCTCACTACCTACAAATAGGACTCACTGTCTAGAAGGAGGCTCATTGCCTACAGACAAAGAAAGATAATAGAAAATTCACCACAACAAGTTTTACACAGTCTCAACCTTGATCAAAGAATTGCAGACACCATCAGCTCACTAATTTCAAGAATCTAACACATTAAAGTATTGCTTCCTTGATTCACTTTCACATGCTCTTATTTTCACACTGGTCACACTTTGCACTTGTAATTCATGACATATTGACTTGCATTTATACCATCTTCAACCTTAGAGACTTTCTCCAAGGTCAGCTACACATTCTTTCTTTCACAAATTCAAATTAGTTTGGTGACTCAACATTTCTATGATGGATAAGAATGAGAGTGGAACAAATACATACTTAATCAAGACCCAAACAACATCTTGGATCAATCATATGCTTCATTAATCGATTCTTATCCTTCATGTAATGTGTAAACACTAGGTCGGCCAAACCTAATGAAAACACCAATGGAATTTTAAGTACATGCATCCACAAAAAGATGATCATATGTGGATAACACAAAACACTTCACCAGACAAAGAACACCTCTTAGAAGCCTTCAAATACATCCACAACAACTGCAACAATCTTCACACATAGAACTCTTTCCAACATTCCAACTGTACCGTGCAGACACACATAGTAGCTTTGGAACAAGTCTTTCAAAGCACCAAACCATGAGCGTGCTTTCTAGAACATAGATAACATCATTATCAACCTTCTTTCAGATCTGCAAGATCTAAGACAAACCACCAAAGGACTGTAGAGTAGAAACATTTCTTCGAGTCCACAGACAAATAGTTCTTCCGTACTAGCTCAGACACATGTGAACACAACTTTCACTCTTCATCAAACCAGAAGCTATAACTCGAGATATATTATCCAATGAAGCCCATAAACAATACTACAGATCTGCACAAGCATAGTATTGACACAAAAGAAATGTAGATCACATTATCGAAGCACATTCAGAACACACACACAACTATGTCTTTACTGTTTATTAATTTTCTCAAAAGCACTTGACAACTCATCATATCAGCACACCTCCAACACCATAAAGATAGCTCCATGTACTCACAACATCTTTACAGTATCTCAACCATACATGTACCACTTGCAATGTTTGATTCCTTTATTTTCAATTACATGAACTATGTTGACATCAATGACAACATTAATGAAAACACCACCATACTTGCAATAGGATCTACTTCAATGCCCCTTCTGGACACTATGTACCATAGTAGCTTTCCAAATGTTACTTTGAGTACACACTTTTTTAGGTTGAGTCTCAAGTTATACTATTTTAGCCTATCAAACACCTTTGCAATATTGGTCAAGTGATCTTCTCTTTTGATGGACTTTTCTAGAATGTCATCCACATAATCTTCCATAATTGTATGTACCATATCGTGGAAGATTTTCATCATTACTCCCTGATAGGTCGCTCTTGCGTTCTTTAGACCAAATGGCATGACATTCCAGTAGAAGGTCCCCCAAGAACAAGTAAATGTTGTTTCATACTGATCATCAGGGGATATTTTTATCTGATTATACCCAAAGAAACCATCCATTAATGATAGCATCTCATGTCTTGTTGTTAGATCTATGATCATGTCAATACTTGGAAGTGGGAATTCATCCTTTGGGCAAGCTTTGTTCAAGTCTCAGAATTCCATGTAGATCCTTATACCCTTAGTGAGTTTTGACACCGGTACTAGATTTGATATTCATTATGGATAATCAAGTCTAATGAAACCTACATCTAGTAATTTATTTAGTTCTATCTTTACCAATAGTGTTATTTGAGGATGCATTTTCCTTAGTTTCTACTTGATAGGTTTTGCTCCAGGGAATATGGCCAAATGATGTACAACTAATGTTGGATCTAGTCCTATCAGTTTTGCATAGGTCCATGCAAAGTTTATCTTTTTGTTGTTGATGAACACTATGAAGTTATCTTTCTCTTCAGGATCAAGTGACATCACATGGTATGTGATCTTTGGGTTCTTTTTTGTGCCAACGTTGATGGATTCAGTTTCTTCAACTAGGAGCATTGAATTTTCATGATATTCAGATATGGGGATATTGAACCCTCCATATTCAGGTGCCTCAAAGAGGTTTTCACCTTTAGATGTGTCCTTTATTTTCTTCTTTTTCAGGATCCAATGGAGCCACTTTGTGGTCTTCTAGGGGATCTCATTTTTATTTTTATATTATATTTTTCACTTTTGTGACTAGAGGATACAATCTCCCCATTGAAGACACATCTTGTTCAAGTTCCATGATGAACCTCCCTTTATGATATCCTACTGGTATGTCAGTTTGAAGTCCCATAAACTTTTTGATTTCTTTATTGTTTTGGAATTAATCCAGAACATGTGTATGTTTTTGTTGGTCCCAATCTATCAACTGTGGGTAGTAGAAGGGTAGGCTATCATCATTATCTACAAAACTTATATAGGTTTTTGAAATGGTTAGTATGGCTCTAGTATCGTTCTCGCATTGGGTGTCTAGTTCATCATCACTTGAGTTGACAAAGGAAGGAGAATCCCATTCGTGCTCATTAGAGTTTGTTTCAAAATAATAATAGTCATTAGGAATAGTTTTGATAGGTTGGATAAGGGCCATGCTTATGCTAAAGCTCTCAAATAATTCCTCGATGGGAAAATCATCATATACATGATTGTATATATTCAATGTCTTAATGCTAGTAGAAGGTGCTCGTTTCTTAATAGAGGTATGTCTAGTATTTGGAGTCACCACATCTATTGAATCATAACCTAGTCCCATGCTTTTTTTTCTTTGTTCCACTATAATGGGCTCCCATATACCTTGTTTGTCTAGTCCAAGGACTCCTATC
This sequence comes from Sequoiadendron giganteum, assembly GCA_007115665.2. NCBI lineage: Eukaryota > Viridiplantae > Streptophyta > Pinopsida > Cupressales > Cupressaceae > Sequoiadendron > Sequoiadendron giganteum. The sequence continues at coordinate 512,788,639 of CM021104.1, read as the reverse complement.
CCACTGTATCCCATTTTTTTAGCTAATTGATAACGTTTACTATTAGGATGATTAGAAGGGGTTGTGGTTGTTCTGGCTCTTTTTGGTCCTCTTTGTAGATCATTGATGACAAGTATTCTTTGAATATATCTTCATCCTTCATATCTCCCCACTTGGTGGAAAATGTGGGTTTGGCTATAATTTTTATTGCTTAAACATATTTAATCTCCTTTGGTGGGTGTGGGTGGAAGCATTCCAATGCAAAATGCTTGATTGAAATGATAATTCCCATTACCTAGTTGTTAAGTACTTGAACCTTGGTTTCAGATTTTGGTTGCTCAATTGTTGTGGTCTTAGTTGAGGTTGATGGTAGTGTGGAAGGGTCAACATATGAGAATGAATGAAAAGATATGTGATTTCTAGGTATACGTTGGATTCTTTTATACTTCTCCAATATTGCACAAAAGTGGAAGGGTTCAGGATCAATATATAATGTCACCTCCTTTCCTTCATGAGGAAAATTTAGAAACTAGTGAAAGATTGAAGGAACCCCTTATAATGCATGAATCCAAGGAAGTCCTAGGAGGAGGTTATATGGTAACTCAAGGTCAAGTACCTAACATGTGGTTTTTGTGGTGGCCATTCCTATCTGCACTAGTAGCCTAAATGTCCCTTCTGAATTCCTTTTGAGGTCATCATAGGCCCTTATAGTAATGGTCTTTCCTTTGTCTATCACATCATCAGAATACCCCAGCTGTTTCATGAATTTCAAAGTAAAAAAATTTAGACTTGCACTATTATCTATCAAAACTCTCTTGATCATGTGTTTGTGGACACCAACCTCTATGTAGAGATCTTGGTTGTGAGATTATTTATGTGGAAGATCTTTCTCAAAAAATACTAAATGGTGATTGGTCGTGATCTTGCCAACCATGGCTTGAAACTATTTTGAATTGAGTTTGTTAGGAACCGATGCTTCTAATGCTTTTTCGATTATCTCACGATGTGGGGGTGATAGTTTTAGTAGTTCTAGGATTGAGATCAAGGCGGGAGTCTTCTTTAGTTGTTCCACAATACTGTAGTCATTTTATGACTTATTTGTAGGCTTAGGTGGGGCTCCTTGTATTGTAACTCTCCCTTAATAGGTAGTTATGTTACATTCAGTGTCCCTAGCTCGTATAGTCACTACATTTACCCTATTGCCATCTTCTTGAGAAAGGTTACCTAGAATTGTGTCACCATAAGTGTAGGTAGCATTGTGATAGTGTTGGTCCTTTCCTTTGTCATTATTTTTAGCATGGTTTCGAATTGGATTTATGTATATCTGGAGGTATTTTTTTCCAGGATAATGTTCGACATCCACTTCTTCTTTGTCGATCAAGTCTTGTATTATGTGCTTGATTCGCATGAAGATTTTTTTTGTATGTCCTTTGATTTTGTGGAACTCACATAAATCCTTCTCGTTGTACCATGTTGTTTTGAAGCTTGACTCCTCATAGTTTGGGCGATTGTCACTAGTATAGAAAAAATAATATATGAACAAAAAAACTACTATTAACTGCTTATACATGACTGAACTTGGTCACATGACCATTAGTAGTTTATTTCTGTCATTTATAACATGACCAGATTGATGACTTAACCATTTTTAGTCATTTATTGGTTGTTTTGATTGATTGATTTGGTAGTATATTTAGTCGTTGATTTAGTCATTTTTAATTTAGTCATTGATTTAGTTATTGATTGTTGTAATCTGGTCACTTATTTAGTCATTTTTATTCACTGATTTCTATCCATTGGTAGTGTATTTAGTCATTAATTTTAATCATCATTTTGATCAATTTGGTAGTATATTTAGTCATTTTTATTTCATAAGTCATATATTTAGTCATATCCATTCAGTGTTCACTTATTTCTATCAATTTGTAGTATATCTAGTCAATTTAATTATTAATTGAAGTCAATTAGTAGATATTTAGTCTTTTTAAATGACTAATATTTGAGGATTTAAACATAAAACACAAAAATACACATCAATCATCAATTGCACACGATAAGACAACCATTGAGAAGGAAAAATCGGTGAACTTTATTAATAAAAGAAAGGTGTTCTAGTTACAACTTAGAAATAGAGTATTACAATATTTATTTTTCAGTCACAAGATTGAAAATTTGAGTTACAATATTACACATAAATGACTGCAAGAAAGAAACTTCTCCAAAAAAATTCTGCAATGATGGAAATGCATGCTTGGAGCCCTTCAATGCAAGCACATGATGACCCTTTCATCTCTTAAAACTTATACAACTTGGAAATATTCCTAGAGCAAGTTGTAACATGTAGAATCCAATAAGGAGAGTGTCGATTGTGTCCCATATAGGAAGCTTTCTCCTTCAATACACTCCACAATAACCTAACTGGAATATTTCCTCCTTTATATGCAACGTGTCATCTGATATGAGCAACAGGGTCTGCATTTTTTGCCATGAATGAAGTTGTGCCTCAATACAACCAACAAAATTGCTATTAGTCTCAATTCAGAAAGAATAAAATTGCATTATATATTTCAAGTATACAAAAGTAAGTCCAAACACGGTAGAAAGATAAATCATTTAAAAAATTGTGGGAGATAGATCACATCCACAAACATGGGAGAGCTATGCAAAATTGGAGAAATTGGCTTGGAAAATGAAGGCAACAGGGTATTTCCAAATTCAAGACTTTTACTTAATGTTGTGGAATAGAAGAAAAAATAATCATTTATCTTCCACCATAGTCAAAAATTAGAAACTGCATTTGGTTTGTTAAACATGGCCCCTGGTACAACTATTAGAGTTGTTAAGAACCTTCAAGTATGTTCTGATTTTCACAATGCATCTAGATTCATCTCCAAGATTGTTGCAAGTTAAATTATTATGAGAGATGTGAACCATTTCCATCATTTTAAATAGGAATAAATTTCTTGTGGAGAATATTGGTGATGCTAAATGAAACAATCTGAAAAATACGCTTGCACTATAATAATGTGCACTACATCAGATATCTGAAGGGACATATATCAAATCATAACAATGGGGATTTTTTTGTCATATGTTGCAGTTACAACTACCCTACTAGACATACATGAAAATCTAAGGGATTTTTTTATGGCTAGACTAATAAAATCCTATTATAGGGGATACTCCGAGTACATTTGGCCCAATTATAATGACAACTATTATTAAAGCTAAAAAATAGCTTTGGATGTTACTAGTATGTTATTGATATTGAATCGTGGACTGGATTGTCTGATACCTTATGACTGAAGATCTTGTATCAATGGAGAGATATGGATCTTGTTGCCACTAATCTTCCCAAAGAAAGCCATATGCTAATATTTGACTTCTGAAATATACTTATATATTTGATTTCTTGTTTCATGTGCCTCCAAATAGGTGCACCAAATCCTTGAAGGGGATTAACACATATTTATTCAATAGGAAAAAGAGACTAATTCTATATGATTTTTCTTTATAATTCATCCCAATGTTGATAACAATCAATCTCAAATTTTCCAAATACACAACATCATTAACTAATAAGTTCTTAAAAAAATGTTAGGATAGGCCCTTCCAAGGGAGAATCCTCTCCAAATTTTCAAAAGAATTGCAATTATTTTGAAACTTTGGAGAGGTATGTCCCTTGGAAGGGTGCATCCTAACATTTTTTAAGAAATTATTAATTAATGATGTGTATTTTTCAAAGCTGAGATTGATTGTTATCAACATTGGGATGAATTATAAAGCAAAATCATATAGAATTAGTCTATTTTTCCTGTTGAATAAATCTGTGTTAATCCCATTCAAGGATTTGGTGCACCTATTTGGAGGCACATGAAACAAGAAATCAAATATGTAAGAAAATGCAACCAGTGAGTGTAAATCCCAACTCCTCAACCTTTGAAAGCATCCTTCCTGCTTGTGTGTGAATTGGAGCTTTGGATGAGGAATTTCTTTCAAAGACAAAAAAATAATCATTACAAGCCATCAAAGCCAATAGAAAGGAGACCAATATGAAATAAATGATTAAAACAAAATAATACAATCAAAATACTAAAATAAATAAATAAAATATTACTGCACAACAACCGTCTCTATAGATTCCATTGCTTCATTAACCGTTTAACTATCAATAATTCATTGTCTTGCCAAAGACATCTAGTCATCCATCATCCACCGTTGCACCTCTATACACAAACTAGCCCATCGTGGTATGGCAATATCTGCCACTCTAGCACACACCAAGCCTCGTACACCATCGTAGTGTGGTAGTGACTATACCACACCACCACAAGATACCTTCGACCATCATCGTGGGGTAGCAGTAGCCACCACTATAAAGCACTAGTCAACATGGAAGCACTATGGAGTGGCGGTAACACCACACTACCACAAGCTCAATCTAACACCTATGCAAGGTAGCAGTAAGTATCACTCAACATCCAGTCACTCCATGAGATGCCATAGGATGGCGATAATGACCTGAATTCTCACTTGGTGTAATCTGACTAGATGATGACCAAGTTGTGGGTCTAGTAGTGAATTTGAGGCACATAATTCCAATAGGTAAATGTCATAAATTGTCCAAAAAAATACACATGTATCATACTCAAGTCACTTAGGAAAATAGGGCATGTGAGACTTCCTAGTAAACCAATTCAGAATTCATAAGGTGTGAATATATGGCTCTTTTAGCACTAAAATTAAGGTGTAAATCACAAATATATAAGCAAGATGTGGCATATATGCCAACAATTACAATCTATAAATCAAGTACTATTGAAAAGACAACAAAAAGAGTGATTGTAGCTGAAATCCTAGTTGAAAGATAAGATTGTTATTTAAAAACCAACAAAAGGAAAAGCTTAAACTTGTGATAATATTGTGCCAAAAATGAGTATCTCTTTATTGCATGACTCCTACCTTTGCTATGAGTATGACAATACCTAAACTTCTAGTGTTTCTAGACAGAACCTATAGCAGAAAAGTGGTGTCTCCATTTGAAGGAACCATCTTCGGAGCTCTTACATAAAATGAGGGTGGAAAACATTAGAAGAAAATAAATACCATAATTCTAAAGTAATAATTTGTATCAATCCAAATGTTAAAAAGTATAATTAAAAAGACAAATCCTTACAATTGAACCTCAAATTAGACCAAGCAGATTTATGATTTTATCTTTAGAATGTAGGAACTTTCTCTGTCGGAGCTTCACAACCTCAAGTTGGATCTCCAATTGGACCAGCATATTTATGATTTTATCTTTAGAATGTAGGAACTTTCTCTATTCGATATTCATGACCTCAAATTGGATAAGCAGATTTATGATTTTCTCTATCCACCGATGTTTGTATTCCTATACTCAGGTTTTGCTTTTGAGTGAAAACATCGAAAAGTGTTTCAGACCAATTGAAAGTACTCTCCAACTTGGTTATGTCACTGATAGCAATCCAAGTTTACGTGAACTGTCCATACCTAAATGTTGTATCACAATCTATTCTTCTTGCACATAAAAATGCCACATATTAACCCCTTCTAAATAAAACATTTAATCATCATAAAACCATAATTAATAAATCATTTCAGTTTCAAAAATAATCCGATGTCATTTACTATAAAAAAAAGTTATAAATCACAAAAAATCCATGATGCCTTCTAAATGTAGCTTAAAGCAAGTTTACAGGATGGGTTTCAGCATTAGAATCTTTCTACTACAACTCTCAATGAATGTATTATAAGTAAAAAAAAAAATTCTTCACACTCAAAGTAATGTAGTCAAACATTTATTCCAAAAGTATGATAGTAGGAGTTAACTAAAAATAGAAAGATTTTTTGCTTGGTTTCTTTTATCAATATTCCACATGGAAATGGAATAATCACTAAGAAAACCTAACAATAAAAAATAAAGTAAAGGTTCAAGAAAGGAAATTCCAATGTACTATTGTGTAATGGTGATGAAGTCATTTATATGAGCATGACCTACATACAAATCCCTGCCATTGAATTTCCATCCATCCAAAGAGAAAATAATCAATATAAGTCCAAAGGGTTATGTCGTAATGATAATGGAATCACCATAAGAGCACAACTGAGGAAAAAATTCTTGTGATTATAATTATGTGATCCATAACTCTATTGGTCATGTCACACAATTGTGCTATAACAAATACAAGATGCAATCATGTGTGACCCAATTTTAATGTGGCTATGTTGTGATAGAAATGGAGGCACTCATATGATCACAATTCATGTACAAATTAATCACTTTCATCATAATTAGGTTTCAATCATCATTGGGTGCATTAGGTTGACTCAAGTTTAATAGGTTACAATGTAATGATAGCATGATCCAAGAGTGATTACCTCTTGCTCCAATAAAGAGCCTATAAATCTAGTTGATATGTAGAGTGGTTGTAATGTATCAATTATGTAGTGCATTCAAGCACAACCCATGCTTAATGGGCTATTCTAGAGAGTGATCGATATTTTCTAAACCTTATGAATGTTACTTAAAGTTACAACTTAAACTATAGACCAAGTTTTTTATATACTTGAATGAAATCTTGGGTTACCACAAACTATAATAATGTTATTTGTTAATAACCATTATGGGAAGTATTAAAGCAAGACCCATGCTATATAGGATACATTTCCTTGATTAGGTTTACATACCTTAATGATCAAACACAAGCTTCCCACACACTTTAGGATACAATCCAAGATCATACCACACCTTGTCAAGACAACTAATTTTTTGACCCAAGATTTAAGGTTGTTTTTTAATACCAACAAAAGCATTGGTAAGAGCATGACTAGGGTACAAACCCTAGGCCTCCATAGAAACATAAACCATAACTCTAGTGGATTAGTGAGGTTGCAATACCACAAAGATTGAGACATTGTAGCCAATAACAAAATCTTGCAATCTAAAGATTCTATCCAATGACAAGCACACTATGTAGCTTAGTGACATTTGTAAATACAATCTATGGTAAGAATAATGATAGTAACTTGAGGTGTTATACTCAAAAAGAGGCTAAGAAATTACAAGATAATAAATCTCAAACCTTGCATACTAAAGTGGAGATTTTAACAGTGAGTTTCCTTACTCTATTGTTGATCTTAAGGGTTTTTCAAATGCTATTGGCAGTGTTAGACAAGGAAAATTCAATTAGGGAATGACTATCCAAATGAAGTAACAATGGTAATCACAAGTTCAATGTTTTTTGTTAGCCAAATTGTATAATGGAGGTAGTGGATTTCATGTTTGAGTAGTGTTTTGAGACTCATCAAATATGGGAGAATAGTGAATACTACCTTGTGGATTGTGAAGTACTGACAATAAGGTTGAAGGATCTTAAGACCCACAATACCATTCAACAATGAATCCCCTTTAGTAAGTAGGAAATCTATGGGGAATAGTTTGATTTTATAAAAGGATTCTCATGAAAGGAATCTTAAAGTGACAGTGCGTGAGCTATTTGAGATTGTAGTTGAGGGTACAATATCCAGTCTTAAAGGTAGTTAGAAAAGTAGTAAATGTGCAAGAAAATCAAACCCTTTACAACAAAAAATTCACAATGTTATCTTGCATAATGCCTTGAGTTTGAAGACAAAAATCTCATTGTATCTTGATGAAAGTAGTGACCTTAATGGTCAATCACTGGCAATCATTATTTGAACACATGCTGTGCTTATGGAGGCAACATTTTAAGCAAGGCAATTAGTGGTGGTTTGGAACAATGGTAGGTATGAAGGACTTGCTTTATATGCATACTATGCAGTCTAGCTTAATACAACGTTCTTAGAAGAGATTGAAGTTGGATTATGGAACTCAAGGGTTACTATGATAAAGATTAAAGCAAAGAATGATAGCTATTTAAAATCCACTGTAATAAGATATTAAAGACGTCACATGAAAAACCCTAGTAGCTAGAGTAATGAATACAATGCCAAAGAGGACAGTGAGCTGGGGCAGATTTAGGAGATCTCCACATTATCTAATCATGGGAAAATACATCATTTATTTATTTTTTTAAATTAAAAGAAACCATTCTCAACCCTATATATAATACATTCTAAATCCTATATATGATACATTTGAAACCCTATATAAGATACATTGATACTTCAAAAGCATCTGAAGGAATTTGAGATTATGCAAATATATGTCAACTAAATACCTGGATTACAAACAGTAGCACGAACAATGTAACCCTTGTTGAGAAGAGAAGGAATGAGATAAGAAGCAATGAATCCTATGCCTCCTATCATGCACATCTCCTTACCATTCTCTATCATTCTTTACTGAAACGTGTCTCCATTTTGGCGGGCTACGCCTAAAAATAAGGTTTTGACGAAGGTTTTAGAGTATGTTTATTAAAATGAAAACTCCATTTTGGTGGGCTACACCTAAAAATAGGATTTCAATGAAAGTTTTAGAGTATGTTTATTAGAGTAGCTTGGCGGGCTATTGATTCTTGATTCCTTAATAGATTTTCTAAATAAATGACTAACTATTTAGTCATTGTTATTTTTGTGACTAAATATTTTTGTAGTCAATGACCAAATCAGTCATTTATTTACTCATTTATAGCTGAGTTGCAAAAAATTAGTAGAATTTAGTCATTTTTAGTTGTTGTGACTAAAAGTTTTAGTCACATAGTCATTTATTTGCTGAATTCTACTAGTGTTTGACCTTGATGAGGGTTTTTTGCACTAGTTTATGCATGACTGACTCAAGTGGCTCTCCTAATGCATTGAGCTTCCTTCTTGGTTGATCGTATTGCCTTTGTTGCTCTCCCTGATATTTTTTTTGGTTGATATTTTGGTTGATATTTTTGTTGCTCTCCCTGATATTTTTGTTGGTTGATCGTATTGCCTTTGTTGCTCTCCCTGATATTTTTGTTGGTTGATCGTATTGATTTTGTTGCTCTCCCTGATATTTTTGTTGATTGTTTTGTGCATTATTAGGAGTATCACTTGTTTGTGCCTTTTTAGGTTTTTTTTGAGGTACATTAGTATTTTGTACATTCCATACTACTCTAGCATCCACTATTCCATCATTTGTAATGTTTTTTTTCTTGGCCCAAATTTTAGGTTTCTCATTCAAATTAGAAGAATTATCTCTTGGGTTGTTTAGCTTGATCACTCCTCTTGTTACGAGGACCCTTTCTATGTGCAGTCACTTCTCAATGGCCTCATTCAAAGTTAGCAGGATGCAACATGGTAAGTTGGTAGTTGAATTCTTCTTGGACATTGGAAATGAATATATCTACTAGTTCCTTGTCAGGAATAGGCCACTTGCACCTACTAGCCTTATGTATCCATCTCTATAGGTAGGAGGTAAAGGATTATCCTTGACTCTATTTAATCATGTATAGATATGTGATGGTGATGTCTTGTTATATTTTGAATGAGAAGTGATTTATGAGTTTGGTATTCAATTCATCAAAACTTTAAATTCTCGGTGGTAGATGGGTGAACCATTCCATGGTGTGACCAGTAAGACTACATGGAAAGAGCCTCATAAGGTAAGATTATTTTTTTTCCACTTCCATACATGATACCAAATGGTCTTGTACGTGTTCTACTAGATCTCCATTTCATTTTTATTTTTTAAACTTTGGTTTTTCAAAGTTTTTCAGAAAAAGGAAGCATAGTAATAGAACAATCAAAGGGAAATGGACATATATCTTGAAGTGTATAAGTCTTCTTTGGTTTCCCTATCTGCATATGTCATATTCTTTGATTTATGGCCTGTAGTTGTACATCTACCTCTATTTTTGGTACATTTTTTTTTGCATCCTATGTGTAGTAACCTTCTTGTCCTACCATGTTTTGGTCATAGGTTGGGTATTGTGGAGGTATGGGACCTTGGTAACCATGTTGGGTGGAAGGAGAGTTAAATCCTTGTTGTGTGAAATGAGGGTGAAATTCTTGTTGAATGTAAGGAGGGTTATCTCCTTATTGGATGTAAGGAGGGTTAGCTCCCTATTGAACATAAGGAGTTGGATGTAAAGAGGGTTAGCTCTTTATTGGATGTAAGGAGGGTTAGTTCCTTGTTGAATGTAGGGAGGGTTAGCTCCATGTTGGAAGTAGGAGGGTTAGCTCCTTGTTTGAAGTAAGGAGGGTTAGCTCCTTGTTGAATGGAAGGAGAGTTAGCTCGTTGTTGAATGTAAGGATGGTTAGGTCCTTTTTGTTGTTGTTGAGGAGGGGTACCTTGGTAGTGCATTAGTGGTACACCCTATTGCTAGGACGAGCTATATTGAAGGTTACCCTGGTGGTAAATTAGCAGGTTACCTTGTTGATGGGATGAATTGGGAAGGGTATCCTGTGGCACACCTTGTTGTTTGGGTGAACTGTTTTGAAGGCTACCCTAATAGTGCACAAGCAGGAAACCTTGTTGTTGTGATGAATTGGGAAGAGTACCCTATGGCACACCTTGTTGTTGGAAAAAATTGATTTGAAGGCTACCTTGATAGTGCATTGGTGGACCTTATTGATGGGATGAACTGGGAAGGGTACCCTATTGTACACCTTATTTTTGGTACTATTGATTGGAAAGGGGACCATGTGTCCCACCTTGTTGATTGGAAAGATTACCTTATGGCACACCTTGTTGTTGGTATTGTTGATTGGGAAAGGGACCATGTGCCCCAACTTCTTGATTGGAAAGGGTACCTTATAGCACACCTTGTTGTTGGCACTATTGATTGGGAAGGGGACCATGTGGCCCACCTTGTTGATTGGAAAGGGTACCTTGTGGCACACCTTGTTGTTGGTATTGTTGATTAGGAAGGGGACCATGTGGCCCACCTTGTTGATGGTACTGTTGTGGAAATTTCCCTTGTTGATTTTGTACATTTTGGGAAGGGTCAATATATGAGGTTTTTTGAGGCACGTATTGTCCTAGTGGTGGGTTGTTTCTTGGTGGAACGTATTGAGATGGACCTCCTTGGTACTGTTGGGCCACTGTTGCTTGTTTGATTTGAGTTAGTTTCCTAAACAATAGATTTTCCATTGGTTGGTCATTTCCTTGTGCAAATACTAGTGACATGTTTGGAATCTCCAATGGTTTAGGTATTTCTCTAATAACTGAGTTATCTTCTGAGGGAATGAGATGAGGATGTTTAAGACCTTATACAATAAATTCTATAGGAAACTTAGCACCACTTTGTGCTAATTTAAAGAAGTGAGTGTTTGGATCCTTTCTTAGGATTTTTTTCATCAATTTGAGCACCTTGGGATTGTTAGAATGTTGGAATAATTCTTCATCATTTATTTCCTCCTCACTATCCACCTCCTCTATTACCATACCCTCGGGATTTTGGTTTTCTTTATCCATGGCTTCTTGTATTTCATGGATTACCTCTTCCTCACTAGGTGATTGGTTTGATGTTGTTTTGAATGTGGATCTCTTTTGAGGTGTTTCAAGGTCACTTGGCCTATAGCCCCATAGGCCACTTTCATCATTTGTGATGTTTGTTGGGGGTATGCTAGTGTTGCTTTTGTTTGCTTCCATTTTTTTCCTATGTTTTAATCTTGTAATTGTCATAAAAAATGCCAAGCTTTTGTGAATGTTTTGTGACTCCTAACTATGGAAAAGAATGGTTTTGTTTTTGGATTTTATATTTTAAGGAGAATGAAATTGCATTTATCTTTGGGATTTTCTATTTTTGAAAGATGGTGTCTATTGCCACGTAGGATGTGGTAATATGGGCTCTAAAGTGATACAACCCTAAGAACTCAAGGATTTAATTTCTAAGCTCATATTGAATATGCAAGTCCAGTTCGCCCATTAAAAAGTGAGTATAAAAATTTCTTAGCAAGATATCTCGATTGTGGTAAGGCTTCAAGATGTGCCTCTTGATAGAATTTGAACTATGATGCCTCTTTTTGAAATGGTTAAATATTGATTTTATTTTAAGGACTTTGGTCTTGCAAGATATCATGAAGACAAGCACATGTGTGGGGTTCAATTGTGTGTTTGTTCTTTCGGATTTTATGTTTTTGAAAAGAGGACACCTATTGCCACACAGGAGATGGTAATATGGGCCTTTCAATGCAATATCATCATTTCACTCTTGTTCTTCTAGGATGTTTATCATGTTTCTCCATTGGTTTGGTGTTTCCTTTGTCTTGAATATAAAGCTCCTCAAACTATTAATTATGTATGTTTTTTCTCCTTCAATCAGCTCGAAGTTTGTATATATAATAGTTGGTGTGAAGTTCAGTTGTTGAACTAGAGCAATCGAGCACCAAATGGTCATAAGGTGAAATGATAGAAATGTTGGTGTTTTGATATGGTTGTTGTGATTCTCAAGACCCTAAGGTTTGAGCGATGTTTTGGAATGATGCTATTCTTTGGAACTCAAAATGCTAAAAGGCTTGGATCAATATTTCACTGCTTCTTCTAGAGGATATGTTGTGGTCTAAATTTACTTGAACTAGCCTTCAGGTTTAAGAAAATGTTGATATCTTAGAAATGTGTGTGAAGGAATGATCCAAGTTGTTTGTTTTGATTTTGATTTTGATTTTTAAAAGTAGGATGGGGTTTTGATTTTTGTAAGTGGATGATTCATGACTTGTTTTAGGAGTCTATTTTTTTTTTATTCTTCAAAGGATCTATAACCAGTTTTAGATTGATTTTCTGATTTTCACTAGAATAGAGTGAAAGAAGAAATTTTTTAGCAAAAGCATCAAATTTTGTCAAGTGCAAAAAAAAATATTAAAGCAATTGCATTCATTTTTTTTCAAAATTGGCCTCTATGTTTGTTTTTCTTAAATTGGTGTTTTGCACAAGTGAAAGCGGCTTGTTTAGGAAAATGAAGCTAGTTTTTAGTCAATTCCAATTGGAAGTTTTTGTCAATTGTGGCATAAAAAAGGTCAAGTGTGGCCAATTTTTAATCAATTGCACTTAGATTGTCAAGTGCGGGAGGTTTTTACCAATAACTGTCATGTGACAGAGAGAAAAAGTGAGTTTTTTAGGTCGACTGTGACCAATTTTATGTCAAGTGTGACAATAATAGAAGCAAAATTGGCCTCTATGTAGATTTTTTTTCCAGTATCAGTATTTGGTAGTAGCTTGGATGACTTTTATAGTTTTGGATGATTTTGTTTGATCTGTTTCAAGATTTGGCAAGCGATATCATGTAACATGACAATCAAAACTTTTGTGACCTAAATGTCTACACTTTAAGCATGTTTCCCTCCATGAAAGCTCAAAGTCCATGGAGGTAGAAATGCTAAAGTTATAGTTTCCAATGTTTATTTTTTCCTTAATGTGACTTGAAATGTGAGCCTAAATATCTGGAATCTTTCAAAGATATTTGTTTAAGATATCTTTTAAAAGTGCAAATATATGGCTCTTTTCAAAAGGATTTATAGTTTTTATAACCATGTTAAATGTATGTTTTGATGTGTTAATTTTTAATTCAAGCACAAAGTTTGATGTTTCAAACTAACCGAATAGATTTGGAAATTTTGTGAAGACAATGTACACCGTAGGGATAGACACTTCCTTCTAGATGGGCTTACCTCATGCCCCGAAGGGATGATTTTACATGCAATGAATGGAGAGGTTTTAAAGTTCAACCACAAGTCAAACTGGGTAAGTAACTTCTTATAATAAAAGTTTTGATGCACCATTTCATAGAATGCTTTGGTTTAAAAGGGGTAGCTTCTACAACATTGGTTCTTAGTCATGTTTTAGGATAACTAGTGTCTATACATGCGGAAATTCACTCAATTAAGAGGCCTCCTAGCGCTTCCGGGTTTTTATGTATCACACAAATACTAGGGGAGACTTCCATCAATATAGAACATCTGCACTAGGTGGGTGAGAAATTTCCTCACACCCATAAATATTTATATAGTAGACCAAAAAAAAGTACCATTTGGGTCGTTCCCTCTCACAAGTTGGAAGGCATACCCTCTAAAGGTATGCTTTGAAATGAAACAAAGTGTGTGAAACTCAAGATTCTTTTCATCACCCAAGATTGCTCAAAAGGTACCAAGGGAGAGGATAGAAACCTAGTTTTCCAAGCACAAAATACACAGTATACACTTCATCACAATGTTATTTTTAAGTTTAAAAATAAAAATGAAAAATAAAGAAAATAAAAATAAAGTAAAAGAAAAATAAAAGTGTGTACAAGAGAGGAATTGTTTTGTTCTTTTTATGTGCACCAAAACAAAATATTCTAGATTTCAAACAAAAAAAAAGCAGTGTTCAAGACAAGAATTTGATTTGTTTATTTTTAAGCACCAACCAAAGTGTTTTTTTCTAAAGCCTTTTCTTAATGGTCAGCAAAATAAATTTTGCTTTCATCAACAAAAATGAAAGTGTTGGTCAACAAAAATCAAACATTTTTTTAGAGCACCAAAAAGGAATTGTTTGTTCTACAAATCTTTTGAAAGTTAAATCCTTTTTAGAGCACCACTTTGAAAGAATTTCTTTGTGGGGTTCTTTTTTATTGCACCAATTGAAAACATTTGCAAAGCTACAAAGCTTTGAAAAGTTTTTTTTAGAGCACTAATTGAAAGCATTTGTTTGTGGGGTTCTTTTTATCGCACCAATTGAAAATATTTGCTAAGCTAGAAAGCTTCAAAAAGTTCTTTTTAGAGCACTAATTGAAAGTGTTTTTTTGTGGGGTTCTTTTTATAGCACCAATTGAAAACATTTGCTAAGCTAGAAAGCTTTGAAAAGTTATTTTAGAGCACTAATTGAAAGCATTTTTTTTCTAAGTATAAAAAAAATATTTGAAAAGTTTTGAAACTTCGACCATTTTCCTTCCCTGTAATAAACATTTTAGTCATTTACTTCATGTAACATGTTCCATATCCTGCAAGAGCTACATAAATGATGTTATCACCATTTAAAAATTCCAAGCCAAGAAAACGTTAATGTTAGAAATTAAAATTGACTTGCAGATCTCGGATAAAAGTTTGACAAAGCAAAAGTGAAAACTTTATGCAGAAGCAACCCTATCAAAAGCAATTGTGGGCGAAAAGGTCAAGTGCGCTCTCTATGTTTTAAGCAGAAGTGGCCCAAAAAATCAAGTGCACCTCTGTTATTTTTGCAAAACTGAAACAAATTTCAAAAGCACCCAAAAAAAGGTCAGATGTGGCAAGAACATGGAATCTAGTGTGTGAAGTTCATGTAGCTTTTGTGTGAAATTTTTTCCAGTGAGCTTCCAAAACGTGTAACTTCAAAATTTACTTATAAGATCATTAGAGCTAAGGAACCTTTTCCCACAAGGTGTGGTAGAATATGTAAGGATGAAATTGGGATCATGCAATAAGATCAAAAGTGAGTGAATAGAAACTAATATAAACAAAAAAATGCTAATTTATGCCCATTACTCATGAACTAAACAATCCAAGAATAATGAATTCAAGAAAAGAAAATGAAACAAAACAAGAACAAATGAATTCACTAAGCTATATCATTACCCATCTCATGTTGGAGTGTGTTCATGAAAATGTTGGGATGTTCATATCAATGTGAAGCCTCCATTGTGTGTGTGTTGATCGAAGATGTGTGTGAAGCTTTGTCAAAATATTGATTAAGATCTTGGCACTACTTTGTTGTGTAAAATAGGTTGATTCTTCGATCATTTTTTAGGAAGAAGAAGGTTGTTATATAGAATTTGTGTTTCAAAATCAACACTCAAGATCGTGTAGTAGAATATCTCGATCAACAGTTTGAAACCATTGAGAGGATTTAGATGGTAATAATTAGTGCAAATTGATTATGTAATCAGTGTGATTGAAGAAATATTTTTGAGTGTTCAGTGGGATTGAGGAAATAGATTGAATAATTTGTGGGATTGAAGAATAGATTGGTCTATTAGAAAATAGATGGATCGGTCAACCAATCAGATTGAGCAATCGGTGGTTCGTAATTTTCTCAATCATGAAAGTGGGTGAGGATAAATAATTAATTGATTTAATTAATTAATATTTTTGGAGTTGAACGTGCAAATAAAATTTGACTTTTGCAAACAAATTTGTATTTGTTTGAGTTGACTTTTATGATGTTTTGAATAATTAAATTCAATTATTCAAATTTAGGTGAAAGTAACATAGTTAAATTATTATGTTTTAATAATTTAATTAACTTAGGGGAGAGGGTAAAATAGCAACATAATTAAATAATTTATTTTATTTAATTAGTTAGGAGGAATAAAGTTTTGATTATAAGGGAAAAATAGGTTTTGAAGGGATTTGAAACCCTTTACAGCAAAATATATAAAAGCTACAAGAAAGGATTTTCAAAAGCCTGCCAGTAGCAACCCAATAGCCAAAAAATATAGCAGAGTGGGTGCTAGCCTTAAAATATGGCAAGAAACAACCATTAGCACCCAACAGCCACAAAACATCACAACAACCTAAAAGAAACCTACACCCAGCAAGAAACAAAAAGCAACAAAGAAAAAAACCAGGCGCTAGTTCAAGACACTCAGAGTGTTGGCCACCTCCATATGTTGGTTCCTATGCCTTTCGACCATATCCAACAACTCCTTCTTTTCAGCATCAAATGATTTCTTCCAATCAACATACCCTCTAACAATAGGTCCTTTGTCATCATCCTTAGCAGCTTTTTTACCTTTTCCCTTAGTTGTGTGCTCTTTCTCCATAAGCTCAGAGAAATAAACCTAATCCTCCTTGAGCTCACTAATCTTTCTAAAAAGGACTTATTAGGAGTCTGCATTGTTCTTCACAGAGATATGGCATGCCTGCAAAAGTGATTTGATATCCACATTTATACCTAAAACCTTGGCCTTCAGAGTAGCCAATCTTTCATCACACAAATATTTAAAGTCATGATAGGAACCTTCAAGGTCCACCATTATGTGAATAAGAATGTTTAGCACCAAACCCTTCAGAGAATTCTTCAGATTCTCCCTCAAACCTCTAATTTTGATATTAATCTTATTGAACTCCTACAGAGTCCACTTAGCTAATTTAAAGGTACCAGTGGCCCAAGCTCTAGCCATATCCAGTAAATCATACATGGATGTAGCATCATCATCAAGGTAAGAAAAGTCCTCAGAAAGAGGATTTACCTTCAAAGGCTCTTGTTTGGATTTTCTCTTTTCTACATCCTCCTCATCCCGACCCCTAATCTCCTTGTCCTCCTCCTCCTTGGGCAAGTTCTGCATAAAGGAATCCTCAATGGTCACTGTCTTATCACCAGAATCCATGTCATCACCAGCTACATTGGGGTCCTTGGTCAGAAAATCCAAGGCCTTGTTCTTCAGATTAGCAATATGCATTGATAGCCTCCTCGATTTGTTAACTAAACCCACAACATTATCCTGTAACCCCACCTCAAGGTCACCACCAACAACATATCTACCAACAACCACCTCCACAGACTTGGGAGAAGAATCATCTGACCCCACCTCTGTTTCCTCACTCCCAGAAAGGGCAAGCCACTTAGCTTCCCTATTACTCTTAGCACCAACCACCTTCCTCTTCTTCAAAGATGTAGTCGCAGTCGTAGGAGAAACATCCTCCTCTTTGTTCCATTCCTCCTCATCTGAAGAGGACTTTAACCCCGACAAACTAGACACATCACTTAAATTCTTCTCCTTGCCCTTGATGGTAGGAGCAGGGATAAGAGTCTTGAAATTTTCCATAATTAATAAAATAATCCCTTCATGGAGTACAGGGTGCCTCCTATTCTTCAGATGTGCGTATACCGTGACCTCCAAAGATGATAACAAAAAGAAAGGAAATGAAATGAACAAACCATGTCTGAAATGGTTGAGGAGTGTAAATTGGTGGCCGAGAATAGCCCTAGACCTCCCTTCTAGAGTCACGCAATGCATCACCACCTCAGCAACACTCACCCATATCTTTTTGAGGGAAGTTCTCTCGTAACCCCATCTCTCCAATTTGATTAATTGCTTCTACTCATTATCTTTAAAAAACTAGACCATCACCTCCTCATTACTCTTTTTTTCCTTAAAGAACTTCCAGCCAATTGTCGACATCCCAATAATAGTGGCAACCAAATCCTCATTTACCTCCACTTCTTGACCTTTAACCTTGATCTTTTGATTATGCTAGAAAGAAACAAATTGCACCAAGGCATTAGGGTCATGCCCATGCAGTCTCTCCAAAAATGGAGTAAAATTACCATGGCACAGAATATTCTAGAGTTTCTTCTTTCTCTGAATGTCCCCACATGGATTCGGCTCAATTATACTCCTGTCACCACCCATGGCTACCAACACATGACTCACAAAACGCTTGCAGAAAACACTTAATTGAACACTAGAGAGAAAGAAGACACCCACAAAGTGTGCGAAATGGAGAAAGGTACTAGACCATAAATGTCGCATCACCTTAGCCCATGCCATCATTTCTCAATAAGCTCCTAGCTTTCTCAGGAAGGATTGATCTCTCCTCCCACGAATGAAATTCATTTAAACTGACACCATCATTGCCAAGAAATCTGCCAACAAATTTCCTTCTCGATAAACATGAGAGGCATGAGTCTTTTCACAAGATTGCAACATGATTAACATATCCTTAATGAGCTCGTTGACATTCCAACTCATAGTATGAGAGCCACGCAGATAATTTATAATGTTCATAGAGTTGCCTTCCACCCATAATTTGGAGTACCCTTTATTGATAACATAGGAGGAATAAAGTTAGATTAGGACTATATTAAATAAATGAATTTTATTTAATTGGTCGAAAATGATGAAAAAAGTGAATTAATTAAATAATGTAGTATTATTCAATTAATAGAATAAATTAAGGTTTTTGATGCTTTTGATGTGAAATGTAGTGATATTCAATGATAATAATGTCGATGATGAGAAAATGTCATTTAGGATGTGTGATAAGTGTTAGGTCATTTTTACATGTCTACACTATTAAATTGGGATTTCATTAAGTTCCTTTAACTATCAAATTTTGGATTTGAATTTAAGAGAAATTTTTGGAAGTCTTTTAATATTATTTTTCTCATTATTTGTAGAAAATTAAAGCCTTAAAGTGATAAACTATGAGATGGGCCATGTTGGAGTAGTTAATATGTATTTTATAAGAGTTTAGAGTCTTAAGAAGTTTTTTGAAAGAAAAGTGATGAAATTGGAATTAAGTTTGACTTTATGGAAAATTAAAATCATTCTCTATATTCAATGATCCTAGATATTTATTCTCTATTTATAATTATCTTGAAGTTATGGTGGTGTTTGTTTCCATCTTTAGATAGTCACTTTTGGTTTCAATTTTTTCTCAAAGAAAGAGGAAGAAAAATAAGATCCTGAGAGCTTGGGAGAAGAGTAGAGTTTTTAAGATTTTTTTCGCATCAAGGGCTTCCCAACATTTGTTGAAAATTTCAAGGTGGGATCTTAAACCTTTATGAAGTGTGTATTGTTAATATTTACTATAATAACTCTTATTATATCTTGCTGAATTTTCTTTAGGTTAGATGTTGGGTATGGTGTTGCTACTCATTGTAGATTGTAAAGAGCGGAAATCTCTTTAAAACTACATCAACAATTACTTTAAATAAGATCCATTATATTCAAAATAAAGTCGTCATTCCATTTCATTCAGACATCAAAGAACTAGTCAAATACAAAATGACATAAAAGTCAATAAGATAATTTCATTACAATTCAATCTAAATCATACAAGTGTCAAATTACACTATTTCAGTTATAAATACAATGAATGATAATATATCAGTTACAATTCGAGACTTAGGTAGTCAGTCGCCATAAGCTCGTCATTACATACATCAAGAATAATAAAGCATAATAGAAGATGCAGTCTATTGATCTTCCATCCAAAATAAAATCTTCAACAAGAAGACAAGAACAAGGATCAGGTGCTTTTCTGCCCAACCTCGAAGCTTACGCTTCCCTGAAATTTCTTAGTCAATCAAGAAATACTCGACCCTGCACGAATTGCTTAGCAAAAAGCAGTCTACAAGTAAGATGGAATCTGGTGCATGTCTAGTACTACTAGTAAACCACAAGCATTTTCATTTTTCTAATTCAATTAAGAAAGAAGCAAGTTTGGTACTAGGATATGGTAGAGAGTTCAATAATCCATTTGTTTCAATGGTAAAAAATTACTTGGCCAAGTAAAATTTCATGCATGACAATAAAAGAAGTTTTGGAAAAATCAAAACTACACTCTCTATTTACCCATATTCGGCACCTGTCCCGGAAGGCAACTTTCCCAAAAACATAACATGCAGAATTATCTATCATTCATGCATGGTCTAAACAATCAAATATAGTCTTTTGCAATCTTTCCAAAACCTCAAACTGAGAACATCATTTAAAATGAAACAGTATAAAAATGAGCTTCTTTCCATTGTTCATATTCACAAAAAGTCATAAAATCAATATTTTTATATATTAATTTAATAATCCATAAAGTTTTCAAATGAAGGTGTAACTCCAGTATGTTAAATAATACATATAAAAATATAAAATAAAAGAGTACATGTTCATTCTTTATACTCTCATTTAATTAATGTTGTTCCAATATCGTTTTGGTTGTTTTCAAAAATAAATCAAATCTCTAGTTAAAACGTTTTATTTCCAGTTTATCCAATTTTCAGCATTTAAATAACAATCATTTATCAAGTTAAATATATCTAGTTTAACAGTTTATGTTTTGGCAGTTTCAAAGAAAAATGAGATTTGCAAGTTTCAGTAATTTTGGTTTCTAAATTGTGTTAAAAATTCGAAGTTAAATTCTGCCATTAATTCTCAGTCAACAAACATTATTTTATGTCAATAAAATTCCTCTATTTTCTGTTCATGTTTATTTCATTTTCTAAAATGGTAAAATCATTTCAGTTTTAAATAGTTTGTCTTAAATTCAGTTTTCTATTTATCGCAAGATTTCCAAACAACAAATCTTAAATTCTCACCAAAATATCAAATCATTGTTTAATATGTTTTGAAAGCTAAAACAAAAATTTAGATTTTTGTTTGAGTTTGTCCCTAAATATGATGATTTTAATCAAATATTTTTCCTAAATCTCAATCTCTAAATTTGATCTAAAGTTTTGGAAATTAATATAGTTTGGTTTACAAAAATAGAGATTCTTCAATTGATTACTTCAATCTGAATTTCCTAAATCTTTTTGCTTCTAAGTTCTATTCCAATATTCTGGAAAAATGTTTTTAGTCTGATTTGTTTATAGTTAAATAAATTGAATAAGTAAAATTTCAATAATTATTTTAAATCTATATATTTTCTAATTTATTCAATCCAGATTTTTGTTTATATTTTGATACTGAATCCTAGAATTTAAGAATAGAATGAAAGATCTATTTGAAATATTTAATTTAAGAATTCTTACCTTGGTAATATGCGAATTCTCTGTGTTTTCCTGATATTCTCCTTATTGTGAGTGGAGAGTCCTCAACTACTGTGCACCCACCTGATACTTGGCATGAGGGGTGAGAAGAGGGAAGGGAATTAATCCCTTAAGGCACGTGGTTGTCAATTTTTAGCCTCTTGTTGTAGGCACGTACAAAGGACCGAGGGTGTGGGTGAGAGGTCGTCTTGAGCTGCTACGCACCTCTTAGCAACCCATCTCTCCTAGGACAGGTCGCGCACTCCTCTTCTGGTTGTCTCTTTTCCCTGCAGGTATGTGGAGAGTGTGAAGGTAGAGGGATTGTGTGTGATGTGAAAGGTTGTGCGCACTCACCCCTGGCTCCCCTATACTCCTTCAATGCGTGGGTGAAGGTAGCTCCTTCCTGGCCGCGCTTTGCACAAATTATCCTTGCCTCCTTTGCCTGGCCACGTGTGATGTTCAAGTAAATGGAGATTTCAATTCCAACAGAAAAATTTTCCTCTGACTTCCTAAATCCAGATCAATTTGATGTGAAGGTCCTTTTTTTTTTCCATATTCTGTGTGTTTTTCCAATTTTGAATTTTTTTTCAAAGTAATCCAAATTCTCTATCTGACTCTAATTTTCGGATTTTCAATGAGATATTTATTATCTTTTCTTGATTCCATGCATTGATCAAAACAAGAATTGAGATCCACAAATCCCTCATTGATCTTCAGTTAACCAATTAAAACTCCAAGTCTTTCAATTTTTGAATGCCTTGGATAAATTTTAGATATTTTATTTCTCAATTTAACTGAACTTTAAATTTTGAAAACATAACAAAGTTCACGTGATTTTTCATTTTCAATTTCTCATTTAGCTAAGTTTAGATATTAAATCAATTTTATGATATTAAAATCCATTAATTTCCCAATTTCAATTTAAAAAGCACTGGAATCTCAAAATCATTTTATTTAATTAAATTTAGTCAAATTTCAAATTTAAATCTATTGCATTTAAATTTTGAAATTTCAAACTTAATATTTCCAAATAATGATTAAATTTTTGAAACAAGCAATTCATCAATTAATTCAAGTCAATTTCATCAATTTTAACAAAATCGTTATTTAAATAATGTGCATTTTCAAAAAAATGAGAAATCACATTAAAACTAAATTTTTTAATTCGCAAGCATGATATATGCACAATACATTAAAATATAAATCTACATGAGTGTGTGAGATCCCATCTATTCGTAAACATCAATCGGCTAAACAGCTCTACCTGATCATTGTTCTCGCCTTTAATCTTGTTCACCTGTTCCTGCATTCACTTACACTCGATTTATCATCAGTAATGAGAAACCCCGAAATAAACATAAATACAATTAAAATCATAATACTTTCATTTCGATTTCAGTTTCATTTCATTTTGAATTTCAATTTAATCATCATTAAATAGTCATTTAAATAATCTTTAAATAAACATTCCATCTCTATCTAAATCTCAACAAAATAAGTAATGTCTGCATTTAAATAAGTAAGTGAAAAATCCATACGTGACATCCTTCCCCTCTTGGAAGAGACATCGTCTCGATGTCTTATTAGTCATTCAATAAGCATATCATCATCATCATCATAAAAACATACTATCTCAATCAATAACATAGTATCAATAGATAAAGCATAATATCTCAGTAGGTAAAGCATAGTATCTCAATCAAGCATAATGAAATAGTAACTAACGACATAGTTCTCCAACATAAGCATAAGCAAAATATAGTAGCATCCATGCTATCAAAGTTCACAACATGTGAAACAAAAACCAGAGTATCAAGTATCTCCACACAAAAACAAATGTTAAGCTAAGAAATCAAATGGGGAAAATGATGGTCTATCGTCTCGGAATCCTCCCATGTAGCACTGTCCTTAGTATACTGGTCTCACTGTACCTTATATTGGGTATTGTCTCTGTTATGCAGCTTAATGCTACGCCTGTCTAGGATTTGGATGGGCTCTACTAGCACCACCCCTGGATCCTATACCTGTAATGAATGCCAATCAAGAATATGAGTCACATCACGATGATAAGGTTTCAACAAAGAAACATGGAAAACATTATGGAGTCGAGCAAGAGCAAGTGGTAATGCTAGTCTATATGCAAGTGGATTAATAACTTCCAGTACATCAAATGGTCCCATAAATCTTGGTGCCAACTTTGATGATTTCCCAAATGAGATAGAGCTCTTATGAGGTTTAAACCTCAAGAATACTTTATCTCCTACAAAAAACTATCTGAAAGTCCTATTCCTATCAGCATAACTCTTCTGTCTATTGGCTAATTCCTTCAACCTACCCTTGATCAACTTCATCTTCTCATCCATTTCCTTGAGCATATCTGGACCAATAATTACCCTGTCTTCCATCGTGTCCCAACTAATGGGTGTGCGACATTTTCCGTCCATAGAGTGCTTCAAAAGGTGCCATACCCAATGAAGAATGGTGTGAGTTGTTGTAGGAAAACTCAACCAATGGAAAATATTCTTCCCACTTGTACTATTGATCCATGTAGTACATCCTCAACAAGTCCTCCACAACCTGATTGACCCTTTCAGTTTGGCCATCGATTTGTGGGTGATATGCAGAACTAAAATTCAGTTTAGCTCCCAAGCTGCATTCAGTGTAGTCCAGAACCTAGATGTCATCCTGGTATCTCTATCATAAATAATGGTCTCTGGTACACCATGCAATCCGAATATCTCTTGCACAAATTTCTTTGCAAGAGTCAAAGATCCATCCTTCAAATTCCCAGGTATGAAATTTGAAACCTTTGTCATCTTATCAACAACTACTAAGATAGTATCATGCCTATTCTTGCTCAAAGGTAATCCTTGGATAAAATCCATACTAATTACTTGCCACTTATACTCAGGTGTATCATGGGGATACACAAGTCATGCTGGATGCACATGCTCAGCCTTGACTCGCTGGTATTCCAAACATATAGCTACGTACTCCATGACATATTTCTTCAATTTAGGCCAAAAATACAAATCCTTCAACTCTACCACCATCTTCGTAACTCCTGGATGCCCTAAATAAGGTGCATCATGAACTTCCTCAAGAATCAACTTCCTCAAATCACCACCCTCTGGGATATACATCCTTCCCTGATATCTAACAATACTATCATTCTCCATCACATAACCATAAAATCTATGATCTGAAGGATTTGCCTCTAAGGCTTGCCTCACTCTATCATAATGTTCATCACCTAGAAGATACTGCAATACTTGTTGCCTCAAATTTGACCTTGTGGTCACCATAGCAGATAGATGTATTCACCTGCTAAGTGCATCTGCAACCCTGTTCTCCTTACCTTTTATATACTCGATACCAAAATCATACTCACTTAAGAACTCAAGCCACCTCCTCTATTGTGCATTGAGGTTCGGCTATGTGAAGATATACTTAAGTCCTAAATGATTAGTCTTAAGCTCAAATGGCTTGCCTAGGAGATAATGTCTCCACATCTGCAATGCATGCACAATAGCTGTAAGCTCAAGATCATGTGGCGCATAGTTCAACTCATACTGCTTCAATTTCCTAGATTCATATGCCACCAATTTACCTTCTTGCATTAGCACAACTCCTACACCTTCACCTGATGCATCTGTAATCATAATGAAGTGACCATTAGGATCTGGTATAGTCAACACTAGTGTTGATGTCAACCTCTGTTTAAGAATCTGAAATGCTTTCTCGCACTTCTCTATCCACTCATATTTCTTTCCCTTCTTTTGAAGAGAAGTAATAGGTGTTGCAATTCTAGAAAACCCTTCCACATACTTCCTATAGTAACCTACAAGTCCCATGAAACTACAAACTTCTGTGACACTTTGCGGTGTTGGCCAATCTACAATCCCCTCTATCTTTGCAGGATCAATTGAGATTCCCTCAGCAGATATCACATGCCCCAAATAGTGAACCTTCTTCTAAAAGAAAGTACACTTTGAAAACTTTCCAAAAAGCTTTCAATCTCTCAAATGTTGCAAAAAAATTCTCAAGTGCTCCTCGTGTTCCTCTTCTGTTTTAGAGTAAATCAAAATGTCATCAATAAATATAAGCACGAAATCATCCAAACAGTCTCTGAAGATACTATTCATAAGGTTCATGAATGCCGCTGGAGCATTCATTAGGCCAAAAGGTACCATGGTGAACTCGTAGTTCCCATACCGAGTTCTGAAAGTTGTCTTAGGAATGTCTTCATCCTTAATCCTCAACTGGTGGTAACCTGATCTAAGATCAATCTTAGAAGACACAATGGCCCCTTTCATCTGATCAAACAACTCATCTATCCTAGGTAAAGGATACCTATTCTTGATGGTAACCTTATTAAGCATCTTGTAATCAATACACAGTCACGAGGTTCCATCCTTCTTAACGAAGATTATTAGTGTACCCCATGGTGATACACTCGGCCTTATGAATCCCTGTTTCAGCATTTCCTGCAACTGAGCTTTCAATTCATACAACTCAATAGTATTCATTCTGTAAGGAGCTTTGGATTGTGGTTCCATTCCAGGTAACAGTTCAATTGAGAAGTCAAATTCTCTCTTAGGCGGTAATTTTGTAAGTTCTTCTGGAAAGATATCCAAGAACTCTTTGAGAACTAGACATTCCTCTGGACTCTGTTGGGCATTATCCAAGTCACTAACCAAAATAGCAAAAATGGAACATCCCTTCCGATGTGTTTTCTTTAGCTGCATAGTTGAGATGTGTCTCAACTCTAGAGGCTCCCGAGATCCTAGAATCTCTACTGGATGACCAAAATCATCTAAACAACTCACAACCTTGTCCTCACAATTCACTATGGATTTATGCTCAGTTAACCAATTGATCCCTAAGATCACATCATAAAAACCCAACGGTGCTATGTAAAGGTTAACCTGGGTTTGGAAGTTAGGCAACTCTAAATTGTTGCATGATAAACATGTATCTAGCCTCTTCTCTGCTTGATTTCCATAATGAACCATCCATGATTATGACATAAAACCAGGTGTAACAGGTAATCTATCAACTACTTTAGGGTCTATAAAACATTTTGAAGCTCTAGTATCTATCAAAATAGAAACAGATTGACCAAAAAGCTTACCCGACATCTAGATAGGTGTAGACTGAAAATTAGCTTTACGATTGTCAACCGCTGCATGGATCTTGTGTTGCAGTGCTCACCAATCATTACCACCTCGCTGACCTCCTATACGCTGAGTGCAATTGGAGGCATAGTGATCTCATCCACAAGTATAGCATCCACCTCGTGGCCCTGCTTGACCACCTGTCCTATTCCTGATATTGGAGAAGTTGATGTTATTATTGTTCACCCTCTTATTTCTGCCATAGCTACCTTCTCCTTTATCTAGGATATTTGTTTCCCTCTTCATATTCGTGATCTGCTAATTACTGTTGTTACCCTTCTGGTTATTATTGTTATTGTTTTGGAACTTCTTGTTTCCAAAACCAGATTTTGCATTCACACTTTTCCTGTAATTCACTACCTGTTGCAAATTTTGTTCCTGTTTCATGGCCTTCTCAAAGACCTCATCCATCGTCAATGGATTGTGAATGTCTACATCAGATCCAATCTGTGTCCTCAACCCTAGAATGAATTTATGGATGTGAAACCATTCATCCATCTGATACTGCAGTAGGTACTTAAGGAGATTTGTGAACCTCTCCCAGTAATAGGTAACTGTAAGACCACCCTGTGCCAGATTCTAAAATTATGTCATCTTCCTATCAAAGAATAGTTGTGGAAGCCACCTCTTCCTGAACAGGTTCAAGAACGCTTCCCAAGTAGTTCCACCTGGTAGTAACTTCTCAATCTTTTCGTTATCCCACCAAGTAGCAACTTCTCCAGTAAGCTGGCATGCAGCCCAAACTACCTTGGTCTCATTGGACATGTTCCTGAGCTCAAAGTATTTCTCCATCTCAATGACCCAAGCTTCTGCTCCATCACCTATTGTCTTACCATTGAACTTGGGCGGTTCTACCCTTTTCCGATCTTTAGCTAACTCCCCTTCAATCCTTGCTTGAGGATTAGGTACTTCAACCCTTGCATTTTCATTGTTAGGTTGTTCCTGATTTTGGAGAATTTCAACTCGAGGGTTTTTCCCTTCTCTGACACCTCGGACTTCCTGTTCCAAATTGTCCATTCTATAAACCCTACTGATTCAAAAGGCTGAGAATCTGATCCAACCTATCAATCTCACTACTTGCAGCAGCTTTACCTCTTGTACCTATTATGTCTCATAATTCCTACATCAAGGAATGTTCATTTAGCGTAATGGACAAAGGACCCTAGTGTTTAAACCTAGGGCTCTGATACCAAATGTAAAGAGCGGAAATCTCTTTAAAACTACATCGACAATTACTTTAAATAAGATCCATTATATTCAAAGTAAATTCATCATTCCATTTCATTCAGACATCAAAGAACTTTTCAAATACAAAATGGCATAAAAGTGGATAAGATAATTTCATTACAATTCAATCTAAATCATACAAGTGTCGAATTACAATATTTCAGTTATAAATACAATGAATGATAATATATCAGTTACAATTCGAGACTTAGGCAGTCAGTCGCCATAAGCTCGTCATTACATACATCAAGAATAATAAAGCATAATAGAAGATGCAGTCTATCGATCTTCCATCCAAAAGAAAATCTTCAACAAGAAGACAAGAACAAGGATCAGGTGCTTTTCCGCCCAACCTCGAAGCTTACGCTTCCCTGAAATTTCTTAGTCAATCAAGAAATACCTGACCCTGCACAAATTGCTTAGCAAAAAGTAGTCTACGAGCAAGATGGAATCTGGTGCATGCCTAGTACTACTAGTAAACCACAAGCATTTTTATTTTTCTAATTTAGTTAAGAAAGAAGCAAGTTCGGTACTAGGATATGGTAGAGAGTTCAATAATCCATCTGTTTCAATGGTACAAAAATTACTTGGCCAAGTAAAATTTCATGCATGACAATAAAAGCAGTTTTGGAAATAGCAAAACTACACTCTCTATTTACCCATATTCGGCACACATCCCGGAAGGTAACTTTTCCAAAAACATAACATGAAAAATTATCTATCATTCATGCATGGTCTAAACAATAAAATACGATCTTTTACAATCTTTCCAAAACCTCAAACTGAAAACATCGTTTAAAATGAAATAGTATAAAAATGAGCTTCTTTCCATTGTTCATCTTCACAAAATGTCATAAAATAAATATTTTAATATAGTAATTTAATAATCCATAAAGTTTTCAAATGAAGGTGTAACTCCAGTATGTTAAATAATACATATAAAAATAGAAATTAAAAGAGTACATGTTCATTATTTATACTCTCATTTAATTAATGTTGTTCCAATATCGTTTTGGTTGTCTTCAAAAATAAATCAAATCTCTAGTTAAAACTTTTTATTTCCAGTTTATCCAATTTGCAACGTTTAAATAACAATCATTTATCAAGTTAAATATATCTAGTTTAACAGTTTTTGTTTTGACAGTTTCAAAGAAAAACAAGATTTGCAAGTTTCAATAATTTTGGTTTCTAAATTGTGTTGAAAATTCGAAGTTAAATTCTGCCATTAATTCTCAATAAGAAAACATTATTTTATGTCAATAAAATTTCTCTATTTTCTGTTCATGTTTATTTCATTTTCTAAAATGGTAAAATCATTTCAGTTTTAAATAGTTTCTCTTAAATTCAGTTTTCTATTTATTGCAAGATTTCCAAACAGCAAATCTTAAATTCTCAGCAAAATATCAAATCACTGTTTAATATGTTTTGAAAGCTAAAACAAAAATTTAATTTTATGTTTGAGTTTGTCCCTAAATATGATGATTTTAATCAAATATTTTTCCTAAATCTCAATCTCTAAATTTGATCTAAAGTTCTGGAAATTAATACGGTTTGGTTTACAAAAACAAAGATTCTTCAATTCATTATTTCAATCTAAATTTCCTAAATTTATTTGTTTCTAAGTTCTATTGCAATATTCTGGAAAAATGTTTTCAGTCTGATTTGTTTATAGTTAAATAAATTGAATAAGTAAAATTTCAATAATTATTTTAAATCTATATATTTTCTAATTTATTCAATCCAGATTTTTGTTTATATTTTGAGACTGAATCCCAAAATTTAAGAACAAAATGAAAGATCTATTTGAAATATTTAATTTAAGAATTCTTACATTGGTAATATGTGAATTCTCTATTCTCCTTGTTGTGAGTGGAGAGTCCTCAACTACTGCGCACCCACCTGAGACTTGTCGTGAGGGGTGAGAAGAGGGAAGGGAATTAATCCCTTAAGGCACGTGGTTGTCAATTTGTAGCCTCTTGCTGTAGGCGCATACAAAGGACTAAGGGTGTGGGTGTGAGGTCGTCTTGAGGTGCTATGCACCTCTTAGCAACCCATCTCTCCTAGGACAGGCCGTGCACTCCTCTTCTGGCCGTCTCTTTTCCCTGCAGGTATGTGGAGAGTGTGAAGGTAGAGGGAGTGCGTGTGATGTGGAAGGTTGTGCGCACTCACCCCTGGCTCCCCTATACTCCTTCAATGCGTGGGTGAAGGTAGCTCCTTCCTGGCCGTGCTTTGCAAAAATTATCCATGTTTCCTTTGCCTAGCCGTGTGTGATGTTCAGGTAAATGGAGATTTCAATTCCAACAGAAAATTTTTCCTCTGACTTCCTAAATCCAGATCAATTCGATGTGAAGGTCCTTTTTTTTTCCAAATTTTGTGTGTTTTTCCAATTTCAATTTTTTTTTCTGAGTAATCCAAATTATTTGTCTGTCTCTAATTTCCGGATTTTCAATGAGATATTTATTATCTTTTCTTGATTCCATGCATTGATCAAAACAAGAATTGAGATCCACAATTCCCTCATTGATCTTTAGTTAACCAATTAAAACTCCAAGTCTTTCAATTTTTGAATGCCTTGGATAAATTTTAGATATTTTATTTCTCAATTTTAACTGAACTTTAAATTTTGAAAACATAACAAAGTTCACATGAGTTTTCGTTTTCAATTTCTCATTTAGCTAAGTTTAGATATTAAATCAATTTTATGATATTAAAATCGATTAATTTCTCAATTTCAATTTAAAAAGCATTGTAATTTCAAAATCATTTTATTTAATTAAATTTAGTCAAATTTCAAATTTAAATCTATTGCATTTAAATTTTGAAATTTCAAACTTAATATTTCCAAATAATGATTAAATTTTCAAACAAGCAATTCATCAATTAATTCAAGTCAATTTCATCAATTTTAACAAAATCATCATTTAAATAACACACATTTTCTTTAGAAATCAGATTAAAACTAAATTTTTCAATTCACAAGCATGATATATGCACAATACATTAAAATATAAATCTACGTGAGTGTGTGAGATCCCATCTATTCATAAATGTCAATCGGCTAAACAACTCTACCTGATTGTTGTTCTCACCTTCAATCTCATTCACATGTTCCTGCGTTCACTTACACTCGATTTATCATCAGTAATGGCAAACCCTAAAATAAACATAAATACAATTCAAATCATTTTTCTTAATTTTTTTTGTTTATTATATTGCAGGAATCGGTTGAGTATCCGTCCCCCTATAAACTATAGTGCGTCTGGTAAAAACATTTCACGTGACCAGTGGCGCTGGCACGACACATCCTCCGGTACCACGGGTTTGGGGGAAGACTAGACCTCGTGACCTCTTGTCTGCAACTAGATGCTTTAGCCAATCAAGCTAGGACCCTTGCCCCACAATTCAAATCATAATACTTGTATTTCGATTTCAGTTTTATTTCATTTTGAATTTCAATTTAATCGTCATTAAATGATCATTTAAATAATATTTAAATAAACATTCCATTTCTATCTAAATCTCGACATAATAAGTAATGTATGCATTAAAATAAGTAAGTGAAAAATCCATACGTGACATAAATGGGTTTTGTTTATGTTAAGGTGTGGATCCTCTCTGAGGGAAAACATACTCTATCTATATAAACTATGAGGCATGTGTGCTTTTGCAAATTTATGTAATGTGTGATCTTGGGGATATAAGGAGTATTCAAGTGGAGGTTATATTATTTTCAAGGCATTGAGTGCCTTTGAGATGTGAAAAAAAATGTAAATAAAAAATAAAAGGAAATGATGTTGAAAAGGATTTTTTGTGTTAGCGAGGGGATGTTCCATGTGTTCCTTAAAGTACTCTTTTTTTCCCTCTTTTGCAAACTAAACAATGAGGAATAAAAAAGAAACATGAAATAAAACAAAAGAAAGAAAGATATAAAAAAGTGGCAAAAATAAAAGAAAGCAAATAATATATATAATTTTATTTATGACCTTAAATTTGTGCCTAATTTGGTACTTTTAGTTGAGGCTAGTGCTCTTACTCATTTATTACCAAAGAAAATAACTACATTTTAATATTATTTATCCTAATCAAATTAAATTCTATACATTTTTAGTTTAAGTTCAGCTCAAAATTAGTTGTTGAGTGCTTTCATTTAGTCATTTAAGATTAGAATTCTTTTTAAAATAAAGGGTGAGTTGAGATTTTATAATATAATTAAGTTTTAATTCAAATTTATTTAATTATGATCTTAAATTAAAGCATATTTAAATACTTCTAATTATTTTTATTGTTATAAGTTATTTTTAAGATATTTAAATTGGATATTAATTTTAGTCTTTTCCATGTTGTTTTATGTAAATTTTGTTTAAATTTATTTCACATTAATTGTTTTTTATTGTATTTATAATTATTGTTAAAATCATGTCTTAATTGGTCCTATTTTGCATCTAGAAGTCTTATTTAATGCATTTTTTTAAAGATAATTCCAACACTTAATAAATGACAAATCATAATCTAATGTTTTTGGTTATGTGTTCCAAATCTAGGGATTTGGGACTTGTAGGCCACCTTGGGTGTATGGGTCCCACCTAGGCCTCAGTATCTAATTTTAAATGTTGCATTGAACTTAACACTTCTTGGAGTTTGTGTCCAAGTTTTAGCCATTGGGACTCGTACGCCCAACCTAGCATATGAGTCTCGCTTTAACTTGGACCTATTTTAAATCGAATTCTTGGTGGGATTTTACTATCCTAGATTTGATGTCGGCTTGTAGTGTTGTAATTTTGGGAAATTTGGCATAAACAAGTATAAATTTACATGGTTATTTCACATTATTTTAACCTAAGAAGAACTAACAAGCAATCTAGCAATGTAAGTAATTTTCATGAGAGAAAGTATATGAGATCAAGAGCATTCAAGAGCAATTCATCAAGCATTTGGAGCTACATTCAAGATTCAAGCATCATGTCAAGGTCTTCATGCATCATGTGTGTTTGTGAGCTAACATTTGTGATGTAGGTTTCATGATTCAAGCAAGCATTCGAGACAAAGTTTCAAGCATTCAATCAAGAGTCAAGGTCCACATTCATTGGAGCCATTTCACACAATTTTGCATCCTTTATTTTAGTGGTTTGGTGAGTTGCAACATCACATATTTTCATTCATCATTCTTTCATGCTATTTCATTTCATTTCAAGGTTTAATTACCAAAATAGGGTTTGAGCAAGGCAAGCCCCCTATTCCCTAATAAAACAACATTTTTCTCTCTTCATGTGTGTTTGTAGATCTAGGTGAATAGAATCTTGAATATCCTTTGAAGAAAAAGTTGCAAAAGTTTTCAAAGTTGTCAAGAAGTTGTTGTCTTCATGGAAACTCGCCTACAAGCCAGAATTCATACTTTTGAACTTGAAGAATTTTACAAGATGAAAGTTATAGAAGATCACTAGATGCTACAAAATAATCAGTAAAACCCTAATATTAGGACTAAATCACCCCTCTGGGCATATGAGTCCTAGTATACCACTTTTTTCCAGTTTTATGTAGATCTTGCATAGTCACTAGAGGATTCCAGATTTTTCCCAGATTCCTATAGTAGGACTAAATCGCCCAGCTTGGCGTATCAGTCCTACACCTTAAAACAATGATTTCCAAGGATTTCAAATCTTATTTTGACCTGTCCATTCTTCCAGGCACCTTTCTATTTCATGTTTTTTCTCAATTTGATTTAATGCTTTCAAGTTTCTAGGGTTTAGTGCATTAGAGTTTGCATTTCTCCTTCGAAGCTTCATTTAATGGTGAACCCTCATTTAATCACACAAGGAAACCCCTATTCCTTCCCTCAATTGAGTCACTTGGTTAAGGGATCTTGGTTTCCTAATGAACTTAAGTGTGAAATAGGTCCCAAAGTTCCATCTCCCAAAAGGCGAAACCTTATTTCCTTTGGCTCATTTTGGTGAAGCTGACCTTTGGACCCTTGAATTTTTGATTTGGAGAACATTATAATTCCTACATCTAGTTTGCATTGACTTTTCATTAGATTTGAATTATTTTAATTGCAATTAGGGCTTCTAAATCTTGCATTACTGAAAAGTGCATATAGATTGCATTTTTGCATCTTGCATCATTAAATTTCATTGGAAAATTGTACTTCCAAATAGTCATTTGAGCATACAACCTAGAAACATCAACATCAACTCATAATTTTTTGAATTTGGTTTAAAAACACTAATTTGGGACTCATTTTCCCACCTA
Organism: Sequoiadendron giganteum; assembly: GCA_007115665.2. NCBI lineage: Eukaryota > Viridiplantae > Streptophyta > Pinopsida > Cupressales > Cupressaceae > Sequoiadendron > Sequoiadendron giganteum. Next base: position 512,754,619 of record CM021104.1, on the reverse strand, counting down.
TGCTATTTAGTCCCAGTATAGGTCCTTTTCACATATTTTTGGAAATTTCGTTCTTTATGTTTTTCACTATTTGAACCTTCCAGAAACCCTAATTGGGACTCATTCGCCCATCTAGATGATTTAGTCTTGAATCAAGTTTGAATCTACATTTAATAGCATTAAATACTTAATTTATGTGCTTTTTTTTGTTGTTATCAATTCTATGTTTCAGTTTATTGAGCTCCTATTTCATTCATTTCATTATACCTAGCTTAATTTAGTTCATTTAGTGCATTGCTTAATTTCAAAATTGCATTTATTTTTAGATTGTTACATAGTGTAATCAGCAAAATACCTTGTTTAAAATCTAAAAATTGCATATGCACATTTCATTCTAGGTCACTGCATTACATTTCATCGTGGATATATACTTTGGTAAGTTTTGGATGTCATTGAAATCATTAGTGGATGTGTCAAGCTGTGTTTTTGGAAATGATCCTAATGAAATTGAACCCACTCATGCTCAATCAACTCTTATTGCATGTCCTCCTCGTGAAGTTGAAATCATTGGATAACATGACGAAAACATGAAAAAATTCATAAACGATTGCCTTAGTAACCTTGAGAATAATGCATCCTTTTACCCCTCCATGAAACAACCAACACTTCTTGAGATGTTTATTCTTTTACATCCTGAAATTGAGAAACAAACTAAACCTAATCTCCCTACAATAGGTGAACCTAGCACCTCTAATCAAGCTAACATTTGGCCATCCTATGTTAACGAAGTGACCAACAATCCCATCAACCTCAAAGAGACTTATGGCCAAGGATTTAAGATATTAACTAAGCAAGGATGTGATACAAAAAATGAGCATGAGATTCATAAAATCTTAGAACAAATACCAACTGAAGATACCAAAGGAGTAGGGAACCAAGATCCTCCTCCTAACATAGGTTTCCTCCTTCCTAAAGAAAAACCAATGCCTCACAAGGATGATAGGATCATCTTAGGTCCTCCTCCTCAACATCCACCTCAAAAAATTGGTGAATCTAGAAAGAACAAAATCCTTACAAACTTAAGAAACTCAAATTTCCATGTTCCATGTCTGCAACTAAAAGAGCCTTAAACATACCTATAAGACAAGGACTTATAACATTACCACCCATGAGAGAAAATCCAAAATCAAATCCAAAGAACATAAACATGCCTCATTATCAATATCATAGAGTTCTTGGACATAGTATTGATGAGTGTCGTGCTTTAAAACAAATATTTAAAAGGTTTGACATTATAGAGATAGTCCCTTAAAAGGGCACCCTTCACTCCTTACCATGTAATAGTTGTAGGATCATAATATTTCACTATTATATGCATTAAATTCATTCAAAATCATTTCAAAATGCAAGGACCTCTTTCTCATCACCTACCTTGGCTCATTCTTGTCTTTCACACAGTGATGACAAGCATTTGATAGCCTTTTCCTAGTACCGTACTTGATGTTGTCCCCTTGGCTAGTTGTCCACTTTCTACATACGATGAACAAGATTGGGATGTGGATGAACTTCTATAGGTTGACTTGCATGTCCCTTAATATTCATGTCTTTGTTTCTTTCTTTATGTTATGTGTGTGATTGCATGTGCATAATGTGATCTATCGTACCATTTTTTTTGATGTATCTCTCTCTTTGTGACATTCCTCTATTTGTATCTACGTTTTTCTATATATCGTAAACATTTTATCTTTTCTTTGTCTTGTTTTTTCCTTTTTGGGATAATGCAAAGCATTGAGACATTTAGGTCTCTTCCATGTTGACCCAAAAGATTATCGTTTATCTTTTCTTTGTCTTTTTTTTTCCTTTTGGGGATGACACAAGGTGTTGAGACATTTAGGTCTCTTCCATGTTGACCCAAAATCTTTTCTTTTTTTTCGCTCTCTTTGTGTCATTCTTCCTTGATCCATGAGTATTCGGGGAATGATGACATTTCTAAGCTCTCCAACAACATTGTAGCAAAGACATATTGACCCTGAATCCATGGATCCCTTATGTGTTATTTTTTGGGATTTCATTTTGGGGATAACCCCTTTTGATGATGTAGCTTCATTTAGAAACATATGTATGACATGTCATCTTTATTGTTAGCATTTATCATTTTATACTTTAAATTAATTGCTCACAACATGGTGTTTAACAATTTCTTTAAAGTGGGGACATACATTGGCATTATTATTTTGCATTTTACAACTCATGTTTCATTGTGTGGTCTTCTTACTTCATGCGATGTGTCTTTCTCTTGGTGATGACATTGGGTGTGATTTACTTCAAGAGTGTGATCTCTCTTATCATATTATATTCCTCTCAGTGGAAATTCCAAATGAAGTGCATTCCCTAAGTTGTGAATCTTCTATCCTTTGATTGGTCCTCTCTTGGAGATATTAGGCCTGATTTTCCCTAAATTAAGACCTAACATGAACTAATAAAAACCCCTTTGAACATACCTTACACTATTTTACATTTACAATAACCGTTATATGGCCACCTTGCATAATAGACTTTGCTTGCCTATGGAGCCTTCTTGTTTGTCCATGTGTGTTAGCATACGAAGTTTTTCTTGCCTCATGAATCATATTGTTCATATTGTGTGGTGCCTTATCAAAGTTTTCAGGAGGTATAGCTTTGGTTTGGTTAGTATGTATGGGATTCGACCTTAGGAATGACTTTCCCATAGCCACTTGCTTGTCTATGTGGGAACATATTGGTTTTATGTGTATGTGTGTCACTTCTTGGGGGGCTCACTTAGTGGATACTGGATTCCACTAACCCATGTGAGCATGTGTGTTATTTACATAGTGGACATCGTGTTCCACTTGTAAACATTTTTTGGACAAGCAGCTAAGGCTTGATCCACATTGTGTTGGAAAAATAGTTGAGGCTTGATCCACCCTCTTTTTCTTTTTCTTTCTTCCTTATGTCTTTGGTAGTGTATGCTTTTACCTTATTTTTGCTTCATACATTATTCACATGCATGTTATTTTTTTCCTATGTTGGTTTGACATAGAATTTTGATCCTGGGGGGTTGATCATCCCTCTTGATCATTGTCATCCTATCTCACTAGCATTGGTATACTTGGACTCCTCTTGATGTGAATTTATCTAATTCAGTGTGAGTTTGATGCAAGGTCATCCTATCACTAAAGTGGGGGCTAAATGCAGTGTAGAAAAATGTATCCCTTTACATTTTCACACTTTTTTCGGACCTCCTTGTTAAAATTAGGTTCATTTATGTCTTAATTCATCCTATTTTGCATCCACAAGCCTTGTTTGATGCATTTTTCTAAGGATAACCTCAACACTTAATAAATGAAAAATAATAATCCAATTTTTTTGGTTGTGTTCTAGATCTAGGGATTTGGGACTTGTATTCCACCTCGGGTGTATGGGTCCCACCTAGGTCTCAGGACCCGATTTTAAATGTTGCATTGAACTTAACACTTCTTGGAGTTTGTGTCCTAGGTTTTAGCCACTAGGACTCATATGCCCAACCTAGCATATGAGTCCCGCTTTAACTTGGACCTATTTTAAATCAAATTATTGGCAAGATTTTATTATCCTAGATCTAATGTCGGCTTGTACTGCTGTAATTTTGGGAAATTTGGCATAAATAAGTATAAATACAAGGTTATTTCACATAATTTCAACCTAAGAAGAACTAATAAGCAATCTAGCAATCTAAACAATTTTCATCAAAGAAATTCTATGTGATCAAGAGAATTCAAGAGCAAGTCATCAAGCATTTGGAGCTACATTCAATATTCAAGCATCATGTCAAGGTCTTAATGCATCATGTGTGTTTGTGAGTTAGCATTTGTGGTGTAGGTTTCATGATTCAAGCAAGCATTCAAGACAAAGTTTCAAGCATTCAATCAAGAGTCAAGATCCACATCCATTGGAGACATTTCACACAAGTTTGCATCCTTTATTTCAATGCTTTGGTGAGTTGCAACATTACATTTGTTCATTCATCATTCCTTCATGATATTTCATTTCATTTCAAGGTTTAATTACTAAACGAGGTTTGACCAAGGCAAACCCTTATTCCCTAAATAACAACATTTTTCTCTCTTGATGTGTGTTTGCAGATCTAGGTGAATTGAAGCTTGAAGATCCTTTGAAGATAAAGTTGCAAAAGTTTTCAAAGTTATCAAGAAGTTGTCATCTTCATGGAAACTCACCTACATGCCAGAATTCAGAATTGAAGAATCAAACAAGATAAAATCTATAGAAGATCACTAGATGCTACGAAAATATCAGTCAAACCCTAATATTGGGACTAAATCACCCCTCTAGGCGTATGAGTCCCAGTATACCCTTTTGGCCAATTTTCTATAGATCCTACATAGTCAGCAGAAGATTCTAGATTTTGCCCAGGTTCTTGTAGCAAAACTAAATTGCCTAGCTTGGCATATCAATCCTAGTGCACCTTAAAACAACTATTTCCAGGGATTTTAGATCTTATTTTGACCTCTCCATTCTTCCAGGTACCTTTTTATTTCATGTTGTTTATCAATTTGATTTAATGCTTTCAAGTTTCTAAGGTTTAGAAAATTAGAGTTTGCATTTCTCCTTTGAAGCTTCATTTAATGGTGAACCCCATTTAATCACACAAGGAAACCCCTATTCCTTCCCTCAATTTAGTCACTTGGTTGAGGGATCTTGGTTTCCTAATAAAATAAAGTGTGAAATAGGTCCCAAAGTTCCATCTGCCAAAAGGTGGACACCCTGTTTTCCTTTGGTTCAATTATTTATGTATTGGAGTGTCTAAAGGCTAGATATTGAATGATGTCTAGAAGTTATTTAAATTCATCATGAAATAGAATTTGTGTGAAATTTTCTCAAAGGAGAAAATATGCATTTGACTTAATTAAATATTTAACATTTGAAAAGATAAAATATAATATTAATAATAATAGTTTGAGATTAATTATAATTTTCTTCTTTGAGAAAATTGCATCCAAATTCTATTTCACAATAAATTTAAATAAAATCTACATAGTATTTAATATGTAATCTTTACACACTCCAATACATAAATAATAATAATTATAATTAAACAATCACTAACATGAAATTAAATTTAATTAATCAATAAATTTAAATAATAATTTTTTATCGAACATGGAAGAGCTTCGAGCACAAAACAACCATAATGGTCATTTTTCAAAATTTCAACCCACAAAAGGGTCATGGCAAGTGTTTCCAACTAACAAGGATTGGCAGAAGCCTATATACTAGAAAAAACATCAACTAAAAAATATCTAAAGGGAACGAGTAATGCAATTCCTTAATCAAGGACATAGAAGAATGGGTGGTCTTTTGCAGGCTAGCAATAGCTTGCTTTCCATTGCCAACAGTCAGGACAGTCCAAATGTCAGGGGCCAACAAGCACTCTTTCAAATCAAATGGTAGGAAGGAAGGGTCCTATTAAATTCCCCAAAAGTATCCCAATCTCGAAACCAAGCCCGTCTAGTTCCCCCTTTAATCCTCCTTTATCAAGGAAAACACAATTTCAAAAGTCTACTTAGAAACTTGGCAGGAGACATAATAAGGAGATCTTAAACCATCACTCTCAAGAAAATGACAATTTCCAAAGGCCTTAGAGATAACAAAAGGAAACAAACATGGTATACAAGAAGCACAACAAAGCCAAGGAAACTCACAAAAGTCCAAGATGTATTATCTAGGTAACATTCTCGAAGGAACACCTTAATCTTCAAATCAAGGAGCTTCGAGAAAAAGCTATTATTGGTAAGTTTTGGAACCTTAAACCTATTAAAAATGTTTTATTTAAATGGGTTGAGGACAATTGGGTCAAAGTCAATAAATTTTAGTTCATAGATAAGGACAAGGGGTTTTTTATTGCTATTTTCTCCTCAAAGAAAGCAAGGGACGTTATATTCAAAGTGAAGACATGGTTCTTGCAAGGTGTTGGATTATATATTCAACCCGGGATCCCCAACTTCAACCCTTCATCCATAGCTATAAATACAGTGTCATATTGGGTCCAATTATAATCCCTAAAACTACAATACAAAGACCTACAAATAATAGAAATTCTCGGTAATCAAATGGGTATTTTTATGAAGCATGATCAAACCTTCTTTGACAACACTAAAGCTCCAACCTAGTTTTGTGTTCTGTTAGATACCACTAAGCCTCTCCCACATGGTTTCCAAATTCATTTTAGGAATGGGATATAGCAATAGGAAATATTCCTTAAAGAGCATGAAACTATATGTCATTCTTGCCACCTAGAGAATCATCCTAGCACAAATTTTTTTTATCGTGCTACACAAACTTAGGAGGCTTGTGAGGATCATGAAAATAGACTAGCTACCAAATCAATCCTTTCCAAGAATGATTTTATCTTATTCCCAGAGATTTCTCTAGGGGCTGAAGAAGCTGCTTCTAATAGCATTAAGGCCTCAGAGGGGAGTCCCCTAAAAAATACAATGGGAGGTAAAGGTATGATGGATGCCCATTTAGGAAAGGCTCACTCTCCTCTAAAGGCTCCAACTTGTAGCTGGGAGAATGAAACTTCAGTGAAGCTAAATGTCTTGTTTGAAATATCAGATTCTTAGGATTTGGAAATTGTCAACAGAATATGAAATCTAATAGTATGATCCCAAATTCATGGGTAGAGGAAACATCACATGTGGTTCCTTCAGTAGTCCTAGATACAATGGTTGAAGACACAGTTAAGCAAGATGATCATGCAATTTTCTCCTAGAGTACTATTGCTAAGGCTTTAGAACTAAATACTCCTACTAACCTCAACCAGTTGGCATGCCTTCACATGGAAATGAATCCACTAGTAGAAAATTGTAAATGGGATATTATAAAATATATCCCCCTTGCCTCTCAAGCTCCCTCCTCAATGTCTTTGTTAGAAATGGTGGAACGAATCTTAGTAGAAGTAGGAGGTAAAATCATTGATGAGATCAATGAGGACCTAAATTATTTTGAATATTCCCAAACACTCTTAATCTCATAGACTCAATTTTATGTGTCGAACTTGTCTCCTAAAAAAAATACAAAGGAAAAAAGTACAAGATAAGGAAAATTCAAGAAGATATCGTCACGGGTTTACAGACTACCCTGGATAAAAATATGAATGTAAGACCGAGGAGAGGTTGTTGCTCTCCTTGAGACCAATGATGGTCCCTTTTTAGAATGTTAGGTGCCTAAATGCCCCTATCAAGTGATGCTTGATTAAGTGTCATATTGACACAAGTGATGTAGATATTTTTTATTACAGGAAATAATTTTTTTAAAGAAACATAATAAAGCAATTCTTAGTAGATGGACCAGATGCAAAGTGTTTTATTCACTAGTGGTAGGGGAATCCAAAGGCCTAAAAATCCTATCGAATCTTTGTAAGGTAAAGGTCAAGTAAATATTGTAGGTCAACAATGGTGGATGCTCATCAAGTTTGAATATTTCCAACACACATTCTGGGTATTCAATATATATGGCCCTATATCAAATGCTGATAAGAAATAGGTTTGGGATTCCATATCAATAACTATTAATTTATTAAAGAAGGAATTGGTGATATTAGGACGATATTTTAATGCTCACTTCCTTGAAAGAGAAAAATGGAGGTATCATTCCCCCTCCAAAAGTAATGGAGGACTTCTCTAATTTCATTCTAGATAATGCATTGGTCAATTACTTACTAAATAATGGTAAATTAACTTGGAAAAACATATAAAAAAAATAAAAATAACATTTTTTCCTTATTGCAGAAAGGCTAGATAGGTTTCTCCTCTCTATACTCTAGACCAACATGAATTTTAAATATGTTTGTTCCATTCTAACATTTCCTAGATCAGACCATTATCTGATCCATTTGGACATAATTTGGAATTCTATTCCAAGGAAATTTAAATTATCTTTTAAATTTGAACATATGTGGTTCAGGGATGATAAATTCTTGATTCATCTCAAAAAATGGTAGGAAAATGCACCCTTTATAGCAAGCTCCAGACTTTTACAAATAGCTAAAAAATCACTACATAAAAAGCTATATAAAGTAATGGAATCAACTCCACTTCAAGAATATTTTTGAACAAAAAAACTTTTTGTTACACCAAATCCATTTACTCAATGAAAAGGACATTCAAAAGGGCATGAACCATGAATCCTTTTAGAGGCATAATCAACTCATAAAAGAACTAGAAGAAATTCTTGCTAGAGAAGAAATACATTGGAAATAGAAATCAAGAGAAACTTGGTTAAAAGAGGGAGATAAGAATATGAATTTATTCCACACCTCAACCAAGGTGAGATGTAATGCTAATACAATATTTTCTATAAAATCTGTTTCCAATGAGTTGTTAAAAGAGGAGTTGCAGATTCAAAATGAGACTGCCTTATTTTTCTCTGACCTCCTCACCAAACCAACAAATCAAAGTCTAGATTTAGATGAAATAGAATGAGAATTCCTACATTACATTTCAAGGATGATTAGTCTACATGACAATAAGTTTCTCCTAGCTCCATTCACCCTAGAGGAAGTTAAAATTGTAGTCTTTTCACTTGCTAGATAGATAAAGCCCTTGGTCCAAATGGTTCAATGTTTTATTTTATTAGAAATCTTGGGATTTTGTGGGGGGAGATCTCTGGTTGGATTTAGAAGAATCACATAGAAATGGTACAATGCTAAAATATATTAACACTAATCACATTTCCCTTATATCTAAAAATAAATCTCCTTCCTCATTTGTAGTTTTTAGACCTGTATATCACTTTGCAATACCATCTACAAAATATTTTCAAAATAAATTTCATTAAGACTTGCAAAACTCATCCTAGAAATAATTTTGGAGGAAAAAAGAGGTTTTGTTCCAGGAAAAGAGATAGCTGAAGGAGCAATAATATCTCATGAAATTCTACATTCAATCCATCAAGACAAAATCCTAGCCATGATCATAAAACTATATATGATGAATTCCTATGATAAAGTAAACTAGGAGTTCTTATTTACAGTAATTTCAAGGTTCATCTTTGCAACAAAATGGTGCAAACAGATCCTTTCTTTCCTTAATTCAGCTAAATTATCAATCCTTATAAATGGATCTCCATATAGTTTCTTCTCTACCTCTCAAGGGGTAAGGCAAGGGGACCCTCATTCTCCCTTTCTCTTCATTATGATGGTAGAAGCACTGAGCAGGGAAATCTCAACTTTCCATGCATCAAATAAGTGGTATAGTATTAATATCCTTAGATCAAACATCTCATTTACATATTCCTTATTTGCATATAATATATTATTATTTGGTCGTCCATCAGTGAGATCTAAGAAAAGAACAATAAGTACATGTGTTGGACAACTACTATCTTCTATCGAGACAAATGATTAATCAGAGAAAATAAAAAATAATTTTCATAATACAAGAACTCTAGTAATTGTACACATCCTCTTTGTCTTAGAATTCAAATAGAATATCCTACCCTGCAACTATTGGGGATTCCCTTCTTTATAGGGGCTCAAAAATCCTCATTTTGGAGCAAGATTTTTATAGCTATTCAAAGTAGAGTAGCTTCCTGGAGGGTTAGATGGCTATCCCTAGCAGGAAGATTTACCATGAGCAGGTCAGTTTTATCTACCATTCCAAATCATTTCCTATTAGTGCTCAAAATACCAAAAAGATTCTAAGAAAAAATTTAAAGTGTGTAGGCATTTTATGTGGAAAGTAAATTTAGACAATTCTAGAAAAATGCCTTTATTCTCTTGGGAAAAGTTGTGAAAAGATTATTTTTTGGCAAATTTAGGCATTCAAAATTTGGAATTAAGAAATCTAGCCTTAAGAGTGAAGCTAACTTGGAAAGATCTATGCAAATCCTTCCTCAAAATGGAGAAGAATCGTGAGATCTAAATATCTAGATTCGAATAGCCCTAGATAGAGTCTTCACTCTGGAAAATCCTAGGGAGGGATCAAGAATGTGGAATTTGCATTATATGTCAAGAGATGCTCTCTTTTCTATCACAAACTATCAACAATAGAGAAAAGGTAAACTTTTGGGAAGATTCATGGAACAGGAATCCCCCATTATCTTCAGTTGATGGTTTAAAGGAGGCTCGGGATTGCCTAAAATTAGTTTAGAGTTCAAAGTTTAAGGATTATGTGTTAAAATATAATGCAAATTTCAAATCCAACATCTCATGGAAGAACTTTCACAATCTCCCATTTCCCCAGCACCAAAAATAATAACTATAATTAATATTGGGTTCAAGAACTGTCTTTACTCAGAAGACAAAATCGTTTGGGCCCATCCAAGTCAGGGCAATATAATGTCAAACAAGGATACAAATCTTTGACCCTCGATGATAGTTCAACTAGGAATATGGCCATATAATCTTTCTTGGCACTCCTCAATTCTACCTAAATTAGGCGCATTCACTTGGTTAGCTATCCATAACTGAATCCTCACAAGTTGCAGGCTCTCTAAATTTTGTTTAGCCCATCCTTTCAATTGTATATTATGTGGTTCTTTCTAGGAATCAATGGACCATCTTCCTCTTTAGTGTAGTTTTTCTCAAGCATGTTGGGTTTGGATCCAAAATAAACTTCATTGGATTTCCCCCACCAAACACCATCTTGGAATTATTTCAAAGTTGGTCATTCCTAAATAAAGGATCATTTTTCGAAGCACTACGGATAGTGATCCTAGATTTACTCATTTTGGAATATCTAGATTCTTCATGGTGAAGCAATGCAGACCACAAAGTAAGTTCTCTAAACACTAAAATCTGCATTCTAAACTTAGGAAATTTATTCAACACATTTGATATACTCTGAATCAACACATATTCAACTATGCAATGAGTTGATATTAGTGACAAAACCATATTCAATCATGCTTATCAGTCATCAACTATAAATTAATGTAGACATCACAACAAGGTTGACATCACTATAATGTTGACATCAATGACAACACCATAGTAACATCATCTACCATACATCCACCAATATTCTCAATGAAAAACCAATCTTCCAAAAATCTCCCCCATTTTTAATTAATGGAAACACATCCTTCTAAAAATATCAGACTACTCCCCCTTTGACATCAAGTGCAAAGGGCTATCAATATTAAGCTTTTCAAACTATCTCAATTACTCTCCCTTTTTGCAAATATACATGTATGTACATGAGAATAGCTCCCCCTTACAATGTTATCCTGTAGAGAAGGGGGATTCACTACTCACAAGTTCTCTTCATTCAGAGATCCTCACGGGGTGAACTACCCTAAACTACCTCAAAGGATACTGGTGAGAGTTCTAGAACTAGAAAGAGCAGGTCACAAAGATTCCCTGGATGAACCGACAAGCTCTCAACCAAAGGTAGACATCGTAGAATACAGACGACAACACGACACGCTGGCATCCCTGAGGTGCGTTGGCATTTCATACAAACCAAAAAGTAGGTTTATCATAGAAAACATCTAAGTGGCTACTAGCAATCCGATTACTGAGAACTTCTAGAAAGTGATAAAGAGACAAAATGTAATAGAACTGAAATAGAGTGAAATAAAAGTGATAAGGATAAGGAGAAGAAGGGAAAGGAAATGCTTACGACCATGCGAGTGATGAAGCCTCCAGCGCATGAACATCTTCAATACCTGCACACGAGAGAGAGAGAGAGAGAGAGAGAGAGAGAGAGAGAGAGAGAGAGAGAGAGAGAGAGCTGTATAGGGGTTTGCCTCAGTCAATCCCCCATTTTGGTGTTCCCACCTCCATGGACAACCAAGATAGATAGAGAGAAAGGTAGGAAGTGAAGTAAAGCACACAAAAGAACTACAAAATAGTATTATGCTACTCAACCAAATAATAGAGGAGAGAAGTGAAAGCTTACCACCTCTGCCCAAAGCTCTCAAGGCTCATGGGGGAGAAAATGAGAGGAACTCAAGCCTCTATTGTCGTGGTGTTTCATTCCACACTTGCTTTACTGAAGTGATGGAGTGTTGATGTTGTTTTTGTGAAGTGTAAATTTTTGAATGAGATTGAAGAGATGGTGAAGAAGCTACTTGGAGCTTGTGAAGAGCTAGAGAGGATGGAGAGGTCCAAAGATCCAAGAGATGCAAAATGGAAGTGGGAATAGTGAATATGAAGGAAAGAGGGAAGAAAACGGCCATATTCGGGTCGGTCAGACAAAGAGGGAATTACAAATCGATTGTCAATGGGAATGGTAATGCCTCTGTAGGATCTAGATGCAGGAATTTGTTAGGGATGTCTGTGTGCCATGCGAGCATCCCAAATAGAAACGCCTCTACCGACACTCAAAAAAGGTGCCAAGTGGAACGAAGGCAACAGGATTATGTGGAATTAAACCTCCACTTTCAGTTTTCTAAATTTTAAGGGGGTAAAAGGGAATTTTCATTAGGGGTGCAAATTCATGTTCATACATTTTTCCCCCACTTTAGTGAGCATGAAAAACTAATGAGTGCTTCAGTAAAGTAGAGTAGAGAAGTAGTAAGGTTAAGAATGTATACCTCAACCATCAAGGAAGCAAAATGTGATCTGGCGAACTTGAGAGTGCAGGATAAGAAGAGGACTTCATAACTCCACATAACTATGAAGCTGAAGAAAAAAAGTGCCTTACAGACCCGCGGACCTGCAAGGAAAGTATCCTCCAAGAACTCTCACATGAAGGAAACCAAGAAAGAACCTTACAGACCCACAGACCTACAAGGAAGGTATCCTCCAAGAACTCTCACATGAAGGAGACTGAGAAAAGGAGACTCCATAGAGTCAGAGATGGCGACATGTTTACCCACAAATAGTACATGTCAGGAAGCGGCCGCGTAGGCTAGTGAATAGACAGTCACATAGACCATCACTAAGTTGTAAGGATTTCAAAGAGGTCACTCGAGAACCCTTCAAAAGGAAGAGGGTTCACTCAAGGGACGCACTATTTGAAAAGTGAAGTCTAGTCGAGGTGCCCCCGAGCTAGATGCAAGGATGTGAAGTATTCTAGTCAGGCTACCCCCAGACTAGACACAAATAAGTAAGATTGGTCTAGTCAGGCTACCCCCAAACTAGATGCAAAGATAGGAAGTAAGTCTAGTCAGGCTGCCCCCAAGCTAGACACCATAGAATTTATTTGAGATAAAAAAATCCAAAGAGGTCCCTTAGGAACCCTTCAAAAGGAAGAGGGCCCACTAAAGGGACACTTCAGTAAAAAGACATAGAGAGGAGAGAGAGAGGGTACTTAAGAAGGACACATATCTCCAAAACAAGTAATCACTTCCCCCAGTGTACATGGGAGGAGAACTACACAAGATACTTAGAACGGGATAGAGGTAAACCTTGATATCACTTGTCATTTGAAGAAAAGGCATGTGCATCAACAAGAACCACAAAGTTGTATTTTTTCCTTTAGGGCCTTACATTCACAAGTGGAATGGCCAACCACTCGATGGTATGCACAAAAAGGATGTTTTAATTTATCATGTTTGTGAGATTTCTTTCATGTAGGAGGAGGAAGGGTAATTAAGAAAGCTTTTAGAAGCCACAAGAAAATGTGCTCTTTCTCAAATAAAGAATGAGGAGTGGGAAGCAACCATTTCTCTTGTGGAGAAAATTTTGATTGCTCGCAAGAAGAAGATACAAAGATAGAAGACAAAGGAGGATGGAGCAATCTACAAGAATGAGGTTGAGCGGACATCATGTCAACATTCAACCATGGTTTCTTCTCAGATTGTTCATTCGAGCAACCAAGCCCCAAGCTACGCTTACGAGGCATGAATTCTATAGGGACCTAGATGCCTTGTTCATTACACCCACAACCTTTACACTCATAGCCATACTTAGAGACGAGCTTAAAGACGGGGCCATAATGTGTTTTCAAATCATGAGAAGAGGGGGGATCCTCATAGAGAGAATTATTCCAGCAAGGGGGCACATAATCCTCTATGGGATCATTATCATCCTTCTTGATAAGACTGTCAGCATTATCCTCCTTAGCAGAAGTGTAATCTTCTTCCTCAGAAGGAGGATCAACACTAAGAACATTACAATTCGCATTCATATTATCTTGTGATGTAGAAGGATGACCATTCTCAATAGAGGGTGTGAATAATGTTGTCGGAAGTTCTAGATCGGGTCAACTTTATATTCTTGTACGAAGGAATCTGTAAAGTCTAAAGGACCCCAATCATCACCAAGACATGCATTCCTTTAAGAAGAGGTAGAAAGAATAGTCTTAGTATTCCTTGCTTCAGAAGGATATTATTTAGGGATGTCTATCTCAAGAGTATCCTTTGTAGTAGGTACTACTAGAGTAAACATTGAAACATTGGAAGATACTGAAGGAATAAGAGTAGCCACAACCGAAGCTTGACCAGCAGCTGCCATCTCACATAAGTGCTTAGCATCAGGGCTAGCCTTAACTATGACTACTTTATTATTACAAATAAACTTAATAGATTTATGCAAGGTAGACAGGACTACACCCATAGCATGAATCCATGGTCTACCAAGAAGAAGGTTGTAAGGTAACTTCTCTAACATAAAATATACAAGGGTAGGTATGGTAATGGGTCCTAGCCTCAAAGGAATGACTATCGTGCCTAAAGTTTTTTGATCGATATTATCAAACCCACTAATGTCAACAAAAGAAGCATTAATAGAAGATGGATCAATATTAATCTTAGGTAATAGATCAATACTACATACATTAAGTGTGAAACCAGTGTCAATGAGAGTACGTATAATACCAATCTTATTAATATTAACTATAATCATTAAAGGATCTTCTTTCTTGTGTACCTATGGAGATGGGAGCTCCTACGGATAGAACATAATATTCGGTGAATCTGCGCGAATATACACTAACAACGCATCAGCATCTTTCAGCCTAGTGAAAGAAGGTAAGAGGATCTTTTACAAGGCTTCCTAAAGCATACCTTGATAAACTAGAGAAGAATGAAGCAAGTCCCATAGTGAGATATTATCCAAAGTAACACGCGGTTGCTCGACGAGATCATAATCACTAGGTGCTTTAGTCATAGGTTCAGGTGCTTGAGGAAGGCTTAGTTGTTTATTCATTCTAGTATCATAGGTATGGGCTACCGATCTATAAGAGGGAGCCTTAGAAAGATCAAGGGAATCACTATCAAATGGAAGACCATTAATAAAACAAACCCTTTTAGGAGATGGACTAGTTGGAGTCACATAAATGAATGGTCTCTTAGGCCTTTGAGGGGAAAAAAAGACATAGATTACATTTACAGAATCATCACAACTAGTGGAACAATATTCGAATACATATTCTCAACATTGATCCAAACATGATCAAATGTGGAAGGAGATTCATCATGCACCAATGCATCATTTGTAGAGGAGAGTGCATCTGAATAGATAATAAATTCATTATTCACAAATGAATCATCTCTAAAAGAGGGTGCATTGGAAAGAGTAGGATATTCATCACTCACAAATGCATCATCTCTGAAAGAGAGTGCATTGGAATGAAGATAAGGTAGAGTATTATTGAGAAAGGAATCAATGATTTCATCTTCTTGCAACAAGATATCCTTCGAAGAAAGAGAGCTCTCATGGTAAGGATCAACGATATCAAGTGACATAGGCAAAGACAAGTCACCGTCACATGCATGAAATGGAACATCATTAATATTTTGAAAAAAAATAGATATAGAACTAATAAAAGAAGATACTAAATCCATTATGATTTTTTTGGTATTTTCTATGTTCTAGTAATTTTCATTTTTGGAAGTCTTCAGAGCAGAAATTGGGTTCGGAACTTGCGTCGGTCCTTAAAATTTGACTATCAAAGGCACTAGTATTTTATTGACTAAAATAGTTCTCTAGAAGACCTTTCCAATGGTGCAAACAATTTTGAATTTTGAGCACCGAGTCAAAACTTATGACCCCGCCAAGTAGGGGTAAATAAATTCCTAGTTTTTTGAAGAACATTGTTCTTCTTGTCGGGTTCACCAAAATGTAGAGAAGGGGGATTCGCTACTCACGAGTTCTCTTCATTCAGAGATCCTCATGGGGTGAAATTCCCTAAAGTACCTCAAAGGATAGTGGTGAGTGTTCTAGAACCACAAAGAGCAAGTCACAGAGATTCCCTAGACGAATTGACAAGCTCTTGGCCAAAGGACGACAACACATAATATGAACAACAGTGCGACGTGTTGGTGTCCCAAGGCACACTGGCATCTCGTACAGACCAGAAAGTAGGTTTATCACAGAAAACAACTAAGTGGCTATTAGCAATCCGATTACTGAGAACTTCTAGAAAGTGATAAAGAAATAAAATGTAATAGAACTGAAATAGAGTGAAATAGAAGTGATAAGGATAAGGAGAAGAAGGGAAAGTAAATGCTTATGACCGTGTGAGTGATGAATCCTCTAGCGCGTGAATTTATTCAATACCTGCACACAAGAGAGAGAGAAAGTGTTGGGGCTGTATAGGGGTTTGCCTCAGTCAAACCCCCATTTTGGTGTTCCCACCTCCATGGACAACCAAGATAGATAGAGAGAAAGGTAGGAAGTGAAGTAGAGTACACAAAAGTACTACAAAATAGTGTTATGCTACTCAACCAAATAATAGAGGAGAGGAGTGAAAGCTTACCACCTCCGCCCAAATTGCTCAAGGCTCATGGGGGAGAAAATGAGGAACTTAAGCCTCTGTTGCCATGGTGTTTCATTCCACACTGGCTCTACTGAAGTGATGGAGTATTGATGTTTCTGTTCTGAAGTGTAAAGTGTTGAATAAGATTGAAGAGATGGTGAAGAAGCTTGTTGGAGTTTGTGAAGAGCTAGAGAGGATGGAGAGGTCCAAAGATCCAAGAGATGCAATGGAAGTGAGAATAGTGAATATTAAGGAAAGAGGGAAGAAAACAGCCATATTCGGGTCAGTCGGCCAAAGAGGGCATTACAAATCAACTTCCAATGGGAATGGTAATGTCTCTGTAGGCTCCAGATGCGGGAATCTATCAAGGATGTAAGCACACCGTGTAGACATCTACGCATTGCGTAGGCTTCCCAAACAGAAATGCCTCTAATGACACTCAAAATAGGTGCCAAGTGGAATGAAGGCAGTAGGATAATGTGGAGTTAAACCTCCGCTTTCGATTTTCTAAAGTGTAAGGGGGTAAAAGGGAATTTACATTAGGGATGAAAATTTATGTTCATACATATCCATAAAAAATGATCAAAACTATACTACAACATTCTCTAATACATCCACATATGTTCAAAGAAATCTAAAACTGCATAAATAAAATAGAAATATACATATTCAACTAGAAGGAAAAATTCTTTTGTAACCTTCAATTTTGCAATGTGTTCCTCCCAATCCTTATTCCTGACATCCCAATCCTTCTATTTGAAGGAAAGCATGCAACACTCATTCTCAAATTGCATAAGGAGGTCTTCAAATTCATCCGATGAATTGGGTGCCAAATTCTTTGCACTTGCTAATACACAAGTCAAGGAGGTAATCCTTGCACTTACTATTGAAATCAAGCAACACTAAGAGGTGGGGATGAATTAGTGTTCTACAATTTCTAACTTTATTGATCTTATTCTTCAAGCATTTAAAACATTCATTCAAAATAAATCCGAAAGAACATAAAGAAAACAACCACAACACCATAACACAGGAATTTTTATGTGGAAACCTTGGTAGGGGAAAATCCACGGTGGATGGCCAATCCACAATATGATCTGAGTATACTCAAATGAGGTTTACAATATGGGAAACGCACTTGCATTCAGGCACACTACCTAGAGCTCACTACTCAAAGAAGACTCATTGTCTTACAAAGAAAATTAGATTAAAACCATTTGAGAATTTGAACTGAGAAAATAGCATCTACATATGCTTGATTATAGTTTTGATTAGGCTCAGTACTCGATCTTTTGTCCTTCAGATTGATTGTGCACTTTTTACTTTGTTATGCTCAGACTCGCAACACAAATCCTTTATGCACAAGTGAAATTGTGCATTATTGCTCTTCTTCTCTACTCTTATTCACAATTCACATCAACACACTTCATACATATCTCAAAATAATATGAACAATCTCTTATATATATTTGTGACTAAGATTTTAATTACAATATGTTGGCTTCAATAGAACACAATAATATTTATAATTGTCAACTCAAATCATGAGTAAAAATTAATGCGCATCCATAACAGTCAGCCACAACTTAGCTAGGACCCAAACAAAGATTACTGAATAAAAAAATATTTAAATAATTACTTCCCAAATATTCACGACATGATACATTCACGGAGTCGGCTCTAGTACTGATAAAGCAGAGAATTAGCCAACCGGATCTTCTAACTCGCACATGGATCAATATGATGCACTAGGATTCAAGGATAATACAAATAATACATCAATCAACCTTCCCTGAGATACGCAACACAAAATATTAACAAAAAATCTTCATGTGAATCGATGAACATAAAACTGTCAAATGCTTTGTTCTTCCTTAACTGTTTGCAATCTGACTATAGGTGTGATCAAATGATGATGCATAGATTCAATCATTGATTGGGGTTTCCATCAATGACAACACCATATTATATTCACATTTTCTCTTGCCAACAATCTCCCCCTTTGGCATTGATGGCAACACTTAGTGAAAAATGACTAAGTGTCAGATCAATACCAACATCAATTACACTACTAAAATTTCAAAACAAAATTTTCTTCCAAAACACAATTCCCCCCCTAAGATGAGTATGCATTTTGCACTCTACTATTATCCCCCTTTGACATCAATGGAAAAGGCAAGAATCCACATAACAAAAATTATACAAAACTACTATGAAAAATTGCTTATGTACAAATAGGCTTCTTCAACTTACATAAACTTGAAAATATCTAGAAAAATTTTCTTCAGTAGAGTCAAATTTGTGTCCCAAACCCTTTTGAGACTCTCCAAGATTTTTATTTGACCACAGACTAAGTAGGATTGTGTCTCTTTAGACTCCAAGTTTTCTGGATCACCAACTACCTTAGCATCTTCAGCTTCTTTCAATGCACTTGACATTATTTCTATCTTTCGGCCAATTAAGCCTCTAAGTTCACATGCTCTTGCAACAATTTTGTCATTTTCATGCTTCAATCTCTTCATTTTTTCAAGCAAGGATATCACTTCACCTTCTAACTTTCCAACACCACCAGTTAAGGGATCAAACGCTTCAGAAATAGTAGCTAGTTGTTTTTCGAGATCCTTAACCTTTTTCTCATTTACTTCAGTAAATTTTGTCATAGAAAAACATGATTTATAAATATTTCCACCATAGATAGAGCATTTTGGATATTTCTCACACATGTGGCTAATAGAGGTTTATCCTTTGTTATCATTTCTTTCAACCCATTAATCTTTTGGCATCAAATTATTTCCACTTTTTAATCATAGTAGATTTATCAAGTGACTCAAAATGAGAACTTACAAAGTTGGTAAGATTCTTTAATTCATCAGAGGAGGAACCAGTTGGATATTTCATATGAGTGGGCATTATCTTTTCTAGGACTCCAGATGCAAGATTTAGAAGTTCGTTGTCCTCAATGTGGGACTTTAGTATTTCTTCTCTAGATTTTGCTTGGGAAAATGAAGCTACCTTTATTTTTTGAATTGGACTCAAGGTAGATAGGTCAATAGGACCTTCAACCAATTCAGGATCAAACTCTTCATTTTGTTGTACCAAAAATTTATTCACTGCCTCAATAGTGTCTCTTGCTTCTATTGTAATTCCCTTCACATCAACTTTCTTTACTTCAACCACTGCTTCCTCAGCTGCAGGTTCTTTCTTATCTTCAGAAATCTCAGCTTTCTCAACCGATACACTTTCAGGAACTTCAATTTACATAAGTATTTATGTATTGTCCACTTAAGGAGGAATCTAAATATCTTCAACTGCATCTTGATTTTCTTCTTCTTCTCTGAGACAAGATGAAACATCATGTGTTCCTTCTAAAACAACATCAATTATGTTGCTTAACAAAACTTTTCTCATAATGTGTTCAGTTTCTTCTGCAACTTCTTTAGTTTGGCCAATCATGAGCTTGTTCACTCTTGTTTTGTTCTTGAATTCCTTCTTGGCTTTACTCAGTATTAACTTCATTTATTCCATAGATACTACTAGACACAATTCAACAAGAATTTTTTCTCTCATTTGCTCTTCTTCTGATCTGGAATTTAGTCTTCTCATCTCCAAAATATCATATAATATTTTAGGTAAATTAGACATTATTTCAATAAGAACTTTATGGAAAATATTCAAATGTTTTATTTTTGCCTCCTCAAGAATTCTCTGATCAAATTTATCAAAAGATTCATACCACTTGCAAAGTGGCTTGAGATTCCCATCCTTAACCAAAGGTTTTTCAACTTCTTCTACTAACATACCTGGTTGGTTAGTTTTTTCCTTCTTCTTTGCTTGGTCATGTCCACCAGAGGGCTTGCTTTTAGTAACTGTTGTTGCCTTAGTACCTTGATGCTTGACTTCTCTAACTCCTTCATCAGACTCTGTTTCTTCATCTTCAGAAACTGCCACATAGACCCTTTTTCTTTTATCCTTCTTTCTTTTCCCTTCCTTACCGGATCCCTTAGATTGAGTTTTCACAGAGATTGGCTTTGTTTCAAAGGCAGATACGGATGCATAGCTTCTAGTTGACCTAACTCAGGCAGATGATGTTGCCAGACCAATAGATCCATTTTTTACTACCTCCTTTGCTACTTCAGCTTCTTCTCTTTTCCTTATGGCTTCACTTACCTTTTATGCTGATATGCCCATACTTTCTGCAAATATTTCTACTTCTTTTCTAACTCTTCTGACTAACACAGGCTTCTTGATTCCATTATGTACTTGTATATTATTTCTACATAAGTACCAAATCTTTCTTCTAATGGATCTAGAGGCTTGCTCAATAAATGTTCTGCATACATTTCTACAATGCGCTCTTTAGCTTCATAGCCCATCGACATGATCCAAACTATTTTGGGATCAGTGGCTTCCATCATGCATTGATCAATATCTACCATGAAACAAATTGTATCCTTGTACTTTTCCATAATAGAAGTAGGGATTCTTTCTCTAGCCCACATCATACTTTGAAAACTTTTGAAATATCCCCAAATAGTGGCGTTCTTTTTCTTAATGTCTGCAAATCTATGAAAGAGATCTTTGATCTAAGAGGCTACCAGTTTATCTTTTTTCCAATGAACCTTTCTGAACCCCGGAACCTCATTCATGAAGTAAAATATTAAGCATAATAGCAAGTTACCATACTTAAAAGAATTTTTCTTATCCTTCTTGATCTTCCCAATATTTTCCATTACATGACTTCTTAGAAACTCACATAGATCATAATTTGCATTTTCCTTTACCATCTGATAGGTTACATAAATTGTTGTACCGGACATAGAGTTGTCTCGGTTGAAATGATAGATTTTGTACCCAATAACCATAGATGCAAATTTGGAATCTATATCAACAATGTCATCAATTGTCATTGCTCTTCTATCATACTTAGAACCTATTGCATCAATGACCATTTGATTCTTCATTGATTTTAGAATGGGTAATCCATCGGAGAAATTTAGACTTGTTACAACACTAATAGCCTCCTTTGTAATCTTGAAGGGTATACTCAACCACATGAATTCATCATGAACTCGACTCAAGATGTAATAGACCCATTCAAACTCTTCAAACACGGGGAATTTAACAATTTGTGCAAATTTATTTTCTTCTAGGGTTTTAAATTTTGGCTTCACATAGAAATCTTCTCCTATAATGTGATTATTATACAAATTTAGTAGTTGTGAGCTTTCTAGCTCTTCAATGTTAGTGTGAATATATTTCCTAATATCTTCGGTGTGTAGGATGCCATACAGGATAGATGAAAAAGTGCCTAATAGTTCGGTCTCAAAAGATTTGAAGGGATACCATTTGAATTTGGGATGGGGTCTATCCTTAACTTCAACTACCAATGGAGTAGCCATATTCACCAATTAAAAAGTTCATAGGGTTTTATTGATAAATACCTTTCTGTTAGATTGCAGTTTGATTGCACACTTGAATTTCACCTCAAATTGCTAAGGTTTGCCTCAAATCTCTCCAAACTTCTTTTCTTCAAAAGGCAAAGTGAAAAATGAAAGACAAAAATGACCTTTTATCACTTGCAAACTTAACCTTTTTTGATTCAATAAATTCTTTTACCCTAACTCAATCGGTTACCCTATTTCCATGCACTGTGACAGATGATTCTTCTGTGGACTTCCAATACTGCATAATACTTTCTTCAATAGTTTTAACAACATCTATAGGGCATCAATGCACTTACTGAACTTATCCAAATCCCAGTGTCAGTTATCAGAAGGGGGTTAAGATATTTTCTTGATAGCTCCCCCTAGGCCAAAAGGACCGAAAATAATTCCTAGAGGAATTACCAGAAGCAGGTTCTAGTGCTGGTGCATTTTATTCATTAGAGGGACTCTTCTTCACCCATTTCTTCTGCATTTTCTTCCTGACCACATCTGTAGTGAATTTTCCTTTTCCATTAACATCCTTTGTCATGTTTCTCCTTTGATTTACCGGACCTTTTATGTTCCAACATAATCTAGCAATGTGACCAAATTTTTTGCAGTTGTAGAACACAACATTTTTCTGTTCAGACTAGTTGTTCCATTAATTTTCTTTTGTTCTTCATTGGTTAATAGTATGGCCAAGTCTATTGCATGTATAGCATCTGAAATTTCTATTAAATTGTTTCATCACATTTCTGCATTCACTTGACTTATGACCAAACTTATTGCAATTAAAACACTGACTTGAGAATGATGGACCACTTTGGTTCATCCTGTTTCTACACTAAGAACCCATATGACCAAATTTATTGCAGGTAAAATAGTAACCATTGAATCTTTGAGCATTAGGCTACCTTACTGGATTTCTTCTAGTTCTATTTATGTGATTTTATTTCCAAGGTCTCCTTTGCTCGAATCTAGAACTTTCCCCTTCTTCATAACCAAGACCTCGCTTGTCACCATTTATCCTTTGACTGTTAATCAGTCCATCAAGCTTGTCTAAGCTAACTTTGAACTTTTCTTTGTACTCATTTACAGTAGCAAGTTCATTTCTGAGATCATCAATCTATTTTTCCAACACTTCCTCATTGTTTTTAGATTGCTACAGTTCATTGTCCAATCAACTGCATACTTCATTATTTTATTTCAAGGACTATTCTAGGTTCTCTTCATTCTTCTTTTTGTCTTCAACCTCTTTGGTCATTCTCATCATGATAAATTCCATCTCATGCTTTAGGAAAACATCATCTTTGGTAAATTTCACATTCTTCTATCTTTTCCTTCAAGGCTTGATTGATTTTTTCATCTTCAATGCTCTTACTGTCATTCTGCTTAATCTGATCACAAAGTTCCTTTCTCTTCTCTCTCGACTTATTGATTTTGTCTTTCAAAGATTGAATGAATTTATCAGCATCCTTGATGTTTTCTTGCAATTTTTGAACTTCATACTTTGACTGATCAAGATCATCTAGGGCCACCAAAAGTTGTTGTTGAAGGTTGCTTGAATCCATTGAAACACTTTCCAAGATCTCCCCAAGTTATTAGAATTATTCCAAGGAACTAGCTCTGATACCAATTATTGGAATCAAGCAACACTAATAGGGGGTGAATCAGTGTTCTACTATTTCTAACTTTACTGATCTTATTCTTAGAGCATTTAAAACATTCATTCAAAAGAAATATGCAAGAACATAAAGAAAACAACCACAACACCATAACATAGGAAATTTTATGTGGAAACCCTGTTAGGGGAAAAACCACGGTGGATGGCCAATCCATAATATGATCTGAGTATACTCAAATAAGGTTTACAATATGGGGAATGCAGTTGCATTCAAGTGCACTACCTAGAGCTCACTGCTCAAAGAAGACTCGCTATCTTACAAATAAAATTAGATTAAAACCATATGAGAATTTGAACTCAGAAAATAGCATCTACGTATGCTTGATTACACTTTCGGTTGGGCTCAATACTCGATCTTCTATCCTTCAGACTGATTCTTCTTTGTTTTGCTTAAAATCAAAACACAAATCCTTTATGCACAAGTGAAACTGTGCATTATTTCTCTTCTTCTTTTCTCTTATTTATAATTCACATCAACACACTTCATACATATCTCAAAATGATATGATCAATCTCTTATATATATCTGTGACTAAGATTTTAATCACAATATGTCAGCTTCAATAGAATACAACAATATTTACAAATGTCGGCTCAAATCATGAGTAAACCTTAATGCACACCCACAATGGTCAGCCACAACTTAGCTAGGACCCAAAAAAAGATGATCGAACATAAAAATACTTAAATAATTACTTCCCAAACATCCGCGACATGATACATTCATGAAGTCAACTCTAGTATTGATAAAGCAAAGAATTAGCCAACCAGATCTTCTAAATTGTACATGGATCAATACGAGGCACTAAGATTCATGGATAACACAAATTATATATTAATCAACCTTCCCTAAGATACGCAACAAAAAATATCAATAGAAAATCTTCATGTGAATCGATGAACACTAAACTGTCGGATGATTTGTTCTTCCTTAACTGTTTCCAATCTAACTACCAGTGTGATCGAATGATGATGCATACATCCAATCATCGATTGGGCTTGCCATCAATGACAACACCAAATGACATTCACAGTGTCTCTTTCCAATGCTTACTAGATCTCTAAGATGACTGTACTATACTATTTTCTTCTCATTTCACTCTTATAGTTGGAAAATCTATCCATGCAAAAATTTTATTACCATCCTTGTAGTACCATCTGTATCATTTACTAGATCATAGATATCTAAGGCCTAAGAAATATGTGACTCTTTTGAGTCCATGTGTTCCTTAATGCTCTTACTTGAGTTAGGTCATTTTAAACAAAATTGAAACAAAATCCTTGCTTCATCCAAATACTTTTCCATATTTTTCAATTTTTCTTGTAGTTTTCCATGTGCAATACTGCACTTGTTAGATATTTTAGTCAATCTCTTGTCATTGACCTCCCTTGTCATCTTTTTTTCTAACCTATCTTCTAAGTTGGTAGAATAGTCTTTCAAAGAGTCTAGCAACAACTTTAATTTTTCCACACCAGACAAATATTCATCAATTGTTACTCCAAGAATACCTTCCTATAACACCTTACCTGCTTCCTTGATCAATTTTGTGCTCTTTTGGTGTGTTGATAGTATCCCCTTCCTTGAAAAACCATGAAATATATCACCAAGTTGAAGCTTCTACTAGGGAGAGATTTTTCCCATGTCCACTTGACTTTGTTGCATTGGAAGTTGTAGCAGTTGTGCAAATACTACTATTTCAAATTGCAAATGCATGTATAATATACTCTTGAATGAATCTTTGGAGGCTTCAAAGGATTCACTAACAATCTTTACATTTTCTTTTTCCTTTTTCTCATTCTTCTCCCTTCCATCACTACCAGATTGATCCTTAGTCGTATTTTCTTCTTTTGTAGTTTTCTCATTATCTAGAGGAGGCATGTCTTTAGAATATTGTGTCTCTGATTTCTCTGGGACCTCTTCTTATTTTTCTCACCATCCTTCTTCATATCCAAAGAGGGTAGATTATATTTTCTTGTGCTTCCTCCTCATCTGGGTCATTCTTTATTTCATTAATATTTTCTTCTCCAACATTTTCCATCACCATAGAGGCATTACTTGTAGCCACATATTTTTGCACATTTTCTTCTTGCTACTCAATCTCACATTCCAAATAATGCTCATGTTGTGTATTTCCAAGATCATTTACTTTTGGGATAGAAGTGTCATGTTGTATTTCACTTCCACTTTCATAAGACATTCCCAATTCTTTAGCTACATCTACAATATTTTGCACTATCTCATCTCTCAACCTCTCAATATATTATTTATCCCTACTCATCAGGGTTCTAACTCTTTGTTTTGTTCTAAACTCTTTTCTATACAATTGAGCCAATCTTTCTTTATCTTCATCGAAATGAGAAAAACCAATCTTCTCCAAGCCAAATGCCACAAAATTATCGTATTCTTTTATACCCTCTTTCCTTCTATCACTCAACACATTCTTTAAATCCTTGAGAAATTGATCTTCAATTTGTATTAAGCTAGTACATAATGTTACCATGTACTTCACAATTGCTTCTTCTATTTTTCACTTATCTGTATTGTCTAATTCTAGATATATTTTTTTGGTTTCTTCCAACATTCCATGCTCAAAAATACCATTAAACAATGTATCTAGCCTCAAGGGGCCATTTTTTATTTTCAAAGGAGTCTTTTCTTTCTTCTTCCCCTTAGTCGTACGTAATTTTTCTTCTTTCCTAAAATTTGACTCTTTCTCCCTCACATGATTTTTGGATTCTTACTTCTACTTCTCAACTTCTTCACTCTCAATGTCCGCAATATCAACCTTTTCTTTCCTTTCCATTGTCTCTACTTGAGAGACACTGGATTTCCTTTTCTCGATCAAACATAGTCCTTCTTCTTCTATGTCCTCTTCTTCCTCATAGCTGATATATCTTTCTCTTGTAGCTATTTCTTTCTTTCTCCTCTATGGAGGATTTTTTTGTTCTATAGGAGAACTTGATGTTTCTTTCTTCTTCACACCAATAATAGGCATAGTTTTAGAGACTTTAGGAGCTACCAGAGAGGGGGTAGAGGTCCTACCTAACCTTCTAATGCTAGGAGAACCTTCTAGGGGATTGGATATGCCTTTGGATTTCTCTGTAAGACTCTTTGGTATACCCATCATTTCCACAACTTGTGCCTTCATCTTCTCAACATTTTCTTGATCTCTTTTTTATTTTGCTCCATATGTACTATACTAGATTTTTCTTCATATGTGCCATATCTTTCTTCTTTATAATCTCTAGGCATACTCAACATGTTCTACCAGACCAGTAATCACATCCTCTACAACCTCATATCCCATTTCAAGAATCCATACTATCCTCAGTTCAAAAACTTCCATAATACAACAATCTTTGCTAACCATGAAGATAATATCATTTTTTGTAATTATCAACAACACTTTTGGGAATCCTTTCTCTTGCTTGCATGTTTTCATGGAAATATTTAATGAAACACCAAAAACTAGACTTCTAAGTATCTACATCACCCAACCTTCTCAAGTGGTCTCTAATTTGTATAGAAATTGGAATATCGCTCAACCACACATTATTCTTTGTGTCGAGAAATTCTCTAAGAAAGTAAAATGGTAAGCATACAATCAGGGTACCATACCAAAATGGGTATCGAGACTCTTTGGTCTTCTAGAAATTCTCCAATAGTTTTTGTCTCAACAATTCACACAAGTCTACATCCATGCCTTTCTTCACCATCTCATAGGTAGTGTTAATCATGGTGGAAGAAATAGATTTTTCTCTATTTGTGAAGAAAATATAATACCATATACTCATAGAAGTGTACTTTAATACTAAATATTCTATATCCTTTAATGTTAGGGCATGCTTATCAAATTTGACACTGATTAACTTCATTACCACTTCATTCTTTACAGATTTGAGAGTCGTAACTAGTTCGGTGGAACATAACCCTGTCACAACCCTAATGGCTTCTTTGTTGATCATGAGTAGAAGGTCTAACCAAATGAATCTATCATGATTTTTTCTCAAAATGTATCAAACCCATTCATCCACATAGAAAAATATAGGAAATTTGTTCCATGCATCTAGTTTCCTCTCTATCAAACTTTCATATTTTGGTTTCAATTCAAATTTATCATTGGTTAAATTGTCTACCCAAAATTATCCCAACTTTGCATGATTATAATCATCCAATTTTGCATGAATATAAATCCTAACATCTTCAATATGCAATACACCATAAGAAATATGCAAAAATGTGCCTTTTGGTTCCATCACCATGGATTTATTGGGGCGCTTCTTAAACTTAGGTCAACTATCCATAAATTTAACTACTTGAGGTGTAAACATTTTGAACAGTTTTTGAAGTAAGGGATATGCAAGAAAATATAAATACCTTTGAATCCTTGTTGGTTAGGGTTTTGTGCGACACTTTAGAAGCACTTCACTTCACCTCTTCTTTGCTCTTTAATTTTCAAGAATTTGATCATAAATGAACTTTCATATGTGAAACCACTTATAAACGCCTTATGAATGACCTAAAAATCATTTATTGCATTTATTGGAAATTAGGTCGAAAAATTGGCAACCCTAACTATATCATCATAGGAACCTTAGATCTCTCCACAAATTTATGCATCAAGAGATTTTTCACCAACAATTTCACCAATAGATCGAGCATATCAAACTACACCTTGTATCAATGGGTTGAAGGCATCAACACCATATATTTAGTAGGGGCTTACATATTTTCTATTAAAACTCCCCCTGAGCCGAAGCTCTTCATCTAGTTTTGGTAGGAAACATCTACACCAAGAACTAGTACAAACTCATTCTTCACCTCATTCTAGTCTTTCTTTTTCTAGATCATATTCATTTCCTTCTTCATCTCAATTGGATCTACATTCTTTACCAGATTAGCCTTCTTTTGTGAAATAAAGGGTTTCAGATTTTTGTTTCTAATTTTTTTTTCTATGTGTCCTAGTTTGTTGCATTTATAACAAGTGACACCTTTTTTAACAAGCTCACTTCTAGCCATTTTAGGTTTGCATTCATTAGCCTTATTCCCAAATCCATTTCATGCATAATAGTAGCCATTGATATATTGAAAAATCATGCCATTATTGTAACCATTCATCATCTAATTTTTGCAATCACTAGCTTTATGACCAAATCTATTGCATGTATAGCACTAACCAGGAAATGATTGAATATTTTGATTCATTCCGCGCTTCTACACTATATAGCTTTATGTCCAAAATTATTGCAAGAATAACATCAACCATTGAAATATAAATACCTTTGTGATTTAGGTAGTCTGGTAGGAGGCCTTTTAAAACATTTCTTCTGGTTCTAGACCTATTTGGCATTGCTCTTCTTGTCCTTCTTCTTCTCAACATTGTTTGGGGTCTAATCTATAATTGAACTTTATCCTTTCTCAAAATTTAATCCTTCTTTGTCCTTAGAAGCCTTCTCTCCAACAATCATCTCATCAAGCAATGTGGAGCTCTTCTTGAATCCTTTTTTTCTCTAGATCTGATCTCAAAGATACAATCTGTTATTCAGGATTTGATCATTCTTCAAATTTATCTTTTAGTTTTGCATTAAGGCAGTCTTCAACTCTTTTATCTTCTTCAACTTTCACTTTTATATTGATGATGGTCTCATTTGATTGCTTGAGTTGCTCATTTTTTTATTTGATTATTTCTATAGTTTTCTTGAGTTCTCTCTCAACTTCTTAATACATTCATCTACATCACTAAGATCCTTTTTTAGATCTTTATTCTCAGTTTTTGTTCCATCCAAATCATCAAGGGTTAATTTGTGTTCACCTTCCATGTCAACTTCATAATCTTCTTCAGTAAACCCTTCAAGGATTATCTCTTCTGGAGGAATATGATGCTTCCTAGTAGCCATGTGTTCACCATCCAAGATCTACCTCAACAATCAAGACAATTGAAGGAACCAAGATCTAATACCAATTGTTGAACACCCATAATACTAAGGGGGGTGAATCATTATTCACTAAAATTCATTAACTTCATCAACTTTAAACATCCATTCAATGCATCACATTAAGCTTGCAATAATAGAAAGGAACATAGAAACCATGCATCACATCAAAGAACATAGGAACACCAAATTTTACGTGGAAAACCCAAAAAGGAAAAAACCATGGCGAGTATTAATTCATAATATATTATAACCGGTTATAAGATATTACAAAATGGTTCACTTCTAGGTGGACTGACTGTCCGAGGGAATCACTATCTAAAGAATAGAAGAAATGGATCACTACTAGGATAGAGAGGGTGGCTCACTACCAAATAATGAATTGATACAATGTATCTACAATATGTTGAAGACATTTCCAATTAACCCTTGTAAATTGACTTAACACACTTCATGCTTCACCACTTATAAACCTCTTCAAACTCTTCTCTAGTTTATATCTTGCTAACTTAATTGTTTCACATATCATACATCATATCACATCACTACTCTTCGCACAAGGAATTAACCTTGTATAAAATTATGCATCCAACAATAACATAAATTAGGTCAGCCTAACTAATGTATCATGCATCCTTGTAACTTGTCAGCTCAAAACACCAACACACACAAACCAAAATATATACATAATCAAAATAGGTCATAATTACCTATAATTACTTTCATAAGTTTGATCCATATATCATTTAATTTCGCACAACCTTGAACCCTTTAGGTCAAAAATTCTTGTGAAGCAACAATAGTATGAATCAACTATTCATTCACAATTCAACGCACTAACTTCCAAAACACTCGCCACTTGGAGCATACACACTTCTGACACTTGTAAATACATCCTCAAAATTTCACAGCACAATAATCATCCATAATGAAATGTGGAGCATTCCAATCAGGTACTCTATCACTATATAACTCTTTCATATCCGAGCAATACATTGTTAATGCTAACTTTAACTATGAAGGACTTCAAGGCTTCAAAATTTAGATTTAGATTCCTCCAACATACACCATAATTACCTTGGAACTACATAACAAGATTCTTCATGGTGAAGCAATGCGTACCACAAAGAAGGTTCTCTAAACACTAAAATTTGCATTCTAGACAGGAAATTTATCCAACACATTTGATTTGCTCCAGACCAACACTTCTTCAACTGTGCAATGATTTAACATTATTGATAGCACCATATTAAATCATAATTACCAATCATCATCTATGCATCAATGTAGACATCATAACAATGTTGGCATCACTATAATGTTGAAATCAATGACAACACCATAGTAATTGTAGTGTAGAAAAATGTATTCCTTTACATTTTCACACTTGTTTGGGCCCTCCTTGCAAAAATTGGGCTTCTTTATGCCTTATTCGGTCCTATTTTTCATCTACAAGCCTTATTTAATGCATTTCTCTCTAGATAATCTAGACATTTATTAAATGACCAATCATAATTCATGTTTTTGGGTTGTGTTCCAGATTAGGTGTTCTAGGACTCATATGCCACCTTGCGTGTATAAGTCCCACCTAGGTTTCGGGGCTTGATATGGAATATTGCAGTGAACTTAACATTTCTTGAAATGGGTGTCCCAAGTTTAAGATACTAGGACTCATATGCCCCAACTGGTGTATGAGTCCCACTTTAGCTTGGACCTATTTTCAATTCAATTCTTGGCAAGATTTTATTCTCCTAGATATAATGTCAGCTTGTAGTGATATAATTTCAAGAAATTTTGCATAAACAAGTATAAATACAAGGTTATTTCACATAATTTCTCCTAACAAGATCTAGTAATTCAAGCATTATAGAAAACTTATGATCAAGAGAGCATTCAAGAGCTAAATATCAAGCATTTCGAGTAGCATTCAAGATTCAAGCATCATGTCAAATTCATCATGCATCATGTGTGTTTGTGAGGTAACATTTGTGATGTAGTTTTTCATGATTCAAGAAAACATTCAAGTCAAGCATTTAAGCATTCAATCAAGAGTCAAGATCCACATCCATTAAAGCCATTTCACATAAGTTGGCAGCCTTTATATCAAGGGTTTGGTGAGTTACAACATTGCATATTGTTCATTCATCATTCCTTCATTCTATTTCATTTCATTTCAAGGTTTGATTACCCAAACAGGGTTTGACCAAGGTAAACCCCTATTCCCTAACATAAAAAAATATTTCCCTCTTCATGTGTGATTGCAGTCTAGGTGATTTAGAGCTTGAAGATCCTTTGAAGACAAAGTTGCAAGATTGAAGAAAAGTTGTCAAGTTGTCAAGAAGCTATCATCTTCACAGAAACTCACCTACAACTCACAATTCAGATTTACAGACTCTAAGATCAAACAAGACGAAAGCTACAAAAGATCACTCAAGGATCTAGAAGTTTAATTCAAACCCTATTACTGGGAATAAATCACCACCTTAGGCATATGAGTCCCAGTATACACATTTTCAATAGTTTTTTGTAAATCCTAGTTTTCTAGCAACATATTCCATATTTAGCCCAAAAACCCTAACTAGGACTAAATCGGCTAGCCTAGCATATCAGTCCCAATGAGCATCAAAAGTTAGATTTTCAAGGTTGCAAATCTTGTTGTTGATCTCTCTAGTCTTCCAAGTGCTTCTTTGTTTATCCTCAGTCTATTATTTTTATTTTAAGTTCCACTTTCTAGGTCATATAGCTATATTTTCATATTGCTTTCATTTCCTTCTTTCTAAGCATTTTCTTAGTGGTGAACCCCCTTTTAATCACACCTAAGGAAACCTCCTTGACCTAGCAGTATTTCCCTCAATTGAATCATTGGGTGGAAGTCTATAGGGTTTCCTTTAATGAACTAAGAGTGAAACATGTACCCCCTGTTTCATCTCCTAAAAGGTGGAACCCTATTTCCTTCAATTCATTTTGGTGAACCCGACCTTTGAACCCTTTATTTCTGATTTCGAGTGCATTAAAGTCCTAGATTTAGCTTACATTAACTTTGCATTAGATCTTGCATTTGTTAATTTTCATTTAGTGATTCTAAATCTTGCATTAGTGGAAAAGTGCACATAGGTTGCATTTTTGCATCTTGCATCATTCAATTTCACTAAAAATCTGTAATTGCAAATAGTCAAGTCAACATACAAGTCAACAACCTTATAATCATATTAGAATTTTCCAAATTCAGTGTGAAAACCCTCATCTGGGACTCATTTGCCGATTTGGGTGATTTAGTCTTGATACATGTCTTTGATCTTGATTTATGGGAATTTTGTGCTGACTATTTTTTAGTATTTAAACCTATCAAAAACCCTATTTGGGAATCATTCACCCATATAGGTGATTTAGTCCCATATCAGATCTATATCTGCATTTTATAGCATATAAAATATCATTTGTGTGCTTGTGATTTTTGTTGTTCGATATATGTTTAAGTTTGTTGGGTTTCTTTTTTATTCATTTCATTAGATCTAGCTTAATTTGGTTTCATTTTAAGTGCATTTGTAAACATAAGAATTGGAATTAAAGAATATAATTTATCTTGTGTTCATTGCATTTAACTTGCATTCATTGATTGTCCCGTGAATGAGCTTTAAAACTTGGTTTCATATTGCTCATACTATAGTGAGATCTAGTTCAAGACTCGCATCATCCCACAATAACACACTCATAATGGATCTTGTGTTATCTATCTCTTTCACTCATAGTGTTGACACTAGTTCACTAGGTATGGACCATACCCTTGACAACTCTTTACCTTCAATTAGTATGACAAGTGTTGAAACAATGGTTTCTAGTATCCCTCAAGAAAACATAATCCAAATCTATGAAGAATTAGCAAACCTACAACATCAAGTGAGTACTGAAAAAAAATTTAGTGTTGCTATCCCTACCATAGAGAACATACACCGCATGATTTAAAGTGAACAAGGAATAGAACTTGCACATAAATTAGCTCAAATTTCTAGAAAATGTCTTACCTCAACAACTAACTATGCATAAACTTCCAACAATACTTAAAGTCAAGGAGGAACTCAAATTCCTCCTCTGACAACCACTGCCTCTATTCCCACCTATACCAGCCCTCAAGTTACCACAACAATGTAACCTACTAGTAATTTTATTCCTACCTTGGGAATTTGCACTAGCAATCCTTATACCTTTGTAGCATCTCACATTATATCTCCTACCACTTTACCTCCCATAAGTGTTCCATTCACTTGCCCCTCAAACACATATAATTTACACCTCCACCATATTCACCTCCATCTCAAAACACAACCAATGACACCATCCTTAATAAAAATTTTCAAAATGTTTCATCCCTTCAAAAACAAATTTCTACCATAAACCAAAATCAAAATGGCCAACCTTCATACTATGTCAAAAGCAATCCCTTATCCTTGGAGATATTAAGAATGTTGAAACCACAAGGTATAGAGATTCCTAGGTTTGAGAAATATGGAGGAAAAGGAGATCCTTCTAACCATGTTTCTGCTTACACCGCCTTATGTAGTAATTTTGTCCTTCAAGATAAGCTTTTGGCTAAGCTTTTCCCTAGGTACTTGAAAGATACCACTTTAGAATGGTTTTCCTCATCGAATAAATCAATTTGTTCACTCAACAAACTTGTTGAGGCCTTTATTAACCATTTCCAAGATCACATGAATCCTAAGATGGCATTAGCTAATTTGATGAGATGTAAACAAAAGGATGATGAAAAGGCTACTGCCTTCATTTCATGCTACCAAATGCTTGATTCCCAAATTGACGTAATTATTCCTAACCCTAACCTTCAAAAAATGTTCATTGAGAACTTACAAACTAAGATACAAGATATTCTTGGTATGATGAAGTTTCCTTCCTTCATACACTTGTGTACCACCCTTTGTGATTATCAAAACTCGGTTAGTAGTAGTGAAACAAAACCCACCTTTAGTTGTCCTAAAAATTTTGAATCTACAAATCAAAACAATTACCAACCTTTTAGGAAATAGATAAAGGCTTTTTGAAACTGAATCCCCCTCAACCAACCCAACATGTTGATGCCCAAGTGGCTGGTATAAAGAAGACAAATCCTTTTACATTTGGGGATTTGACTAGACAATTTACTCCCTTACCCGATACCCTCCATAACACCATGTTGCAACTTCTAGAGAAGAACTCAATTTCCCTACCTTTCGTTAGAACTCCTGATCCTATTAAGCCATTACCCCTAAACTTTAGATCAAATTCCTATTTTCATTTTCACCGACAAAATGGACACGATATGGAACATTGTAAGCATCTTAAACATCTTGTGCAAGACCTCATTGTTTCTAATTGTTGGTGTAATTAATTGTGTTGTACCTTGTCCTAGGTCATCGTTACACCTTAGTTAAGTTTACTTAGGGATCACATAGGAGTTGTTGGAGATTTTCCACCTTTGGTGAACTTATCATGTTATCACTTTATCATTTCCACCTTTTAAGGACACATCATGTGATTCCTCTCCACCTTTTGTGGTGATTATCACATTATCACTTTCCCACTTTAGGTGGAGTGATAGCTTTTCATAATTGTCTCATGTCATAATATTACGACACTTGTCATAATCTTATGCCCTCCTATGTAATCACCTTGGCTATATAACCAAGGGGTCTCTACTACACTTGTACATTGATACAAACATTGATTCTATTTTTATTATTGGCATAATACAGTCTATTCTTGTCATATTGTTTCTATCTCTCTTATGCTTGTGCTTCCATTAGGCCTCTAGATCTTGGGTGGCTACCTTCATAGCCAATTCTTACATGGTATCAAAGCTATTGGATTGCCTTTGGATTGCCATTTTGGGGACATCTTGAGTGTAATCTTGCATTTTTTTCATAGAAATATTAGATTCTGGGGGGTTCCATTTTTGGCTTTATATTGCAAGTGCATTTTGGGAGCTTGTTGCATTAGATCTGAGCTCACCATAGCATCCAGAGTGTGAAAAAGTCAGATTTTTCTTTTGTTTCGTCTCAGTTGGACATTGGAGGCCAAATCTACAAGGGTTTGAAGATCAGAGGTGGTTGCCAGATCAAGGACCTAGCTACCATTTCAGAGCACTTTCAGCCAAAAAGGACACTGCTATTGTGTCCAAAAGGGTCAAAAACCCTATGATTGACTATCAATTTGTCAAAATCGGACAACTTTGCCTGGAGCCATTTGAAAAAAATTTCCCTCATCGACCGTACGGATCGTCATAATTGCAGAGAGATGGTACGATTTTATTTTGAAAAAATTTTGAATTTTTTTTTATAAAAAAAATCCTTTTGAAAAATAGAAAAAAATTGTTTATTTTTCAAAATAAAATTTTGATTTGAAAAAAATTAAAAATAAAAAAAAATTCAAAAGAAATTTTAAGTCTTACTGTACCTGTAGGGTACGCGGGTACCCACGTGGTAGGCAGCCACTACCCTCCCCACCATCTTCTGGCAGGCGCCCAATAAACTTACCAATAGATTCAAAATCTGCACTGGCAGTCAAACAGCCGGCAGCAGAATATTCCACCACATAGATTTTGATTCCTATACCAGCAATAGAATATTTTGTCAGTCAAACAAGCATATTCCAACCGACAAGAAGAATATTCTAGCAAAGAGTGACAGCCATGGCAATGGTCAAACAACTGTGAAATTTAATCTTCTTGGTTGCTGACGTCAGCTTTGTGTCAGCAGTTTCAAATTTTTTTTTACCCCTCTCCATTGACAGTTTTGAATTTGCAGTTCAACTTCAAAGCTTCATATTTTTCTCATTTTGGCTCCTTTTTTCGAGATTTTTTTTTGATTTGGGCTTCTTTTTTGTGCTCTACATGATGGTGTGATTGGTTTCTGGTTTTGATTTACGGATTTTTGCAAAAATGCAGTTTCTCACAGGTGTAGCTAAGTTGTCACTATTTTTGCAACTTCCAGGGCTCCGTTCAAGCTCATATGAACTCCTTTTCAGGTGCTGTTTTTTTTTAAAGTTCATATTTTTTTTTTAGTTTTATAGTGGTGATATAATTTTGTAGTGATTGTGATCTGAAATTTTACTTTCAATACTTGGTCATTTTTGGCCTATTTTGGCATTTGTAAGGACAAGATCTTAGTTTGGTCTTTTGTATCAGTCATTTGAGTTTGTTGTTGCCTACTTAAGGCTGTTGTAAAACATTGAAAATCAGAAGCCCACTTTGCTTGGCCTGCAAGTGGCCATTGTAAATGCACTAAGTATAAAGTGCCAAATCATCATTTTTTTCTTGGGGGGGGGGTGGTTCTTTGATTGAGTGAATTTAGGGGTGTGTCTTTTGTGATTGTGCCTCTCTCTTTATCTTGTTCTCTTTTCTGATATGGGTTCTCCTAAGTTTCCTTTGTTAACTCCACATAACTATGCTTCTTGGAAAATTGATGCTTGGAGTAATTTGATGGAAAAAGGATTAACTCATTATATTGATGGAACTATTGTTGCACCATCTAATCCCAAAACTAATCCTAATGTTCATTTGGATTGGCTCACTAAAAATACTATGGCTCTTGGAACATTAAGAAAACATGTATCAAAATATCTAATCTTTCAAATTGAAAAGTTAAAAACAATTAAAGAAGCTTGGGAAAAGTTTGGTCAATTGTATGGCCAAGTTGATGAGATTAGAGGTTATCACCTTGAAAATGATCTCACAATGTTAGATCCTAAGAATTTTGATAAAATCTAAGAGTATGTCACTAAAGCAAATGAGTTAAGAGCACAACTTAAGGATTGTGGAATTGATAAAAAGGATGCACAATTGGTCTACAATTTGTTGGGAAATCTTCCATTAGAATATGCAACATTTGTTTCTAGCTTCCAAACCCATCACTTGACAGTGGGCAGTTCTTTCCCTCTTCCATCATTTGATGCATTCACAGAAATTTTGATGTTAGAGCAAGCAAAATTGATAAGCATGGGGATTCTCAAGTCTTCAAAGTCCAAAGCTTTGATGGCAAATCAAGGGAATCAAGGGACTCAAGGAAAGGGTTCCAACAAGAAGCAAAATTAGTTTAAGCCAAAGACACAACAAGATAAAGCACAATAATCCTCTCCACAACAAGGGAATTATTCACCTTCTCCTAAGAAGGGAAATTCAAGCAAGAAGGAGATACCACCTTGATCATATTGCAAGAGATTTGGTCATGATGAGCATCATTGCCATACTAAGAAAATTGATGAGTTGACAAACATCATCAAGAAAAACAACATCAATTCGCCATCTACCTACAAGAAGAAGGATTCATCTCTTTCCACTTCCTCACTATCAAAAGGAAAAGGGCAAGCATTTATAGCTACTAAAGGTTCTTCACAACAATGAATACTTGACTCGGGTGCTACTCATCACATGGGTTTTACAAGGGAGCGTTTTTCTTCTTTGGAGCCATCTAAGGTACCTCACATCTTCATAGGTGATGACACTCAAGTGGATGTTGAAGGAAAAGGTTCGGTTGACATCGATGATGGAACATTTGAGGATGTTCTCTATGTTCCTAACTTGACCACCAATCTTCTTTCAATCTACCAAATCACTCACTTTGGAGATGGCAAGAAAGTTGAGTTTCTACCAGATTTAGTTGTGGTCAAAGAACTTAAGGATGATGCCTTGGTTGCAGTGGGACAAGCCAATCCCAACACACGGCTTTACTCATTTTTCCACTTTATTCATAACTCCTTCTATAGAATTGCTCACTCATTCAAATTCAGAAAGTAAGCTATGGCATGAGCGGTTTGGACATCTCAATTACTACTATCTTCAGTAGCTTAGCTCAAAGGATATGGTTGTAGGGCTCCATCAAATCAGATTTTCAGAAGGTGTTTGTTTAGGTTGTTCCTTGGGTAAGCATCCAAAAGAGAAGTTTGACAAAGGGAAGTCTTGGAGAGCTTTGAAAGTTCTTCAATTGGTTCACAGTGATGGAACAGGTCCATTTCCAATGCCATCATTCAGCAATGCCTGCTATGTCCTCACCTTCATTGGTGACTACTCCCACTTCACTTGGGTCTATTTTCTTGTTCACAAGAGTGAAGTGTTTGATAGATTTATAGCCTTCAAGGCTCATGTTGAGAAGCAATCAGGGAAGCAAGTCAAGATTCTTTGCACAGACAATGGAAGGGAATATGTGAACAATAGACTTGGTGAATTTTGTACACTTGAGGGGATTGATATTCAACATTTAGTTGCATACACTCCACAGCAGAATGGTGTTGCTGAAAGGAAGAGTAGAACCCTTAAGGAGATGGTAGCTGCATGATTCATGCTCATTCTCTTGCCCCTCAATTTTGGGCAGAAGCTATCAGTTGTGCACACACATACAAATTCAGGTTCCCCATAAAGCTTTGAAGGGTATGAATCCCTTTGAGGCTTGGTGTGGTATAAAACCAATTCTGAGACACTTCAGAGTTTTTGGTTGTCCAGCTTGGGCACGCATACCTCCAGACAAGCGCAAGGCAATGGAACCTTAGAGTAGACCTTGCATCTTTCTTGGATATTCTAAAGGGGTTAAGGCATACTGACTTTTGGATCTAGAGACACATGAGCTATTCATTGAGAGGAGTGCTCACTTTGAGGAAAACTCTCCTAGCTTGGCCTCTAATCCTCCTCTTCCTTCCTCCATAGTGGAAAGTGACAATAGTGACT
The DNA here is from genome assembly GCA_007115665.2 of Sequoiadendron giganteum. Taxonomy (NCBI): domain Eukaryota; kingdom Viridiplantae; phylum Streptophyta; class Pinopsida; order Cupressales; family Cupressaceae; genus Sequoiadendron; species Sequoiadendron giganteum. The sequence goes on along the minus strand of CM021104.1, from coordinate 512,715,226 downwards.
TAGATGATGATTCTCCATTAGCTCTGACTCGTAGGATCACACCTTCGCAGGGTCCACTTGCAGTTGAGGAGCCTTGTCCTTCATCTCCTACTAGACCTTGTTGGGCTCTACAGACTCTTGAGTCAGCAGGTTCTCTTGTTGGGGATCCTTTAGATACTCGAAGGACTCGGACACAACATCAGGATTTTCCACATGTTTTTATTGCTAATACTTCCAATCCACAATCCTTCAAGGAAGCATCAAGAGTTCCGGAGTGGGATTCAACAATGGAGGAAGAGTATAGTTCCTTGATGAGGAACAACACATGGGATTTTGTTCCACTCCCTGAGGGGAGAAAGATGGTTCGATGCAAGTGGATCTATCAGACCAAGTATGCAGTGGATGGAAGTGTGGATAAATACAAGGCTCGACTTGTGGCAAAAGGTTTCTCACATATTCTGGGTGTTGACTATACAGAGACCTTTGCACCTGTTGCTAAGATGAACTCCATTCGCTTGACACTTGCTATTGCTGCAACTCATGGTTGGGTTTTACATCATATGGATGTGAAGAGTACATATTCATGAGGATCTTCATGAGGAGATTTACATGGAGCAGCCACAAGGATTCATATAGGATTCTTCTTTGGTTTGCAGATTGAAGAAGTCTCTCTATGGCCTCAAATAGGCCCCTAGGGCTTGGTATGCCAAGATGGATTCCTTTCTTCTCTCAGCAAAATTCACCAGGTTTCATTTGACAGGGTGACTCTCATTTGCTACTTGTGCTCTATGTTGATGACTTGATCATTACAGGGAGTACCTCATCCATCATTGGCAGTGTCAAATCTGCTTTGCAGGATAGATTTTCTATGACTGACTTGGGCCTTTTGCACCATTTTCTTGGGATTGAGATTGCACAGTCAGCTTCTAGGATTGATCTTTCTTAGCCAAAGTATGCTCTTGATCTTCTAGCTCGGTTTCACATGGCTGATTTTAAGCCTGCTCTGACTCCCTTTCTTTCAGGAGTCAAGCTTGAGGCTAAGTGTTCTACTCCACTTGTTGATGCCACTTTGTATCGTTAGCTTATTGGAAGTCTCATCTACTTGACTCACACATGCTCTGATATCTCCTTTGCAGTTGACATGGTTTCATGCTTTATGTAGGAACCACATGAGATTCATTGGAAAGCAGCCAAATGCATCTTGCATTACATATAGGGTACACATCATAATGGGATTCACTATGCAACAGGTACATGACTTATCTTGGTGGGATATACAAATTCTGATTGGGCTAGCAATGTTGATGATCGTAAGTCCACTTCTGGCTACAACTTTCATCTTGGTTCTGGCCCCATTTGTTGGTAAAGTAAGAAGCAACATGCTATTGCTCTTTCTTCGACTGAGGCTGAGTATCAAGGGGTTGTTAATGCAGCTACTAAGGCTGTTTGGCTTCAAAACATTCTCACTAAGTTTGGCTTCACTATTCCATGTCCTTCAGTCATTCATTATGACAATCAGAGTGTCATCCAGATCTCGAAGAATCCGGTTCACCATCAGTAGACCAAACACATCAAAATTCATATGCACTACATTTGGGAGCTGATATAGGAGTAGGTCATTGATTTGCAGTATTGTCCTATAGCATAATAGGTTGCAGATATCTTCACCAAACCCTTCACTAAGAGTACATATCATCATTTGTGAGCTCTCTTGGGGGCACGAGATGTTTCATCTGAGGGGGTCACTTGACTTCTTCACTCTCTCTTATGGGGGGGGACTTTTTCCTCTTGTAGGGGTTTTGTCCTTCTCATACATTTTAGAGCCTTTCCTCTTGTTTTTCATCTCTCTTTTGGGTGGGGGTTTTTTCCCACCTGGTTTTCTCCTTTTCTTTACTTTATGAGAGATTGCATTGCATATGTACATGGGTACCTAACATGTCCCAATTGTCGGGACCCATCTTGCATTTTTCGTACTTGTGTACATTCTCCCTAAGTTGCACTTAAGGGGGGGTGTTGGTGTAATTAATTGTATTGTACCTTGTCCTAGGTCATCATTACACCTTAGTTAAGTTTACTTAGGGACCACATAGGAGTTGGTGGAGATTTTCCACCTTTGGTGTACTTATCATGTTATCACTTTATCATTTCCACCTTTCGTGGACACATCATGTGATTCCTCTCCACCTTTTGTGGTGATTATCATATTATCACTTTCCCACTTTAGGTGGAGTGACAACTTTTCATAGTTGTCTCATGTCATAAGATTACGACACTTGTCATAATCTTATGCCCTCCTATGTAATCACCTTGGCTATATAACCAAGGGGTCTCTACTAAATTTGTACATTGATACAGACATTGATTCTATTTATATTATTGGTAGAATACAGTCTATTCTTGTCATATTGTTTCTATCTCTCTTATGCTTGTGTTTCCATTAGGCCTCTAGATCTTGAGTGGCTACCTTCATAGCCAATTATTACACTAATTGTATTCAAATTGGAGGTTTCAATGATCAAGGCAATAAATTTATTGCCCCTCCCAACCAAAACTTTCAAATATTTACCAACCCTATGCCAAATCCTAATATTTCATTTGTCAAAGCTAGTGAAACTAAACTGAATGATGTTATAAATGTTGACACTAATGATGATAACATGGATACTAATGAAGAAAGTCTTATGGATAGTATGGTTGGATTGATCGAATTCCAATATCATAAGGGCCAAACTAAAATTCCTCTTGATATCGGTTCTCACAAAAATAAATACTTAAACATGTACCCGATGGTACTCTTTACATAGCCAATTGAATCAATGATAAGCCCACTAATGGGATATTAATTGATCCCGTCTGTGCAAAGAATGTGATCACTGAAGAATTCTTACTTATGCATGAAATCTATCAAGCTACATATGATAAATTGGAAGCGTGGATAAAGATTCATAATGGTTTCACTTGCCCCATGATTGGTTCGATCATCCTCCCTTTGAAATTTGGACCAAAACAATTAGATGTCTCATTCTCCATCATCTTGATGTCAAATCAATCCCGTGTGAATCTTGGTTACCTATGGCTATGCTCCATGGAAGTTTTCTCATTCATTGTGCATAAATGCTTAAAGTTTCCCTTTGACAATGAAATATTTATTGTGCACCATAGTGGCTTTAATCCCATGTCTTCCTATGGGAGATTTTCATTGTATTTCTTTTGGCCTGAGCCTATTGAACCTATTAAACCTCGTGAAGACTTCTTTTTCAAATCCTATCAAAAGTTTAAAGAAAAATGCATAGTATAATTATCCCTTTGAAACATGCCTCAACCCATGATTGAGCCTCCTATCCTTGATGAAACCATGATATAACCAAAAGATATTCCAAATAACCAAGACCAACCTAAGACTGATCCTTTTCTTATCTCCTACAAGCAACCAAGAGACAACCAAAACAATTCCGCCATTCCTCCTAAGATAAAACAAGTTTACAAAGCTAAAGAGAAAGTGATTGAAAAACCTCCTATGGTTCCATCCATTTCTCCTCTTAAGGAAGAAAAGATACCTATGGTTGATAAAATCGCTCCTACACAAACACAACTTAAAAATCGTACTAAAATAAATATAAATGCTAGAGAGCATAGGCATAGACATCATGTTGTTGCTAGAAGGTTAAGCGAAGAGAACAAAAATTAAAATCAACATCCAAACTTAAGTGAAGTAATACATGATGATTCTCCCTCTTTTTCAGAACAACAAGATCCTATATCACAACCACAACTAGGACTAGCACCTTCTTTGGACATTATCATTTGAGCTCCCATTGTGATTAACTTAGATGATCATGATGAGATTGCTAAAATTGATGAAGAAGTTCATAATGAATTAAATACATTGTTTTCCTCTTCTATGAACTTAAATGATAATTCTCCTAAGAAGAGTGTTGAACTTGGTGCTTCCCCTAGTTTGACACTTGTTTTTGTCCCTTTGGCTAGTTGTTTTCCTTTTGTATATGATGAAAAATATTGGGATGTGGATGAACTGCTATAGGTTGAATGGCATGTGCCTTACTAGTCTTTTCTTTGTTTTCATTTTGATGTTATGTGTGCATGTGCATAATGTGATCTCCTTGTACCATTATTTTTGATGTATCTCTCTCTTTGTGACAATCATCTATTTGTATCTACATTCTCCTCTATGTTGTAAACATTTTATATTTTATTTGTTTTGTGTTTTCCTTTGGGAATGATGCAAGGTGTCGAGACATTTAGGTCTCTTCCATATTGACCCAAAATATTTTCCTTTTATCTTTTCTTTGTCTTGTGTTTTCCTTTTGGGGATTACACAAGGAATTGAGACATTTAAGTCTCTTCCATGTTGACCAAAAACATTTTCATTTTATCTTTTCTTTGTCTTGTATTTTCCTTTTAGGGATGACGCAAGGCGTCAAGACATTTAGGTCTCTTCCATGTTTACCCAAAATATTTTCTTTGTTTTCAATCTCTTTGTGTCATTCTTCTTGTTCCATGAGTACTTGGGGAATGATGAAAACTCCAAGATCTCTAAAAACATTATAGCAAAGACATATTGGCCCTAAATCCATGGATCCCTTATGTGTTATTTTTGGATTTTATTTTGGGGGAAACCAATTTTTATGATGTAGCTTCATCTGGAAACATATGATTTGGCATAGGGCTTTCCGAATAAGCTCTCATGTCTTTTTTATTCTTAGCATTGATCATTTTATACTTTAAAGTAATTGCTTACAATATGGTGTTTAGGAATTTCTTTAAAGTGGGGGCATACATTGGCATTATTCTTTTTCATTTCTCATGTTTCATTGTGTATTATTCTTACTTCATGTGATGTGTCTTTCTCTTGGTGATGACATTGGGTGTGATTTCCTTCAAGAGCATGATCTCTCTTAGAATAATATATTCCTCTTAGTGGCTTGATGCGACACACTACATCCCCTAAGTTATGAATCTTCTATTATTTACTTGATCCTTTCTTGGAGACATTAGGCACAATGTTCCCTAAGTTAAAACCTTACATGAACTAAGAAAAACTCCTTTGAACGTACCTTACACTATTTTGCATTTACAATAACTTTTATATGGCCACCTTGCATAACACACCTTGCTTGCCTGTGGAGCCATCCTGTGTCAAGCATACAAAGTTTTTCTTGCCTCATGAACCATGTTGTTCATGATGTGTGGTACCTTATCAAATCTATCAGGAGGTAATATTTGGTATGGTTAGCATATGGGAGCCAAAATTAGGTGTGACTTTCCCATAGCCACTTTCTTTTCTATGTGAGCGCATACTAACCGCATGTGTATGTGTCTCTAGGGGCTCACCTAGTGGATGACCTAAAGTTCCACTAGCCCTTGTGAGCATGTGTTTGGTTTACATAGTGGACATCATGTTCCACTTGTAATTTTTTTTGGAAAAACAACTTATATTAGGTCCACATCGCGTTGGACAAATGGCAGAGGATTGATCCACCCCTTTGTTTTATTTTTCATTCTTCTTTATGTCGTTAGCAGTGTATGCTTGTATTTTATTATTGTTTTATATCATTCAAATGTTTGATTTTTTTTGCCTATAATCATTTTCCATGGGATCTTGATCCTGGGGGCTTGCACAACCCTCTTGATCATTGTTATCCTATCTCACTAGAATTGGTACATTTGAACCCCCTTGATGTGAGTTTGTCTACTTTAGTGTGAGTTTGAAGCAAGTTCCTCCTCTAAATAAAGTGGGGGCTAAATGTAGTGTAGAAAAATGTATCCCTCTACATTTTCACACTTTTTTAGGCCCTCCTTGCTAAAATTGGGCTTCTTTATGCCTTATTTGGTCTTATTTTGCATCCACAAGCCTTATTTAATGCATTTCTCTAAGGATAATCCCGAAATTTATTAAATGAACAATCATAATTCATGTTTTTGGGTTATGTGTTCCAGATCTGATGATTCAAGACTCATACAACACCTTGGAAATATGGGTCCCACCTAGGTTTTAGGGCTTGATCCAGAATATTGCATTGAACTTAACATTTCTTGATATTGGTGTCCCAAGTTTAAGATACTAGGACTCATAAGCCTCAAATGACATATGATTCCTACTTTAGCTTGGACCTATTTTGAAGTCAAATCTTGGTGAGATTTTATTCTCCTAGATCTTATGTTGGCTTTTAGTGTTGTAATTTCAAGAAATCTAGGATAAACAAGTATAAATACAAGGTTATTTCACATAATTTCTCCTAACAAGATTTAACAATTCAAGTATTCAAGCATTATAGAAAACTTATGATCATGAGAGAATTCAAGATATAATTATCAAGCATTTGGAGCAACATCAAGATTCAAGCATTATGTGTGTTGGTGAGCTAACATTTGTGATGTAGATTTTCATGATTCAAGCAAGCATTCAATTCAAGAATTCAAGCATTCAATAAAGAGTCAAGTTACACATCCATTGGAGCCATTTCACATAAGTTGGAAGCCTTTATATGAAGGTTTTGGTGAGTTTCAACATTGCATATTGTTCATTCATCATTCCTTCATTTCATTTCATTTCATTTCATTTCAAGGTTTGATTACCCAAACGGGTTTTGACCAAGGAAAACCCCTATTCTCTAACATAGCAACATTTTTCCCTCGTCATGTATGATTATAGAACTAGGTGATTTAGATCTTGAATATCCTTTGAATAATTTTTTTCAAGATTGAAGAAAAGTTGTCAAGTTGTCAAGAAGTTGTCATCTTCATGGAAACTCACCTATAGCTCGCAATTCAGATTTTCGGACTCTAAGATCGGACAAGACGAAAGCTATTGAAGATCACTCAAGGATCCAAAAGTTTCAATCAAACCCTAATACTAGGACTAAATCACCACCTTGGGCATATGAGTCCCATTATACACATTTTTAGAAAAAAATTGTAGATCATATTCTTCTAGCAACAAATTCCAGATTCATCCCAGAAACCCTAACTAGGACTAAATCGCTCAATGTAGCGTATCAGTCCTAATGAGCATCCAGATTAAAATTTTCAAGGTTGCAGACCTTTTTATTGATCTCTCTAGTCTTCTAGGTGCTTCTTTGTTTATCTTGAGTCCGTTATTCTGATTTTAAGTTCCATTTTCTAGGTCATATAGCTAGATTTGTATATTGCTTTAATTTTCTTATTTCTAAGCATTTAGTTACTGGTGACTCACTTTTAATCACACCTAAGGAAGCCTCATTTTCATATCAATACTTACCTCAATTGAATCATTGGGGGGAAGTCTTTAGGTTTTCCTTTAATGAACTAAGAGTGAAATAGGTAGCTTCTAGTTCCCTCTCCTAAAAGGTGGAACCCTAGTTCCCACAGTTTAGTAACATCATCTTCCATACATCCACCAATCTTCCAACAGTATTGGTGTTTCTACCTCCACAGGGAAACAATTGGTAAAAAATAACATATCCTTTTGAGGGATAGTGGATAAATGACAAATGAATGATGAATCAACAATTGGATGCAACTCACCACTCAAATCTGATTCCTTGAAGGATTGAATTCATGCAGATTACCTCAAGTATTGTAATTTGGATTGAAGAATTAGAAGTGTTAGTCCTCACCAAAAAAAAAAATGCATAAGAATGAACAAACTCACATAAAACTTGACATGTTTCTTTCACAATGAAATGTTACAATAATCTTTCTCTTCACTTGATAATAATTTCTCTTCTTGCTAGTTATTTCCAATTCTTGCTTCCTCTTTTCACTTAGTTTTCAAATAATGAAATGACTAGGTATTTATATGCAATTAATATAATTTCACACAAATTGAATCCTAATCGTCGACCTTTAGAATTTTAAATTCAAATAATAAATTTCCATCCTTGACAAATTAAAATTTTGAGCCAAATTAGGTGGACAAGGCCGCCCAGGGTGCCCTTGTCCAGGTCCTACTTATTGGGAAGTTAGGAATCGGGGGCACAATATTAAGTTCCTACTTTGATTTTATACATTTGATTCCTTGGTAAATAATTAAATGGGCCATGGAATGCATAATTTATGAAATTAGGAACACAATTAGGTTCATGCACATAGGGAGGATAAAAATCTAGTTTAAAATTATCAAGGGTGACAATTTATGATGCTATATCTAGCCCCCAATTTAGCGAGAGTATGAACTTACACTCAAACTCACACTAAAGTAGAAATATTTCAAGAGGGGTTCAATTATCCAAATTTTGAAGATATGGGATGGAAATGAATCTATGGGGAAGCACACGATCCCCAAGGATTCAAGATCCTATAGAAAGACAACATAAGGGAAAAGGAACACACATGTATGCAATGTAACAAGACAACACAAAACATACATGACAAAAACATGACAAAATGCACAACAAAAACTATTGGGATTAAGGTGTCTCAACATTAGTGGGTCTCATGATTAATTATTTAATTATTTGTGTCTGATTTGTTGATTTTATTTATTAAATGTAATAATAATTGTTTCCAAATCATTAAGTCACTTTGTGGGACCCAACGAAGAGTTGGAATCCTACATACAAGGTGTGAAAAGGAAAAAATTGTGACACATGTCACATGGGAGCTCCATTGGGAAAAATTAATTGTTTAGACCTCTAAAATGGGTGTCATTTTGACATGTGCCAATTTAATTTCAAAGCAAGCATTGGCGGGGTCCACTTGTGTGAGTCCTTATCTTTTCAGAAAAGTGGAGGCAAGTAAAGGTGACACTTGACACCTAGGTGCTTATTTGAGCATTGAAAATTGTAAAACATCAAGGAGGAGTTCCCTTATTCCATGTCGCATGTTGTTGACTTGTTCACTAAAGCTCAAAGAGGAAACTTGCTTAATGGAGATTGAGTTGTCACTCAGAGTGACTCGGAGTTGTGGGTGAGTTCTATTTTGGTAAGATTTTTTTTTCTCTATGGGACACCTAGAAGGTGAGGTTTCTTGATATTTTTAGCTGCAAGCCTTGCATGTGCTTGCATGTTGTTGTATTTTGGTACATGTACATACATTTTTGATAGGTTGCTAATTGGGTCACTTGGGACTCATGCATGTTGTTAATTTCAGTTTGATTGACACATGGCAATGTTCAATGCCCATGTATGATAAAAATTTATTAGTTTCTTATTGCATTTTTTATAGGTTGAGAGATTGTAATTTTTGAGATGTTGTTATGTTGTTGGATTCACTCTAGAATCTTGTATCATAGTGTAGTAACACCTACACGAGCATAGACTCTCAATGTTGTATTGTAACAATTTTTAATAGTAATACAATTGATCTATGCTTTTTTGGTGTGTGGGTTTTTTCTATAAGGCTTTCCCCACATAAAATCTATTTGTTGTGTTTTATCTCTTTAAATCTGAAATAACTAATTGCATGTGCATTCTTAAGTAACATTGTAATAGTAAAAGGATTTAAAAAAAAAATTGCAACCCTCTCTTGATTGATTTGCATTAGGGAAGTGTTTTAATTGGGTTTGAAGGATTTTTTGTGTTTATCTAAATTCAATGGGAGTTCTTATAGAGAGATATTTTTAAATCTTGTTGCATTTTTAAGGTGGAAAGCACATATAGAAGAATAAAGATGGAGAAATTAAATGAAAATAATTTTAAGTTGTGGAAAGTCAAAATGGAGGATATGCTCATAACTAGAGATCTATGGGATACAATATTCGGTATAAAACTAGCAACAACCTCAGAAGAGCATTAACATCTAATGGATTAGAAAGCCAAGGGTTTAATAAGACTTTTTTTGGTTAATTTTGTGCTCTTGAATGTCCATGAGGAGAAGATTGCAACTAGTCTTTGGAAGAAGCTTGGTGATATTTATCAAGGGAAATCCTTGGTGAATAAGTTATTCCTAAGAAAGAAACTATATTCTCTGAGGATGGAGGAAGGAGGATCAATTGTTGATCACTTGAATACATTTAATATTCTTGTTGCTCAATTGGGATTAATTGGTGTAAATATTGATGATGAAGACTATCGCATGATATTTCTATGATCTTTTCCATACTCATGGGACCACCTAGTTATGGTTATTGGGAGTAAAATAACCACTTTCAAGATGTTAGATGTTGTCGCTTCACTATTGTCTGAAGAGATTCAGAGTACACCTTTTGAGATGGCTAAGGAGGCCATGTCTATTTATGATAGATCAAATGAGAAAGGTAAGAAAAAGGACAAGAAGTCTAAGTCCAAGTCTCTTGGGAGATCTAAGTCTCCTAGTGAAAATTCCAAGGCTAAATGTTGGAACTATGGAAAATCTAGTCATTTTCGCAAAGATTGTAAGGAGGAGGAGAAAAATAAAAATAAGTCCTTTGATTATGAATCTAATAAATCCTCTCAAGATGATGCAAATTCTTTTTTTTTTCCTTGGTCATGCATGCATCGAAAGATGAGTGGTTGATAGATTTAGGTGCCTCTTTCCATATGACATCTCACAAAGGTTGGTTCTCATAGTATGAAGAATATGATAGTGGGAAGGTGTACCTAGGTGATGATTCTCACTTGAATATTATTGGTCTTCGAAGTGTCAAGATCCGATTCCATGATGGTAGAGTGAAGGGGATTGATGGCATATTACATATCCTTATTTTGGTGTGAAACCTACTTTTAGTGAGAAAGCTAAGTGATATGGGAGTGTAGTTTGTTTTCTCATGTGGTGGATGCAAGATGACTAGAGGTTCTATGGTTCTTGTTAAGGGTGTTCATATTGGCAATCTATATAAAATAGATGTATGCATGGTTTAATGTAATAGTGCTTTTGTGAAGTCCAAGAAATGACCTTTAGATTCTTTATTTTCACCATTAGATCAAGAACAGAAGAAGAATGTGGTGTCTACATCTAATTTTTGTGCTTTCTAGGTACCTAAGGGTGCATATTCCTTGGAGATGAAGCTCCCAAAGGAGAAAAAAATGTTGTGGCACCAAAGGACTGGCTATATTGGTGAGAAGGGTCTTAGAGCCCTAAAAAATAAGAGCCTTTTTGAAGGCCTTGATGATTGTAATATAAATTTTTATTTTTGTGAACATTGTATATATGGAAAAAAAACTCTCTTTTTACTCTAGTTCTCACAAATCTTCTGGGGTTTCAGATTATGTGCATTCTAATATGTTTAGTCCAATTAATATTCCTTTATTTTCTAGATTTGTGTATTTTATCTCATTAATATATGACTATTCTAGGACATTTATGTATTTCCTCATAAGTAAATCTAAAGTTTTCATTCGTTTCAAGGAATTCAAATCCTTGGTTGAAAACCATTTTGGTAGAAAAATCAAGTGCTTGAGGATGAATAATGATGGTGATTTTTGTTTCATAGAATTTGATGGGTTTTATAAGGACCATGGTATTCAGAGACACAAGAAAAATCCATATACCCGACAAAAAAATGGAGTTGTTGAGAGGATGAATAGAAAAATGATGGAGAGGGCTAGGAGTATGCTAAGTGGTATTGGCCTTGAGTCAAATTTCAAGGATGAAGTTGTAGTTACTGCATGCTACCTAATTAACAGGTCTCCTACTTTAGCTCTTATCGAAAAGACACCCATTGAGGCATGGTTTGGAAAGAAGCCTTTAATGAGACATCTCAAAGTATTTTCTTGTGAAGCATATGCTCATGTGCCTGATATGAAGAGATCTAAGTTGGAGAAAAAGGTAGTGAAGTGTATCTTCATTGGTTATGGTGTTGGTGTGAAAGAGTACATGATTTGGGATCTATTTGTAGAGAATGTGCTCTATAATAAAAGTGTCATATTCTATGAGCTTAAACCTTTCACATTTGATCTATAGACAAAGAAGGAAGAGAAGAAGAAGGAGGTAGTTCAAATTTCACCTAATCTTGAGAGATATGAACTACGTACTCCAGGTGGACCTAATGATGAGGAGAGCTCTAGTAGCTCTAGCAGCTCTAAAGAAGAGTAGGAACTTAAACCTTAGAATTTGAGGATTTCTACATGAGAAAGGTGGAAACCTGATAGATTTGGGTATTCTATGTTGGATTTCAGTTTTTTTTATCTTTGATTGCTAACATTGATGAGCCTAGGACTATTAGAGAGGCTATGGTTATACATGATGTAGATTCCTAGATGGAAGCCATGAATGAAGATATAGATGCATTGAAAATGAATGCTACATGGGATATGGTACCCTTGCCAGAAGGACATAATCATGTTGGATGCAAATGGGTGTTCAAGAAAAAATTGGGTCTTTATGGTAGTGTTAAGAAGCATAAGGCAAGGTTGGTCATGAAGCAATATTCTCAGGTGGAGGGAATATATTATGGGGATGTTTTCTCTCCTATAGCTAAGTTGACATCCATTTGGTTCTTGTTATCACTTTTAATAGATTATGAGTTTGAAGTTGATCAAATGGATGTGAATACAACTTTCCTTCATCGTGATTTGGAGGAGGAAATTAGATGTCATAGCCAAAGCATTTCATTGTGAAAGGTAAGGAGAATCTAGTGTGCAAGTTGAGAAAATATTTGTATGGCCTAAAATAATCTCCTAAGACGTGGTACCAGAAGTTTGACACCTATGTGTTGTCCTTGGGATTTATAAGATTCAAATCTAACCATTGTGTCTACTACAAGGTTGAAAATGGTTGTATTCTCCTTATTTTCCTATATGTGGATGATATATTGTTCATTGGGAATGGTAAAAGCATGATTTTAGATTTGAAGTCTCATTTGTCAAAATAATTTAAGATGAAAGATCTAGTAGAAACAAGTTATATTTTGGGGATTGATATTAGAAGAGATAGAATGAAAAGAAAGCTTTGGCTTATCCAAAGTAATTATGTGAACTTTGTGTTGGATAGATTCAACATGACTACTTGTAGATAGATGGTTGTTCCAATTGTTCAAGGGATGAAACCTTTTGTGGAGGATTGTCTAAAATCTCCTACCAAGATGGAGGACATGAACAAAGTTTCTTATGTGAGTGTTGTTGGTAGATTGATGTACACTACGGTCTGTACGAGGCTAGATATTTCCCAAGCAGTGGGAGTCCTTAGCCAGTTTATGGCTAATCTTAGACGGATGCACTAGGATAGGATAAAGAGTATTAAAGTACTTGTGGGGTAATTTCGAGTATGCCATATGTTTTCATGGATATCCTACTAGGCCTCGACATTTAGTGAGCATTCATTGATATGTGGATTCAAATTAGGTGGGTGACATTGATTGTAGGAGATCCACCAGTGGATATGTTTTCATAATATTTGGTGGTGCTATAAGTTGGATGAGTAAGTTTTAGGTTGTAGTTTCTTTGTCCACTACTAAAGCTAACTACATGGTAGCTAATCATTCTTGCAAAGAAGTCATTTGGCTTAAAAGAATGTGTTCGGATATTGGTTTTGATGCAGGATGGATTACTATATTTTTTCATAGCCAACGTGCTTTATGTTAAGAAAAAAATCCTACTTTGCATGCCAGGACAAAGCACATTGACCTGCAATTTCATTTTGTTCATGATATGGTGGATGAACTTGGAAAAGGTGGACACTTTTTTGAATGTTATATATGCATTGACAAATTCACTGAGCATTGAGAATTTCAAATGGTGTATTGGTTTGATGGACCTTGTGGCCTAAGTAGTAATACAAAGACTCCTATAAGGCCTTCAACAAGTGGGAGAATGTTGGTAGTAAGGTGTCTCAATCTTAGTGAGTCCCATGATTAATTATTTAATTAGTTTCCCCTAAGTTTTTTATTTTATTTATTAAATGCAATAATAATTATTTCCAAATTGCTAAGTCACTTTGTGGGACTCGACAAAGAGTTGGCATCCTACATGCAAGGTGTGAAAAGAAAAAATTGTGACACATGTCACACATGAACTCCATTAGAAAAATACAATTATTTAGACCTCTAAAATGGGTGACATGTTAGCATGTGGCAGTTTAATTTTGAAGAAAGCATTGTTGGGGTCCACCTATGTGATTGCTTATCTCTTCTAAAAAGCAGAGGCAAGGAAAGGTGACACTTGTCACCTGGGTGATTATTTGAGCGTTGTAAATTGTAAGAACCTCAAGGACGAGTTCCCTTATTCCATGTGGCATGTTGTTGACCTATTGATTATTGACCATGTTGTAAGAACCTCAAAGAGGAAACTTGCTTAATGGAGACTGAGTTGTCACTCAAAGTGACTAGGAGTTGTGGGTGAGTTCTATTTTGGTAGAAAAGTTGATTTTCTCTATGAGACACCTAACATCTAGCATGTGAAGTTGCTTGATTATTCTTACATGTGCTTTCATTTTTTTGTATTTTGACCTAGTGCATGTACATACATGTTTGATAGGTTTCTAATCGGGTCACTTAGGACTCATGCATGTTGTAAGTTTTAGTTTGCATGCATGCAGAGATTGGGAAATCGACACATGCCAATGTTCAATGTCCGTGTATGAGAAGTATTTATTGGTTCCTTACTGCATTTGTTGGAGCTTGAGATATTTTAATTAATGAGACATCATTATGATGCCAAATTCATTCTAGAATCTTGTATCATAGTGTAGTAACATGTGCAAGAGCATAGACTCTAAATATTGTATTGTAATAGTTTTTTATAGTAATAAAATTGATTTATGATTTGGTGTGTGGGTTTTTTCTTGTAAAGGTTTTCCCACATAAAATTTGTGTGTTGTGGTTTATGTGTTTAAATCTGAAATAAATAATTGCATGTGCATTCTTAAGTAAAACTGTAATAGTAAAAGGATTTGAAACAAAATTTTTCAACCCTCTCTTAATTCATTTTTATTAGGTAATTGTTTTCACACATTAATTTTCCTTTCATAAACATAATACCAACACAAGATGAAAATGCAAAAAGTAAGGTATGATAATCATGAACTAGCAAGTTCCACAAAAATCTTACTAGGATCCATACCCAAAATTTTCATGACTCATGTGTTAACAAATTTTGATATTTTCTAGGTGAATCACGAACCAAAGGCACCACGAGCTATTGAAGCCTGATATTCACTAGGAAATCCTTTAAAAGGAGTAGAAAAATGAGAAACACATAATGGCTAGTGAGGACTAGCTTTCACTAGGTGTGTACCCATGTCAACCATACCAAGAATTATACTCCTCATGGTTTTGATAAGGTGCTACACAAATGATCAAAATTTTGTGAACAATTTCTTTAAGGTGGAAAAATGATAAATGCAATATGATAAGGTCATGAGAGATTATTTGGAAATATTTATGCCAACAATATGTTTCCAAATAAAGCTAACTCGTGATGAGGGGTTTCCCCCATGTAATGCCACAAATAATACAAAGATGATCATGTAAGGGATCAATGGATCTAGGATCAATATACATATTTTCTATAATAATATAAATAAGCTCAAAATTGGCATCATTCCCCCAGATACTCGTGAACTAAAAACACAATAGAAGAATGACACATAGAGAGAGAACAAAAAAACTTTTGTTTTAACATGGAAAATACCTAAATGTCTCAACACCTTGCATCATCCCAAAAAGGAAAACAAAAAACAAAAATAAAGTTTAAGACATATAAAAGAATGGAGGTACAAATAGATGAATGTCACAACAGATTCATTTTCTTTGTATCCTTGTGCCAACAGAGAAAAAAGGGTCATAAAAAAAACTCATAAACATAAATACACATCAAGCAGCACAACACGAGAGATAACATCATGTGCAAGAAGACACAAATATTATAAAAATCAAACACAAGTTATTGCACATGCAAGCTGATATAAAGAAAATCATCTGCATCCCAATCTTGCTCATCATATAGGAATGCAAACAACTAGCCAAAGGGACTACAACAAGTGTCATACTAGGAGCATCACCAAGCTCAACCATGTTCCTCAAAACCATGATATCACTAAAATTTAACCACAAAAATAAATATTATGTCCTAATTTATCTCTCGAGATAAATATTTGTCCCATGTGACTTGCACATTAATTATTTATCCTTATATGACTTCCACACTAAATATTTAACCAGTGTCTCATACAACATACACATGTACCCAAGAATTTCTATCTTATGTGTTATCTACATCACCAGGTGCACCACAATTAAATATATATTATACATTCTCGTGACCAATGACATAGTATAGGTTAACTACACCTAATCCATATGGATTTGAGACGTATTTGATCCACTAAGCATTTGTAGACACTTTATTAGTCCTAATCCATTTACGCATCTGAATCTGATTACTAACATTGTTTCTTCCTAAATCATTTTTGTTCTAAACCATTTAATTAAATAATCTTTATTATGTAGTTAAACTCATTAATTTCTACTATTAATCAAATAATTAAATTTATCAGATTAATTCATTCTCTTCTTACTAATGTGCATTCCATTTAATTAAATAAATCAAATTATTTAATTAAAACCTCTATGTCCTCACATTTGATTAAATAAATCTAACTATTTAAACAGATGTCATAAAATCCGCAAACTTTCCCAAGTTAATTAATTATGAATTAATTAGCCTTAATCATCCCCTAATCTTCATTGCTCATTTCTCTAGTTTTTGACTCCACCTTGGTTGAGTAAACCCATGGTCAACTAACCAAGTTACACATGAAAATAATTTATTCTAATTAACTTATTAGCCCATTTTCCTCTCAAAGGTATATTATTTGGAATATTCTCTAAACTTGAATTTCCCTCCAAAGGCTTTAAATAGCCTTTTACAGAGGTCTTTAATGCTCTTACAATAGCCATCTTTAACCTTAAATGGCCTCTTACATGCCATCTTGTCCCTCTTACATCTCAACCATTTTCATTCAATTCTCTTACAAATCCATCTACCATGCCTTAACTCTACACATTCTTCAAAATGTGCTCCACACATATGCCCATGGCTTTAATTAGCCTTGTGACAAGTGTCACAATTCCATTGGTCCCCATTTTTGTCCCACATCCTCCAATTTCACTCATTCTTCAACCTTTGAGTCCTATAAATAGATGCCTTCTCTATTGAAGATGGATCCACAATCTCATGCAAGCTTACTATAGGTATATTTACTCATAGAAATCACTCATTTTCATCATCTTAGCTAAATTATCATCACATTTGCATCACAACCAAATACTCTTGGAATCATTTACATCTTGGAGCTTATCAAAAGGATTGGGAAAGGGTCACTTTCCACATCAAAGTGACACCAATCCCCCTATGGGATGGAGATTTGGTCTAGTTAGATAGGTTTACATGCTTTCATTTTATGTTATTTCATGTTGTGTCCATGTTTTCTTATCTTTGTTTGATCAAGAATTTCATAGGGAATGGTCGTTTGTGCTTTCTAACATTACTTATCTTGTTTTTTTGTTTATTGTTAGCTAGTTTCATATCACCATTCACATTTTGGCGCTCGAGGGAGGGCTTCCCACTTAAAATTCTCATGTTTTTCACTAAAAATTATGTTTTTATTCAGCTACAGGAAGGTGACACCATTTTTCACGTCTAGAGTGTTGCCTTTTCTTTCAACGTCACCTTTTCTTGTAGATACAACATCAACTCTGCTTTTAGCATAACTTTTGTTTTCTAGGGTCGTTGTCACGTCACCTTTGTCTTCTCAAAATTTTCTATAATTCTACAAGTTCACCAAACCATCTCTTTTTCTTCAACACAGCTTTTGCATTTACTATGTTGCTTTCACATTCTTTGTCTGTTGCAAAGCGTCACTTCTAATTTTCACCAAAGTGTCACCTCTGTCAAAGCAATGTCACCTTTGCAGTCCAACACCACCTTTGTTGTCCAACATTGCTTTTGCAAATTGGAGAAAAGGCATTAACTTGAAAAAACTAAAAACATTTTTTAATGCTCATTGTAATAGCCTAGGATTTCCATTACTTCTTTTAATCTTCTATTTTATGGCCAACTAGCTTTATTTTTGGTTTGAAATTAATCATTGACTTGTGCTTTTCAAATTGGTTAAAATTGAACTTACAAACTTACTATATCATTACTATGTTGGGTTAAAATTGAACAAGGAAAACTCACACTTAGTTTGGTGCTTAAAATGAACTGAACATTGCTTTGAGGGTTAAAAAGGACTAGTTTGTTCTTTGTCTTGTGGTTTGCAACTTGTCTATAGGAGTGTGTGCTCTTCTCTCACACCATTTGGTGATCTTGAGAATCATAAATATCTTGTGGCATTTGCATAATCACCCACACATTTGGTTTTGGTTTTTTAAAATGAACACCATGCTAGTGTAAGGAAAACACATTATGCTCTCTCTTCACACTTAGTGTGATCCAACTTGGAGATTCCAAGGCATTGTGTTTTTTTTGCTTTTGTTTACTCTTAGAGGGGCTTGCCTAAGAGACACATATGAAAGGAGAACTCAAAGGTGACTCCAACCAGTTTTTCACTTGGACCAGTATATAAATGGATAAGACTAAACTACCAAGTCCTCATGGTATGTAGGCCTTAGTTGTATAATATTATTTAGAATGAGGTACTATCATAAAAGATATAAGAGCCCCTAGTAGGAGTGATTAAAGCCTTAAGTGGCTTGTTGGACTCTCACAAGGTGCCATATCCCCGAGTAGCACTTGAGAACCATTGTTTTAAAGCCAAAACATTTTTTTACTTATTTATTTAGGAACAATCATTCTGAAACTGCTACATTCCACTATTCATTATAGAGATAGAAAATCCTTCAGGGTTTGAGATTTGGTGTTCCCATGTCATGTAAGGGGGAGCCAGTGTCACCAAATCTCTAATTGTATTCTTTTTCTTAGTGTTTGGAGTAATCCAGGTAGGGACTAAGCAAGTAGTATCTCTCTAGCCTAGGTTGTGCATTCTTATGAGTCATTTGAACACATTACTTAGTTATGAAACATTGAAACAAACATTTAACAATCACCAAATTTCAAACCCTTTGGAAAGGGTGAATACCTTTGACAAGTCCAATATTACTGCTTGTCCCTAAAGATCTCACCTTCAGAGGCTTCTAAATACTTGGGCTCATATCTCAATTCACTCTCTTCAAAGTCAACCTAGGGAAACTATGGCCTTGGATATTTTATTTTCACATAATGGACCATGTGTAATGAAAAGGAGCTTAGACATAGGCATCTATTTTGAAATTTAAGCAAGATAAGTTGATGTGGTAAAAAAGAATTCATTAATCAAGATAAAATCATAATTGAATCCCACATATGTTCTTGTCTTCATGATTTCTCACAAGGTCAAAATTCCTAAATGATGGTCCATATGTCACCACTTCAAACTTAGACATCATAGCCCAAAGGCTATCAGGAAACACATTGTGAGTCTCTACCGCAATAGGAACAACTTGATAAGAATTTTTATAGACATATTTTGAGGGATGATCCAAAATTGTATGTCCAATATGAGCCCCTCATTTAGAGCATTGATCTTTTGGGTTTGATTCATTCATAAGGTAAATAATGTTCTTCAACACCTTGGTCTTGTAAAAAAAGTCGTTCTAGGTTCTTCTAGGCTCAAAACAAACACCTTCATCCATCCTCAAAATATTTATCAAAATCCATCTCACAAACAACCCTCTAGAACTTTGGAAACATCCTTATGCTACACTTTTTGTAAATCACTTAGACCAAATCAAAACCATCTTGATTAGTTAGGTGTGTGAGAATGAATCCTTTCTCATGCACTTAGTTAAATTAGCACCGCATTTTGGAAAAGTTCATCCTAAGATCACATCTAACATCTTAGGGTTTACAAGTTCATCATCCAAATAAAAATAAATAAAAATCAAATCCTAAAGTCTAGTATTTATCCAAAGTTCTTAAAGGTTCAAACATCCACATCACCCACCCTTTTATCCTTCATCTCATCATTGGTCCTAAATTTCTTAGAGGAAAAAAAGTTCAAAATGAAAGAAACACATGGAATATAAACTTGGTTCATACATCATGAGTGATCTAAATCAACCAAACTATCAAAGCCTTACAATACCAATTGATTATCACAACTCACATTTATACAATTCACACATGATATCATTATATCCTACCAACTTCAATGATACAAAAAATGTGAGTATGACCAATCTAAATTTTGGAACACCTTTCCCTATGGTAGATTTAAATCAAATTCAAAACTTACAAATCTATCAACCAAACGATCAATACATGAGTTTTCAACAAAAAAATGTTATCCCATCAAATAAATACATGCCAAATATGAATATACCAAATAAAAACTTACCAAACACGAACATATCAAATCCACACTTTGTGAGCTATGGGATAGATATGTTTTTGAATCACAACAATTTTGTTCAAAGTCCAAACAATATTTTAACAACTCAATGTAATGATCCAAATCAAGGAAACCTCATTCAAAATAAAAGTTACCCAAATCAAAGAAATGTGTTTCCCAACCACAATAATGTTCAATGCCAATCTATAATTAAAAATCTAAACATCATCCCAAATCAAAACATTTTCCAAAATCAATTTGTGCATGATCCCATACAAATACCACAAGTGTATATTCCAAACATGATTGACCAACGACCAAATCAACTATATCAAGGGTGTCAAAATCAAAATCAAGATAAAATTTTGTAACATCAAATTACTTCACTTACCAAAATAGTCGATTCATTGCGCGAAGAGACATCTCCACCACAAAAATCTACACACATGGTCCCCATTGGTTAAAAAATTGAGCTGTGTCCCCAACCACATCAAGAATAAAATATTCAATATCAACAAGTTGGATATCAAAATCAACAACCTCAACCACAAGATCAACCATGACAAGAGTCTTCTCAACAAGCACAAACCTCACAAGATAACAAACGTGAATAAAATCCTTTGGGAGAGCCAATTGAATTCGCAATACACAAGCTAGTTAATGCAAAAATCATCACTCTTCAAAAATTAAGTGGTTTAAACTCTTTCATAAACCTCCCTTGCAATAATGGTGGAGCTTATTGTGAGTATCATAGAGAAAATCTTCATAAAACATCAAATTTTATTCAACTCAAAAATATCATCCAAGACCTTCTTGATCAAGGAAAAATAATTGTTGAGGATAGTGATCAAGATTTAACCACTAATGATAGCAATGATAATCTCTCCACCACAACTATTGAGGACAATGATCAAGATCTATCCATCAATGAGCACCTTGGAGAGGTTTCTACCTCATCCAACGATCAAATCAACATACATCAAGAGTCACTTTTTAATCATGATCAAAACCCCTCAACAATAACCAACAATGATCTATTTCAAGGAGTGTTAACATTATTTGATCCTATTAACATAATCCAAGATTCATCCACCAGTTATCATGTTGACAATGTCTCTACATCACCTAATGAGTTATAGGACATATCTCAAGAATTTATTCCAAAGCATGATCAACATCTTTCACCAAAATCTAGAAATGGTCCTTTCCAAGACATATTGACATCCTTTGACCTCATGGTTGCAGATATTGAAGGAATCTTCAACTGGACACTTGATCCAAATCCATTTAAAGATCAAGAGGATATTAAGCCACTTCCCATGCCTAATGAATATATCCAAGAACCCTTTGTAATAAATCCACCCTTTGAAATTGACGCATGTAAAGAACTTGATCCAAAGCACATCGAAAGCAATTAAAAAATTAATCAAGATCAAGAATTTGTATCTCCAAGATGCTATAATGATCAACTAATGGGAACTCTTTAATCTATACAATATGTTACAAATGATGATCATGTCCATATAGCACATACTCCCCCATCTACCCATGAGATGCTTTCTTTGGATGGGTGCATAGATGATCTTCATTCAGAACAAGATTCCCTTACTCTTGAAATTATTACACAAGAACATGAGGTTATTGATTCCTATAGTCAGGTTGGGTTGTCAATATCAGGATCAAATATATCCCAAATTCAAATTGAAGACATCATGTATTAAGATATCCAACATTATCCACTCAAGGAAATAGGTCAGACCAAATAGGATATTCTAGAGACAACAGAGCAACAAATTGAAATAACATCATCTGCAGTGGTCAGTTATCAGAGAATGCTTGCTAAACAGGACATATTGAAACATGCAAGATCAAAGAATGAATATAATAATTCCATAGTACTAGGGGAAATTTCATCTCAAGCAAATGTCAACATAGGGAGCATGAAGAATCCTTATGATGAAACCAACTCCGATACTATAACTAACCACATCATGAATCTTCATCCACCCATCACCCCATCAATGAATTGGGACCAACATCAAAATAAATATTTGAATCAAAGCATGTAGAATGTTATCAAAGAAAAAGAAGTTGGAAAGCATTTAATGGATAAATCAAATACAAGTGGATACCAGAAAATACAAAGAAATATTATCCCTATCAAACTCCATCAATCAAAAAGGGAAATGTATCCATCAAAGATATCCACAAATACAAAAGCGAGCTTCTCAAGAAATGTACAAAGTAACTCAAGAAGTTGGTCCTAATTCCATGCACACTTTTGTATCCACCCATAATTGCTCATCTTCCCAAGTTTTGAGAGTCAAAGGTTCCAAACTATCAACCAATCCATATTCTATTCCTAAACACACTCCACCATCCACTCCTCCATGCATGATATCTAATTCTCACATTGACCATGTATTGGTAGAAACTCTTCATAATGAGGATTCAAAAGTCACTCTATTGTGATGTGCGCACAAAGACAGAGTTAACTCCAATACCAACAAAGTAGATCAGGAATTTCAAAAATAGCATTCAAGTGCACATATCTTACCAAAGAAGCTTCTCCAAAAAGGATATCAGTGGCACATTATGATAGAAGCATCTACATTAGCACGACCAAGTGGCTCAATGTGAGCATAGATCTTTCAAAAAAACAAAAAACAAAAAAAAATCACAAAAATAGTAAAAATAAAAAATCATCCTCCAATGAAAACCACTACAGTGACACTTTGGACAAGTACCATTATGAAAACCTAGAAAGTGAGCATCATGTGCAGAATCGAGCATCTATGTGCACTAATTCAGGTGAAAGCATCTTATACCATCCATAATAAACTTCAACATTTCATCCATCTCATCCATAATAAATCTAGCATTCCATCCATCTTATCCATAATAAATCCATTCATTCATAAACCACTTATCCAATCCATATTCATATATCTGCATCCATCTTCCAAATTATCTTGATCTTTAAAAAAGTTTTATGTACACTTTACACTTGCTTATGGTGAACATCTTGACATGGGTCGTTATTATTGATCCTATCTACCCAACATTATTTGAGCCATGAAGCATTATCCAAATGAGAATTCTTTATTCAAACATCTTATCTTATCACAAGATAAACCATATCCATCCATCCATACATCTATCCAAGCATCCACCCATGGAAATCCATACATTATTAGACACTGGGGGTAGATATTTACATCTTGCTTTGGGAATAAAACTTGATCGATATCTTCCAACTTATTTGCTGATCTAAACATTGGAAAACGTGAAATCAAATTGGTCAAGACATTTGTGAGAAAAAATACAAATCACAAACCCATGACATTTTTTGATGAGAAGATGTTCCTTATCAAGATTTATCTTTCATTGAACATCAATCCAAACAATCAATATCAGTCACATCTTATTTTCACTTCAACATCACATCAAATCATTTAAAAAAAATTTTGTTCCAAGTTGAGCTTCAAAATATTGATCAATCAAATTCAATCAATCGATCATCATCTTGGGATATCCTTCCCTATCCTCATGTTTCTTAACACTATCCTTGCATTATTGTGTATCCTCAACAATGTTATCATCATCAATCCATCAATCAAATCAATCAAACCTAGCTTGGCTTTCAATAGAAACCTAAAATAGATCACTAATATCATCACACATCTCCATATCCAAATCATCAAAATCATGCAAAAAATCCAAAAAAATATTCAAATCATATCAAAATCCCAAAACAGGTCAAAAGGTTAGAAAAATTCAAAAACATGGTCACCAAAATACGTCATCTCTGATCTTAAACATAGGAAAGGCCATCATTTATAAGCCCTTGAGACACAAAAACAAAATACATTCATAAATGTCAAAAAAAATTAAAATTTGAAAAATCAAAACATTTAAAACAACTCAAAAATCCAAAAATAGCCTTAGAACATTGCGAAAACACCAAAAACATTGAAATATTCCATAAAATTCCAAAATAACCCATCCCATTTCACTTTTACCCATGATAATTTCATCCATAATAAACTGATCATCACACTCACCCTTTGGTAACACACATAAAACAAGTACAACAATCAGCAAAAGTAAAACCTTTAAATGTAAAAATCAAACTCTTGATCATTCTCAAAACATGTCAATCAAACCTTATATCAATGGCCTTTCAAAAAAACCTATCAGCATGCCACCATCCACTAACATGTCCTAGGATACATGCTTCCTACAATGGGCACTATCTTTGGCAATCACTTTGGATACTTATCCTAAAAAAAACACATCCTTTTGGCTAGAGGTATGAAGAACATTGGCTTGTTTGTTTACTTGATATTTTCTCGTGATTTATCGTATTACTCTCATTCCAATGACCTCTCGATGATGTCTATCAAAATGATTTAGAGAGAAAGTAATGGGGCATTGATCGTTATCTTTTTTTTGTTGTGCTTGTTGGATAATCTTGTAATATAACCTTGGCGGATACTTTCTTTGTTAGATGTGTATGAAGGGTGTTTTGGACAACTTGTTGGCTATTACATTGATAGGTTATGCCTTTCCATGTTTTGGTCGAAAATGTTTGAAGCTTTTGATGTACATCCTTTTCATATGTCAGGTGTGAGAAAGAATACTCCTATTTGTTTGTTGAGTCAAAGTCCATCGCACTAGATATAATGCCATCCTGGTTGTCCATACCTTGTTGCATTGTATCTATGTGTTTTATCAAACATAAGGAAAGTTGTGTCGTTCGTGTCCCAATCCCTAGATAAGAAACATCATCATCATTCATCAACATATCTAATAAAGTCTTGATGATTCATAGACTTTTTCGACTTCTGAGTCAATCTTGAAATCAATGGTTAATCTATCTCATTCTTCTATTCATATATCTTATTCTTCTATCTTTACTAATAGTTCTATGAAAGTATCAAATCTGTGTGATATATATCAAAATATACATGAGGCTGCCCATGGTTGATGAATTTCTATACATCATAAAATATGTCTACATTAGACATCTAAGCTTTTTATTCCTCTTTAAAATGAATTGATCTTGAATGTTTATCACGAACTCGACCAAAAAAATTGAAATTTTTGACCGATCTCTCGAGGGGGTAGTGTAACAACGTAATTCCTTCCATTGGGGTGATAGTGGGGCATCCGAAAAAAAAAGAATTTTGGTCTTGGCAGCATCAGTCTTTGAACCAATGCAGTGGGTACATTGTTTCAAAGAGGGGAAAAATGTAGACACTTAAATAGCCCTGATTGGTATTACGCATCTGAATCTGATTACTAATATTGTTTCTTCCTAAATCATTTTTGTTCTAAACCATTTAATTAAATAATCTTTAATATTTAGTTAAATTCATTAATTTCTACTATTAATCGAATAATTAAATTTATCATATTAATTCATCTCTTCTTACTAATGTCCATTCCATTTAATTAAATAAATCAAATTATTTAATTAAAACCCCTATGTCCTCTCATTTGATTAAATAAATCTAATTATTTAAACAAATTTCATAAAACCCCTCAACTTGCCTAAGTTAATTAATTCTGCAGTAATTGGCCTTAATCATCCCCTAATCTTCATTACTCATTTCTCCAGATTTTGACCTTGTTTGAGTAAACCCATGGTCAACTAACCAAGTTAGACATGAAAATAATTTCTTCTAATTAACTAATTAGCCTATTTTTCTCTCAAAGGCATATTCTATGGATTATTCTCTCAACTTGAATTTCCTTCCAAATGCTTTAAATAGCCTCTTACAAAGGTCTTCGATGCTCTTACAAGAGCCACCTTTTATTAAATGGCCTCTTACATTCCATCTTGTCCCTCTTACATCTCAACTATTTTCATTCAATTCTCTTACATTCTCTTTACAAATCCATCTACCATGCCTTAACTCTACACATTCCTCAAAATGTGCTCCACACAGCCCCATGGCTTTCATTATCTTTGTGACAAGTGTCACAATGCTATTGGCCCCCATTTTAGTCCCACATCCTCCAATTTCACTCATTCTTCAGCCCTTGAATCCTATAAATAGAGGCCTTCTCTATTGAAGATGGATCCACAATCTCATGCAAGCTTACTCTAGGTATATTTACTAATAGAAATCACTCATTTTCATCATCTTAGCTAGATTATCATCACATTTGCTTCACAATCACATACACTTGGAATCATTTGCATCTTGGAGCTTATCAAAGAGATTGGGAAAGGGTCACTTTCCACATCAAAGTGAAACCAATCCCCCTATGGGATGGAGGTTTATTCTAGTTAGATAGGTTTACATGCTTTCATTTTGTGTTATTTCATGTTTTCTTATCTTTGTTTGATCAAGAATTTCATAGGGAATGATTTTTTGTGCTTTCTAACATGACTAATATTGTTTGTTTTATCTATTTTTAGTTAGTTTTAGATCACCATTCACAACATCAATCCCAATAATATATTCAATGTAAACAAAGTGAAGAAGCCATTAAAACTAACATGCTAAAATATGAAAGCTTGAAAAACATCTATTCTAAGACATTGAAACTTATCCTATTGGGGGAGTGGTGTCGCATTGATGTGGAATGGCGACCCTTTCCCAATCTCTTGGATAATATGAGTCTTTCCAATTGATTTTATTGATTAAAATCGATGGAAATTGATGAAAAAAATGAATGAAATCATGATAGAATCTAGATTAAAATGATAAAAGATAAAATCATTGATGTAAATGTATGCAAGATTCAAATATGGAAGCCCTAGATTCCAAAATATACTTAATTAATGCAAACATTAATGGATGGTAAGCTAACAATGCATGAAAATTAACATAAAAGACTTATCAAATGTAAAACATGAGTGCAAATGGGTCTAATTTTCAACAACATAAGTTTTCTCTTAAAAGGTGGATCCTTATTCAACAAATGCAAAGTCTATTTATAGAATAGGAAAAAATAAACTGTGGTGAAGATTGAAATAATTCATCAATGGTTGGGATGGAAAGAAGATGGAGGCATGGATCATAGATTCCCATCAAGGGTTGAGAATGCAAGTTGATATTTAATCAAGGGCTCACAATCATGCAAAGAAGCACACTTTCAAAACTTGCTCAAGAAGTTTATTGAAAATTTGTTACAAAGAATAATATTCCATTTTTTACATGAGTGAAAAGGAAGTAGCAACAAGCAGGAACTCATTTAATGGATCAGGAAAAGGAAGATTTTGATTTCTCAACTCCCCTATCCATATCTCAGATTTCATCTCAATCAAATGTGAACAAATTGCCAGGTAAAAGGGGGAGGAAGTCAAACTTGACTACACTTAAGGAGGAAATTGAAGCAAGAGTTCAAAAACCTATATTTGATTCTATCCCCAATTCTACAAATAAACCTCTGAGGAGAGCATGCTGCTCTCCTCGAGTGCAATGAAGGTTTTATCATGGAATGTCAGGGGAATTAGTGCCCTTGACAAGCGAGCTCATATCAAGTATCAAATTGATGCTTGTGGAGCTGATATTGTCTTACAACAAGAAACAAAGTTATCTAGGGAATCATATGAAGCTACTATACAGAAATGGGTAAAGTGGACCTCTCATTCTTCGGCACAAGGAGATTATGGGGGACTTGTAACACTATGGAACCCCAAATTAGTCTAGGTTAAGGCAACAAGACATGAGACTAACTAGAAATTGTTGGAGGTATCCAAATATAATATGAATTTATATATTTTCAATATTTATGGGCCTACAACTATTGCTGATAAAAAGTACCTCTGGGAAGAGTTAACACAAATATTAGTTGGTTTTGGAGATGTAAAGATTTTTTTGGGTGGGGATTTCAATGCAATAGCTAAGCTTCAAGAAAAATCTGGGGGGATATGTCCACCCCTCAAAGTGATTTAGGATTTTTATTCCTTCATCCTCTTTAATGCCTTAAGAGATATTGTGTCACTTAAAGGGAAATATACCTAGACTAATCAAAGAAAAGGTTTTTTTGTAGATTGCAGAAAGGGTAGAGAGATTCTTAGTGTCCCCAGATTGGTTGTTGGGACATCATGGGTTGGAATCAGAAATTTTTCCTATGGTGGGTTCTGATCACTATGCCATTTCATTATCCATCTCAAATGCTTCCCTCCCTAAAGGGAAGTCATCCTTCAAGTTTGAAAGAATGTGGCTTAGACATCCACAATTCATGGATTTAGTTAAAGAATGGTGGAAAAAATGCACCTTTTGAACAAGGCTCGAAGATGTATCAGCTTTATTATAAATTGAAGCATGTGAAATAGCAAATAAATGTATGGAATGTGTAGATCTTCAAATATGTCTTCCAAGAAAAAGAGTTATTTTCAAGGAATTGATGGTAATCCATGAAAAAATCATTTAGAATGGGCTAGATGACAATTTGTATGAAAGGAAGAAGTGTTTGCAAGGAGAATGGGAAGAGTTATGTGCTAGGGAGGAAATATATTGGAGACAAAAATCACAGGGTTACGGCTCAAAGAGGGAGATAGAAACACAAAGTTTTCCATGCATCTACACAGATAAAAATAGTTGCATCAACAATATTTTTTATTCAAGATTCAGCTACAGGAAAGAAGTTAATGTCAAAAGAGGACATCAAGAATGAAGCTGTAAGATTCTTCTCAAATCTTTTGTCAGCCTCAAAAGATAAAAATGAACATCAAAGAGAGGATGAAAAAGAGATTCTAGAAGTCATCCCAAGGTTGATTCAAGATGAGGACAATGACATTTTGTTAAATCATTTTACAATGGAAGAAGTTTAAAATGTGGTTTATTCCTTACCCTCGAATTAAGCACCTAGTCTGGATGGCCTTATAGCAATCTTCTTCTAGAAAAGTTGGGATTTCATATGTTATGATTTATTATGGGAATTAGAGGAGTCAAGGCATATGGGTTCAATGTTTAATCAATTCAATGTTACCAATATAGCGATAATTCCAAAAATAAAGAATCCAGTATCTTTTGTTGACTTCAGACCTATATCATTGTGTAACACGATTTATAAAATATTTTCTAAGGCCATTTTTCTTAGATTGCAGCCAATTCTACCAATAATTATATCTGTTGAGAAGGGTGGTTTTATCCCAGGTCAGGAAACCTTTGAAGGATCTTTGATAGTGCATGGAACTCTTCATTCTATCGCTTCTGAGTGTTTTCCTTCTTTCATCATCAAATTGGACATGATGAAGACTTATGATCATGTAGATTGGGAGTTTGTTGACAAAGTGCTTAGAAAAATTGGATTTAATGGAAAATGGTGCAGATGGATTCATTCTTATTTATCTGGTGCAAAGTTTTTTGTGATTCTTAATGGTTCTCCTACAAGTTTCTTTGTTGCATCACATGGAGTAAGGAAAGGGGACCCCATGTCTCATTTTCTATTCATTATTATGGTTGAGGCACTAAGTAGGTTTATCACCCACAAACAAAATATAGGACTTTGGAGGGGCATTTTCATTTCAAATACATCCATTTTGGTCACTCACTCTCTTTTTGGAGATGATACTATTTGTTTTGGGAATTCAACTGTGGAGGAAGCCTTGTAGATTAAACAAGTTTTTTAGAAGTATTGTTTAGCTTTGGCTCAAAAGGTTAATGCTTCGAAGTCCAAATTATATATTTTTAACATAAATGAGGAAGTAAAAAAAAAAGTTCAAGTATTGGGTTTTCATCAAGTAGAGTTTCCATGTGCGTATCTAGGCATTCCCTTCTTCAAGGGACCAAAAAAAGCTACCTATTGGGTTAAGGTGATTGAAAGACTAAAGGAAAGGATTATAATATGGAAGGC
Source organism: Sequoiadendron giganteum (assembly GCA_007115665.2). Classification (NCBI taxonomy): domain Eukaryota; kingdom Viridiplantae; phylum Streptophyta; class Pinopsida; order Cupressales; family Cupressaceae; genus Sequoiadendron; species Sequoiadendron giganteum. The sequence continues at coordinate 512,685,202 of CM021104.1, read as the reverse complement.
TCAGTAGTTATCCCTTTTAGGTAGTATTTTGTTGATAAAATCGGTATTATCTACAATCCCAAACTATTTTTTGGCAGTACTCAAGGCTCTGAAGTCATTCATCTTAGAAATTGAAAAAATTATTTGAAATTTCTTTTGGAAGGGCAATATAAATGAAAAAAAGGTGTTAATATCAATAGAGAATATAGCTCTACATAAAAATCAAGGAGGAGCAGGAATACACAATCTTGTAGTTAGGAACAAAGCATTTGGGGAAAAATTAGAATGACAAATATATACAAAGCCGGAAACAAAGTGGACTAAATTGATGCAGGCTAAATATCTGGATGACATCAATCCCTCAAGAATCCTCACTATGTCGAACCCTCCAAAACGTTCAGCTATGTTGAATTTCTTGGAATCATGTAGATTCGTCATCACCACATATATTACTTGGGAAGTCCATAATGGATAAAGAGTGAAGTTTTGGCAAGACTCATGAAATGGAAAACCTCCTTTACAAAACAATCTGGATTTACAACTAGTAAAAGATATCTTGACTCTTGAATGGGTTGAATTTTTTTTGGTTTTATGTACAAGAAACAAAAGGGCTATCAGGGAAAGTAATTTGAAAATAGTATTATGGGGCATCACTTTCTCCACAAGTGGCATCTTTTCAAAAAACATTAGATAGAGAAATAGTGTTTCTTTTGGGGCAGTAGGATAGGATATTATGGGCCCCATAAAAAATGGGGTGTTTCTCAATAAAGGAAGGTTGTAAAGCATTAAGTTAAAAAATTAATCACCTGGTAGCTCAAAGGGCTTACTATTTTTGTTGAAGAAACAAAATATTGCCAAAATCTAGGGGTTTTGCATGGTTGGATTTGAGAAATCGGATCTTAACAAGTGATTGTTTAGCAAAATTGAAGATAGATGACCCCTTTAAATGTCCAATGTGCAATGAAGAATTGGAGACTATGGATCATATTTTAATACAATGCACCTTTGCACAAGAATGTTGGATATTCATAAAGGGAAAATTAAATCTATATATTCCTTTGCCAAACACAACTTGGGAAATTTTTTAGAGTTGGCCACTTTTGTTTAAATATTCTTGTTTTGCATCAATTTGGCAGGTTATCCCATCTCTTGTAGTTTGGAATAAACAGTGGGAATGAAAGTTGTGTATCTTCAAGAAAAAGTCTTCTTTAGTAGAGGTTGTTAAAGGAAAAATTGAAAAGGCAGTCTCAGAGGCAGTTAACGTATATGTTCAGAATTCAAGAAAACTTCTTCTATCTATACAAGTTGGGATGATTTTGTCTTGAAGAGTTGGGGAAAATTGTACTTAATTTTGCATGGAGCTTGCATCAAATAAGAAAGATAAAGGTGAGGAGGGAAGAATTAACATGGTAACCTCCATCCTCATAATTTATAAAAAATAACTTCGACGGTGTCTCTAGAGGTAATCTGGGAGTTTCATAAGTTGGCATTTATATTTGAAACTCAGTGGGGAAGGTAATTGTAGCAATATCATACCAACTTCTAGTAGGAATGAATAATGTAGCTGAAGCTTAGGCAATTTTTCTAGGTCTGGAAGCTGCCTTGAATCTAAGAATTTCAAAATTACACATTGAAAGTGACTTGTCAATAATTGTGAATGCTTGTAAGGAAAAGAAAGTTCAATGCTAGAATTTGAAATATATCTTGCAGAGAGTTTGGGTATTTCTCGATAAATTTCAAACTTTCATCATAACACACACTTACCAAGAGGGGAATAGGATGGTGGATAAATTGGCAAGTATGGGCTGTTAGGGTAATGAAGTTGAGATTTTGGATGAAACTCAAATGCAAGCATATCTAGAAATTTTAGAATTAGAAAGGCTTGATGTGGAACTTTAGCCTTTTAGATAAAGTAAACATTTAAAGGGATTGTGTTGGGGAAAATTATTTTGGTTCTAAAATTCAAATGTAGCTAGTTGTTGAAGCTAATGTGTTGTTGTGGGTACAAGGTAGTATAGGTTGCTCAATCAAACATACAGTGGTGTCATTTGTAAAGGGAATACTTGAGAGTTGTTAGTTGGTTGCAGTTGCACATGGCAATGGGGGTACAAAGCATTGTAGGCTACACACTCAAGCATCCAAGGGTGGTGCCAATGGTGGGAAAATTAACCTCACATTGATCAGAACAATCCTCACATTATTAAATGCCTCCCTTTTTCACCTTGAAAAAAAATCACTCCATCCACTTCACAACGATGATGTGAAGTGAGAAAAATACCACCTTGTGTTCAATATACACCAATAGGACCCACCAAGGCATCGTGGGGTAGCGAGTTGGATTGATCATCACTATCGGCCCATCAAGGAGATAGGCTTTAGAGTCCCGCCAAAGTCACAAGGTCCCACCAACTAAGTTACATACAATTAGAGCATCGAGGAGACCTCACTCTAAGTCCCACTGACCACTACTTGTCCCACCGATGAGGCTTCAATTGGCTTCAACATACACCAACAGGACCCACCAAGGCACCGCAGGGTAGCGAGTTGCATTGAACATCATTATTTTCCCATCGAGGAGATAGGCTTTAGAGTTTCATTGAAGTCACAAGGTCCACTAACTAAGATATATATAAACAAAGCATCGAGGAGACCTCACTCTAAGTCCCACTGATAATTACCTATCTTACCGATGAGGCTTCAATTGGTTTTCAACATACGCCAATAGGATCCACCAAGGCAACACTGGGTAGCGAGCTTCATTGATCATCACCATCATCCCATCGAGGAGCCATGTTTTAGAGTCCTGCTAAAGTCACAAGGTCCCACCGACTAAGATACATACAATCAAAGAATCAAGGAGACGTCACTCCAAGTCCCACCAATTGCTACTTATCCCACCGATGAGGCTTCAATTGGCTTCTCGAAGAGTATGCTCATTTAGTTCTAGTGAATACTACCACTCCCATCGACAAGAGTCCACATCCTTGCTTTTAAATGTTGAAGAGACATGTCTCAATGTCTCACCGAAAACACAACATCACCCCAATACACTTTCATTGATGTATCAGAGTGACACAAAGAATACGCTCATTGATGGGCTCAACTCTCATCGAAAATTAAACTCAGACAGTCTTTTGGGGCATCGAGGAAACTCTATGATGACTCCCTTCAACACCACCATGTCACACCAATGAAGGGTCTAGACTTTGTATCAAGTTTTCGCAAAGACAAATTTGAGACTCCTACTGAAGTTACCATCTCCCACTAATAGAAGACTTAACACCCAACCATAAATAAATATTGGTTTATCAAGGGGATATTGAATAAGGTCTCACCAATAATGAATAGTCAGGACATTCCTCATAGTTATAGGTCTCATTGATATCGATGCAATTATACGTGGCATAGGTGGTACAAAGCAGTACAGGTTGCACACTCAAACATCCAAGGGTAGTGTTAGTAGAGGGAAGATCTTATATTAATGAGGTGCTTTGTGTTTTGCAGTCTATGTCAGTTGAATAGGAGAGATTTGGGACATGCTAAAAGGGGTATAAATTTTGTTGTTTGGGAAAATGTACTCAATGGAAACATGCCAATGAAGAGCCTATCAAACAGATATGTACACATTATTTTATATATAATATAAATATATCTGAGCAATATGCTCTTTGATCAAAAAGAAAAGGGAGTATATTCTCAAAGAAAATTCTCATGCAAGTGGATGAGGAAAATTAGCATAAATAAAAAATTAAAACAAATTTTTAATGTGCAAAGGGGAGGGATATTCCATAGGAATATTCCCTTTTGGATGAATTTAAGATTTAACATTAAATAATTTATTTATTTAATGCAAGGGGTGGGATTAGGGTATTTAATTAAATAACTAGGATAAATAGGATTTATTTAATTAAATAAGAAGATATAAGAAGGTTAATTAAATAGTTTTCTTTATTCAATTAGACAGGATGAAAGGTGAATATGACAAAAAGTGAATTAACCTAATTAGATTAATTGGATTAATAGGTGAAAATGGGGCCTTTGATTAATTAACTAGGTTAATTAAATCAAATAAGCGAAAAGAAGATGGGTTTTAGGATGAAAAAGTGTTAGTATATCAGATCCGAGTGTGATATCATTTATGACATTTTTAAGTGTCTACATTTTACCCCTCTTTGAAGCGAGGTACTTATTACGTTGGTTCAGAGATTGATGATTTTTTTGATTAAAACTGTTGCTTAGATCAAATTTTTTTTTTTTTTTTGGATGCCCCATTGTTGCCCCGGTGGGAGGAATAAGCTAGTTCCCTGCCCCCTCAAGAAATTGGGCAGAAATTTTGAATTTTGGGCCGATATCGTGATAAAGGTGCAAGATCAATTCAACTCAAAGAGGACTAGAAAGATTAGACGTCTAATGTAGATAGATTTGATGATGTATAAATAGTCATCAGCCATGGGTAGCCTCATGTATATTTTGATATATCACACAAATTCAATACTTGGATATAAATGTTAGTAAACATAGAAGAATAAGAAGAATAAGATGAATAAATTGGCCATTGATTTTGAGATTGATTTATAAGTCCAACAAGTCCATGATGTATCAATACATTATTAGATATAGTGATGAGAGTGAATGATTTTTCTCATATTTGGGATTGGGTTTTTCTGTCATTCCTTATGTTTGATATAACACATGGACATGATGCATCATGGTATTGAAAACCAAGATGGCGTTATATCTAGTGTAATGGATGTTGACTCTCCAAACAGATAGGATATTTCTTGTTCACACCTTGACATACAAAAACCTCATTGGAATGTAGTTTAGAAGCTCAAAATATCTTAGACCAAAGCATATTCAATACTCAACAATTTACTCTAAACTACTTCCCTACACACAACTAAGCAAGTATGCACCAAGAATATTTTACAAGAATACCCACAAGCACATCAAACAAAATATAATGATTGATGCCCCACTCCTTTCTCTCTAAATCATTGAGACATCATCAAGAGGTCCTCAAAATGGGTCAATAAGATAAATCATAAGACAAGATCAAAACAAACATTCAAAGTTATCTATACCTCTTGCCAAAAAGTATGTTTTGAGGATAAATATCCAAAGTGATTGCCAATGATAATGTCCATTGTAGGAAGGATGCATCCTAGGATGTGTTATCAGATGTTGGTGGGTTGATAGGTTGTTTGAAAGGTCGTTGATATAACATTCAATTGACATGTTTGATAATGATCAATAATTTGATTTTTGTGTTTAAAGGTTCCACTTTTGTTGATTGTTGTACTCTTTTCCATTTGTGTTACCAAAGGGTGACTATGACAATTGATTTATTATGGATGGAAGTTTATTGCGAGTGAGTGAGATGGGATGGGTGATTTTGGACTTTTTGGAATATTTCAATGTTTTTGGTATTTTGAAAATGTTTTGAGGTTGTTTTTGGTCTTTTTGAAAGTTTAGGTGAATGTTTTGGTTTTTGATTATTTGAGGTTATTTTAGGTTTTTCCAAGATTTTTCAATGTTTTGGGGTTTCCAATTTTCAATTTTTTTTGTGTTTTCTAAGTTTTTCGAATGTTTTTGGAATTTTCTAAGCTTTGTGAATGTTTAGGGGTTTTCAAAGTTTCTGACCAAGAACCTAATCTAATAGACTATCCTAGGGGCCTCGGGGGCATATCAAAGATGAGCCTTGCCTACGTTATACACACAGAGACCATGTAGTTTGACTAACTTGACTTATTGTTGATGAGATATGAATAGTTAATGGATTGATAGTTTATTATGATGGACTCCTAAAGGACTAGCCTAGGGTGTCTCTATTGGCAAAAAAAGGATAGACAGCTAAGAGGGGGGATGAATCAGTTGTCTCAAAATTTAATAAATATTCAACCTTATTAACCTTTAATCTCAAATCTGATAATTAACAATGAAATCATGAATCAACAACACATCAGAAAAACACGAACAACAAGATTTTATATGTGGAAACCCTGTTAGGGGAAAAACCACGGTGGATGTTAGTCCACAAGATTATACCCTATTAGAAGTATAATGAAAAATGAATAAGGAATGCACATGCATTTAGGTACACTGACTAGATCTCACTGCATTACATAAAACAATCAGATTAAAGTCCATTTTATGAGGTTGAACTGATAAATTAGCTTCTACAAAATCCTGATGATAGTTTCAGTTAGGCACATAAACACTTCTTCACACTTCACTCTCTTCACACTCTGCTCTACAATCGAATGATATGATCTTTATTCAAATATATCTTGCACACACTTTGCATACATTCACCGAGCATACTTCAAAATGAGGAAAAAATCGCTCTTATATATCTGCTACATGAATTTTCATCAACAACTTTATTGGCCACAAATAAGGAATAAATGAATTACAAACTGTCAGCACAATTCTTGAACAAATTTCAATGTGTACCAACCTAAGTTAGTCAAACCATAATGAAGACCTAAATCAACATCCTCGAACATGCCAAGCATTCAAAAATTAATCCATAAGGATCCGCAACATGCTACCACCATCATGTCGGCCAAGAACATGAAGACTCAAACATACAAAGGAAAAAATTCGATCACGAGTACACTGATCAATGCAGAGGTACCACAATGATAGAAAATGATCTATAAACATCACTGAACATCACAGGAGCATACACAACAACTTAATTTATCATAATTGCATTCTCTTCTTCCAGAAACATGTACTATAGTAACAAAATAACTGTAGGAACTTTAAAATTCATAACATTCTCCAAACTTGATGCACACCTCTGAAACGTCTAGAAAACATACTAGATAGGCTCAACAATAAACCCTTTAATGCATGACTTATGAGTATCAACATACACAACTTTCCACCATTCTAATCTTCGTAGCTTCATAGACTACCTGCAACATATTTATTCTAATTTTCTCAATATCCTCGACATATACAACATTTAGAATCATCAATGCTAATAGTGTTGACATCAATGACAACCACATATAACCAAAACAACCACAACATCCAACAATCTCCCCCTTTGGCATTGATGGAAACACATGATGTGAAAAATACCATCAACACAACTAGCTCTTCTCCAAGAGTTCTTATTGCTCTTCTCCCCCTTTGTTCTACAAATGTTTTTCACATTAATCTTCTCCCCCTTTGATATCAATGGTAAAGGTACACAAGCTCTAAACCACATAACTAAATCATCTGACTACTCCCCCTGAGTAGCAACCACCTCAACATCAATCCGAAACAAGATATGACTATGAGTGCACAAATTGATGAAAAGAATTGCATCTTAGTTCAAATTAGGAGAGGAAATCACCCCTAACTTGTCTATGAGATACTCAAAAGTATCTTTAGGCAACGGTTTAGTAAAGATATTTGTAATTTGTTCCTTAGTGGGCACATATTCCAATCTGACTTCTTTATCACTTACTTTGTCTCTCAAAAAGTGATACTTGATAGATATACATTTTTTCTTTGAATGTAACACCATATTCTTAGAAATGTTTATGGCACTTGAATTGTCAAAAAATATAGCAATAGGCTCATCATACTCAAATTTGATATCTCTTAGCATCTGCTTCATCCACATTACTTGAGTATAATTGTTTGTAGTAGCAATATATTCTACCTTAGTAGTAGATAAGGAAATGGAATTCTTCTTTTTACTTAGCCAAGACACCAACTTCTTACCTAAGAAGAATGCACCACCACTTGTACTTTTCCTATCATCCACAACTCCTACCCAATCTACATCTATAAAGGAATTCAAAGTAAGATCATCATCTTTAGGATACCAAAGACCAAAATCAACCGTCCCTTTGGATTAGCTTGATATCTAGCCACCATACATATAGCATTCATAATGTCTGGTCTAGTCTGAGTCAAATAGATAAATCAACCAATCATTGATCTATAGCTTGTTTGATTAGCTTTAGGAGAATCATCATTCTATGTTAACTTGCATCCGGTTACCATGGGTGTACCAGCTAGTTTTGAATCTTCCATGCCAAACGTTTTCAGTAGTTCTCTTACATATTTGGATTGAGATATAAAGATTCCATCATATGAGTAATTTACTATCCTAAAAAGAATTTCAGCTCTCCAATCATTGACATCTCAAACTCACTTTTCATTTCATCAAAAAAATTCATACAGAAGACATCATCACCTTCAAAAATAATATCATCAACAAAGACTTCAATAATCAGTTCTTTATCCTGATCCATTTTAGAATATAGATTGTTGTTAGAAATACCTTTATTGAATCCAAGCTTCAACAATTATTTATCTAGTCTAGCATACCAATCTCTAGGGGCTTGTTTGAGTCCATACAGTGCTTTCTTCAATCAACAAACCATGTATTTTTCATCATTTAGTTGAAATCCATCTGGTTGCTCAACATAAAATTCTTCTTCTAATTCACCATTCAGAAATGTTGACTTCACATCCATTTGATATACTTTTTAATTCTTGAAAGTAGCATAAGAAAGAAATAACCTTACAACTTCAATTCTAGCAACAGGGGCAAAGGTTTCTTCAAAATCAATACCTTCCATCTATGAGTATCCTTTACATACCAGTCTTGCTTTATTTCAGACCACTTCACCTTGTTCATTTAGCTTATTCCAAAAAACCCATTTGGTTCCAATCACACTTTTATCCTAGGGTTTGGGAACAAGAATCCATGTATCATTTTTCTCTATCTACATCAGTTATTCCTTCATTTCTTCCATCCAATATTCATCTTTACATGCTTCATTGACATTGCTAGGCTTAGTTTTGGAAATCAAGAAATACTCTTCTACAATTCTTCTTCTAGTCTTCACACCTTTGTTCTTATCTCCTATAATCTGATTTTCAGAATGATTTAGTTTTACATACCTTGGGACTTTGGGATTCTCTCTAATTTATGGTTCTTTTGTTCTCTCTTCTGCACTTCCACTAGCTCCTCCATGATTCTCTTGATTCACCGGAACAATTTGAACTTGATTATGTGTCTGAGTAGTCTTTCCATTATCAGTACTATCGTGTTGGTCATCTGAATCATATCCACAACATCTAGATGATCTATCAGTATCCTCATCAACTCTAACATTTTCACATTCAACCATTTTCTTCAATCTTTTATTGTCGTACCGGTAGGCCTTGCTCTTAGTAGAGTAACCCAGAAAGATTCCTTCATCACTTCTAGCATCAAACTTGCCAATATCTTCATCTCTCTTGATATAACATCTACTTGCAAAGATTTTGAAATATTTAACAATAGGCTTATAACCAAACCACAACTCAAAATTAGTCTTACCAGAATTACCATTAACATTTACCTAGTTGATAGTGTATACAACAGTGCTTACAACTTCTCTCCAGTAGATATTACGAAAATTTCCTTCCAACATCATATTTCTAGCAACATCTAGGATTGTTTTGTTCTTTCTTTCAACAACTCTTTTATGTTGAGGGGTATGGGGAGAAGATAACCGTCTTTTGATTCCATGTTCTTCACATAATGAATTGAACTCACGTGAAGTGAATTCACCACCTATGTCTGATCTTAAGCATTTAACCTTTAGACATGTCTCATTCTCTTCCATAGCTTTGAAACATTTTAACTTCTCTAGTGCTTCATGTTTTTCTCTCAAGAAAGCAACCCATATCATCCTAGAGTAATCATCAATAATCAACATAAATTACCTTTCTCCTTGTAGACTTCTGATTCTAGATGGACCACATAGATCAGTATCAACCAACTCTAGTACTCCATTAGAATGTTGTTGTTTTCTCCTAAAATAAATTCTTGTCTACTTTCCCATCTGACTTTCCTTGCATATAGTGTTAGTAGGCTTCACTAACTTAGGTAGATCTCTGACTGCTTGAGTGGATCTTACCTTGATAATGTTATCAAAATTAACATGACACAACCTCTTATGCCATAACCAACTTACATCTACTTAAGCAATTAGACAAATTTCACTACCAACACTTAAGTGAAAATATGACCTGTTTTCTTTGTACCTAAAGCAATTACATTTTCAGAGCTTCCCCATATCCTGCACTTACCATCTTTGAACTGCAGATTGTATCCCTTGTCTACCATCTATACAACACTCAACAAATTATGCTTCAATCCTTCAACATAAAGGACATCATCAGTATTATATTTACCACCAACAAAAATAGTTCCTCTACCACAAATCACACCAACATTGTTATCCCCAAATCTTACAACACCACCATCATACTTTTCCAAGGTTATGAAATTTCTTTTGTCACCAGTCATATGATGTGAGCATCCAGTGTCAATCACCCACTCATCCTTTTCATCAATTTTGTCTACAAGATATTTCTCAATATTCTGATTGTTAATAAATTCAGTGGACACCAGACCATTTTCCTTGATATCAATGAATACCCATCCATCTTCATTTCAAGTTTCTTTATCATATTCATCATCAATAATACCTTCTTCAACATAATAACATTTCTTTTGAAATCTAGACTTGTCAGGTTTTTACTTAGAAACTCTTTCAGGACACCTTGATGCAAAATGACCTATCTTACTGCAAGAGAAACATTTAATAGGCAAATTTCCTTTATACTTACCTTGGCCTCTGGCTTCTCTTTTCACAATCAATGCTTCTAGTTCTTCTAGCTCTCTTTCTTAATCTTCAATCTATTTCATCTCATCCTCATATTTGAATGTTTTTTCTGGAACTTTCTCCTGGATCATATCTTTGTTGGCTTTTTCTAGATACAGTAGATTTAAATGAAGATTTTGTTTTAGGAGTAGACTCACCAAATTCACTCAACTCAAAGGTAGAAAGTTTACCAATTAGCATGTATCTTGCCATATTTGTTAATTTCTTGAGCTCTTCAATAGCATGAGCTTTCATTTTGTAAGAAGTAGGCTCAAATCTGAGCACTTTAGCCACAATCTCATCTTCTTCCATAATTCCACCGGCACATCTAATACCCATCACTAGTTCATTTGCCTTATGCATGAAAGCAACAATGTTTTCATCTTCACTCATCTTCAAGTTCTCCCACTTGCCTTTCAGAATTGTTAGCTTAGCAATCTTAACTTGTGCATCTCCTTTATACAATGTTTCTAATTTCTTCCATATCTCATGTGTTGTCTTCAGACCTATCACATTTGTCATCTTTGAATCTAGATGTCGAAGCACTTAGTAATGCTCATATAGCCATGATATTAGTTTCAACTTCTTTGATCTCATTAGGAGTAGAGGGACCATTATGAGGAATATTATATTTGTTCTTTATAATCTTCCAGAAAGGTTCACCAATTCACTTCAGCTGACACTCCATTCTGACCTTCCACATAGAGTAATTTGTACCATCGAATCTGGGACTATCCTTCTCGTATGATGCCATCTCGGATCACCTAAAGCTATTGAAATTATTTAGAGGAACCTGCTCTAATACCAATTGTTGGAAAAAAAAGGATAGAAAGCTGTGAGGGGGGTGAATCAATTGTCTCAGAATTTAATACTTATTCAACCTTATTAACCTTTAATCTAAGATCTGATAATTAAAAATGAAAGCATGAATCAACAACACATCAAAAACACATGAACACCAAGATTTATGTGACATTCTTCATAACACATCTTCACTATACAACACTCCCTCTAAGCTAAGGAGGATAACTTCCACTAAGTAAAAATGATATCACTTAACTCGTGATATCAGAAGATATGGTATGCATCTGAAAGTGTCAAGTCACATGACATTCTTCATAAAACATCTTCATTATTCAACACTCCCTCTTTAACTAGGGAGGATAACTTCCATCAAGTAAACGTGATATCACCTAACTCGTGATATCAGAAGATATGGTATGCTTCTGAAAGTGTCAAGTCACATGACATTCTCCGTAACATATCTTTATTATGGTATGTGCACTAACATCAAGTCACATGATGTCTACCATAATTCATGGCATATCCACAGATATAAATATCCACCATGATTATCTCTTTAAGGATCACAATGATCTTCAAATATCAAGTCTCATGATATCCATCAAGGTTTCCAAGAGATACTATCATGACATGTCCATAGATATCAAGTCACATGATATCTATCATGATAGTTTATCATTGTAGAGTCGTCACTTTACAATGTCAAATACAAGTGTTCATTATTAGAAAGATCATCACCTTTCGATAATGTACACAGGAGGAGTAGGCCCATAAAGTCATGGAGTCACACACATGACAAAAGAGTTTACACATTAAACATCTTTATACATTAGGACAATTTATAAACAATTTGTATTTCAAACATAAAAAACAAATTACATTTCAACCATACCAAGTTTCTTCCTGAAGTGCTCTACCTTGATTCGGGAGAGAGGTGTGGTGAGAATGTCTACTATTTGATCATTTGAACTAACATACTCCAACTGGATCACATTCCTTTCTACCATGTCTCATAATGGTAGGGGATCTCAATGTGCTTAGATCAAGGAGTCCCACAAGCAATTTACGAAGCCAAACTGCTTCTCTTGCCCTCATAAAGTCTGCAATGTATTAAGTTTCTGTCAAGCTTTGTGTCACTGAAGACTGTTTTCTGCAGATCCAAGAGATCATAGCCGATCCTAAACTAAAGCAACATCCTGATGTGCTTTTCTGATCGGTTACACTCCCAGCCTAAACAAATCCAATGGTGCTTTGAAGATATCTCATTATGTGTTTTACAGCCATAAGGTGAATTTCCTTTGGCTCGCACATGAACGGGCTTAGAGCATTCACTATGACCTTCCATTTGTAACTGGAGTGCTCTATTAACTGAGCTACTGGCCTCTTGTGGCCAGCCCATCATTAATCTGGGTGTGGCTTATATCCAACACCCCCCCTTAAGCCATACTGCGGGTGCATGGGGCACTTTAGATCCTAGGACCTATCGTCATGGAGTCTCTCAACATGACGCCTCATCTCAATCTCAGAGATGAACAAAGATTTCACCTCATATTTCTCTATCTCAAAGCATTACAACAAGTGAAGATGAGACTCCCTCTGAAGCTCTAATTACTTCTTCTTAGAAGGGATGACTTCAGCCATCCACACAGTCTAATGGTTGCAAGCAGAGTCTTCATTTTCTTCTTTTGTAAAACAATCTCTTATGCTTCTGATCCATCCTGAAAGCATTTAGAAGAGATTACAAATAGTTCAAAAAACTAAATTGTCCCGAAGAGAAATACCAATGCTAGAAGCACACATGATTCATTATTCCAATATTATTGCATGAATTAATAACTACATAAAATTTCATGAACATTTTCAAGCATGGAATACTTATCTCTTTAAAAATCAATCTGGCCATCTTGAATGAGTCACTGACACAGGCCAGAAAGGAGCTCAAATTGATGCAGCAGAACTTAGAGATGTCTCCATCCCTCGGAGGTTCTCAAGAATCTGTTAAGATGCATGTTCGTTATTGTAGGCTCTATCTCAGCCAGTCCACACTTTCACCAATCATCAATGATTTCCCCGCCAATTCCTAATGAAAGGTTACGCACAGAAGGAGACTTCTGAAGATACACGGCTTCGCATAAGTGTTATCCTTAACCGAAAATAATCTTCCATAGAGGTAGTAATCCCAACTTTCCTCCAATGCCTTTAGCAACTATATACCATGTGCCTTTGACAACGGCCATCTTGATGACTTCGCGTAAATAAGAAAGGTGCCAGATATTAAATTTCGCTAGTGACAGGAAATATCTCGATTACAAAGAGCAACATTCAACCATTAATAAGTTTCAATCATTATCAATGGCTTCTATATCACTTTCAGAATCTACTATGCCATCTCCTTCACAGATTCGTACCTTCCCTACACCATCGACACTTCCAACGCAAAGATAAATATATACTCCAACTTTCTCCAAGTTCAAGCATGGAGGATAAATTCAACGGAGCAGATGAGGCACTGTGCATCGCCATCGCACTTGTTGTAGTCGCGTGCAAAGTTCATCTCGATTTCCACTAGGTCTAGGAAATCATCGGCACTTCTTTAGAGTGGCCCGAAATCTTTCAGAAATTTGTCGAGTTGTCTTTATAAAATCGAATCACACCACTCTATCAAAATTTGGTCTTATGACCATTAAATTTTGACAATGTTAGATGACCAACAGTGAATTCCTCCTTCCAAAATGCTTAATCAAAGCTGATCTGGTCTTCCCTAAACTTGGCTCTGATACCATGTTGAGGATCGAACATATTCAACCAGGTCTGATTATCTTTCTAGAGAGATTCAATCTACAAGAGTAAAACATTTTTTTGATTTCTATATTCTACTTTGAAGATCAAGACTCTTATATATATGTTTGAGAAAAGACGCGACTTTTCGATTGACATCCCTCCGATTAAACAAGGCCGACAATCAATCATAATCAAGACATATATATATATCTGATTTAATGAAAGCAGATTAAACTTAGCACAGGAGATTTGATATCAATAATGATAATTCATGAGTGCAATCAATATTGATCTCTGACTGAAGCTACCAGTTTTCAACACAGAGGAAAAGGTCCTTTTTCTCAACTGGGAGGGCCCTGAAACACAAAACCACATAGCAAGTTTCATAAGAGCTTCAAAGAGGCATATTTGCAAGATTAGTCCTTATTATAAGTTGAATCGAATCAAATTTGGTCGGTTAAAAACTTATTAGAAATCTGGGGAAAGTGATACAAACTGCTTTTCAAAATGCCTCAACCAATTAATGGCTGTATCAACTGGTATATTTGTTGGTATATGCATAGAGTGGCTTGTTGATAAAGCCTTGGATGTCTTTTATGTAATTTAAAGATCCGGGAAAACTGAGAAGGCTGGATCAAGGTAGGAGATAGCAGCAAGATTTCTTAGATATGTTTCTGTCAGGAGAGACTCAAAACAGACAAGACAGGGCACTCTGGGCTACAATCAAAACCTGAAGGATGTAGAACACTATGCATTTACTTCTTTATTTGTACAAAATCTGTTTTATTTCAGGCATTGGAGTGAATGAGAGTTGTGCTTTGGACGATGCTCATGAGGTTACTGATGTTCTAGCTGCTTGATATCTTGATCCTCAAGCTTGATGATCTCTATTTAGGGCTAGTTTGGTTTTGTAAAGTATGACTCTAATCTAGAGTCCTTGGCCTTTCAGCCATGATTCGGTTGCCTTACATGACACATTGCGTGATACAGCCTACATCTCTGCAGAACAATTCATTCACTTCACAAGATTTACAAGAGTGAAAGCATTGTAAAGCAATTCTTGAACATGAAATCTTGTGAAGTTCTACAGAGATGTAGGTTGTATCACCAACCTATTGGAGGTAGAATCCACGCTCAGAATTGGGTATGTGCTATTCAGAGCCCTGAATTCATGTTACTTGTTCTTCTTGACTCTATAATAGCTTGGATTATTTAGATTTGTATCGTGATTCACAACTACATTGTGGTTTTCAACAGTAATCAGACAGTAGCTCTTTGTTACTAACTTAAATCGTGGTTTTGTGTTTTTGTGCTCATCTTGGCTGTCAACGTGTTGCCGATCACACAGTTTATCTGGGTATGTAGAAATACAATAAAACCTCTCCATTAAAGCTCTGCTGGGTTAATTTTTGTTTATCTGGGTAAAGCACAGTGCAAGAAATAGGCTGAAATTGTTGAATTAATGGCTTCTCCACATGAGCATATGAGGATGAAGAGACTACATCTCATGCATACGATCTGGCTGCTCTCAAGTATTGGGGTTCGGAAACAACATTAAACTTTCCTGTAAGAAGATCTTTCTCTCTAACAGGAAACTTCTTTCGTTTCTATGCTATTTGTCTCTAACAAGACACTTTTTGTTTCTATGCTATTAAACTTTCCATATACCAAGAGAGGAGTATCTTGCTTCTCTCAGAAGGTAGGCATACTCTGTCCCATATATGCCATATAACTACCATAACAATAATAGAATCTACAAATCACTGGTATGGGCTTGGGCAACATAATGCTCCTAAATAACCCCAATTTCTTGTGCAGGAGCAGCGATTTTTCAAGGGGTGTCTCAAAATATCGTGGTGTTTCCAGGTAATCGTTTTATGTGGCAAGATCAATAAATTGTCTATTGATGAAGCTTCGTTATAGTAATACATGCATTATAATATTTGGCTAGAATTGTCTAACTTGCAAATTGTCTAGCTTCGTTATACACCACCAGAATGGGCGTTAGGAGGCTAGAATTGGCAGAGTATTTGGCTAGAATTGTCTAACTTGCAAATTGGGTGCATAAGTTTTTCTTTCTGTACTAAGTTTCAGTAATCATGTCGGTAATGTGAAACAGGTACAGAGGAGGAAGCAGCTGTTGTATATGACATGGCTGCAACAGAATACAGAGGACTAAACGTTGTTACAAATTTTGATCTAAGCCATTACATCACATATCTTCGTCCAGGCCAGAACTTCATTATACCCAACACATCACCTTCCAGTGCTTAGAGGATAGGGAACTGACGTATTTCCACACATGGGACAGGTTATAGCACAACCATCATTAATGGGGAGACACAAATAACAATAGCAGATTCTAAACATGGTCGTGATAAATGCAACCTATATCAAATTAAGAAAACAACTAATGAAAACGGGTGAAAATGCATTAATTACAGTGAAGCACTAAATTATCTCCAAGGTCAATTTGGATAGCCCAATATTATTCATTACACTAGCAATTATAGAAGATCTAAGCCTTATTTTTCATGCAGATGTTTGTCATTGCAACCCAGTTACTGGGAAGAACTGATAATGATATAAAAAATTATTGGAACACAAAACTGAAAAAAGAGACAGCACATTTTTTAATTTTCAGAAGAATTACCTATTTTTGTTTCCTATCAGTCAGTTGCTTTCTTGGCTCTGCCTGTTCCTCTGCTACTTTATTTGCTCTGCATGTTCCTCTGCTACTGCTACCAGATGAATAAAACCAAGAAAACAAAACAGCAGCAAACCAGAAAAACAAATTGCAAATCCTCTACTACCACATGAGTAAAACAAGAAACCAATAAATTACAGAACAAACAGACCAGCGTGCACGCTTACAAATCCCTGACCATAAAAATGAAAATCGTAAGAAAAAATAAAATTATAACAAAAGAACAGAAAAAACAGAAGAAAACGTCAATAGAACACAAATAGAAAAGAAACTCTCTCTGTAAATGCAGTTCAGATTGCGAGAGAATTTTGAGAATTTCTTCGCTGGAATGGAACCCTCGAAAGCTGTATTCCTATGGAGCTGCGCTTATATGCTTTTTCCCACCCTCCCTAATAACGTTCCATTTTTTTGAATTCGTTTTTTAAACTCATTTTAATTTATGTCACTTGGATTATTATAGTTTAATCTGAAGGTAAGATGGAAATGAATTCATTTTTTTTAATTTCAAATTCAAAGTTGAAATCTCATCTCTCTTTCTATTAGTCATTATGTTTATGTGATATGTTATTCTATCATGATATTTAAAGCATTCAATATCACATTAATTATATGTAATTTATTTCTATTGAAATCATTAGAGCATGTTTTAATTTTTAAAAAGATAAATAATCAGATTCATTTTTTTAATACGATTCACATGTATACTTGTATATGTTGTCTAATATAGCTTTACTGAATAAACATTTTGTCAAACCACTTGAACACATGGCATAGTTTGGTTTCATGCATTAAATCAAATATATGTGGACCAAGATTGAACCCAAGGGTGAAAGATTGAACTACAAAAAATCCTAAGACTACATAGACTTTGACACATTCAACTAACTAAGGACAATCAATTCATCAACTATAGCAAATGGATTTTGCACGACATTAGTAACATTATTCCATCATTAGTCTAGACCCAAGTACACTATCCTCTCATTTAAATAGATCTCATTTATTACAATTCATTTGCTAACCCAACTAATTTAATCTAGGTTATTTTTTTCTTATTGATCAAATTACACTTATTAATTTTTTCTAGATTATTTATGTTTAAATCTAATGTATTTATCTATATTTTTTGTGAACCTAACATTTTCTTATATGCAACCACAAGTTTCACCTTAGGATTTTATGTTAGGTCTACCTAGGGTTTATATAATTTGTCCTTTAATTTAGGTTTTTTGAGGTTTGGATCAACTTTTCTTTGCATATGTTTATCATACTTGGACTATGAATAATTGGTGTATACCTTTAATCGTACCCACCTGCCCTTGGATAAATCGCCATCATGACTATTCTTAAATTATTTATTGGTTGTTATGCATGCATAAATTTCTAATTCTAGCATCTTATTGTCTTCTTTGACACATGATCCTTTTATCCTTGATACTCTTATAATATTTTATGCAATTTAGATGAGGATGAAAATTTTGTAATATTTTGAATAGTTGTAAATATTTGTCTCATCTTATTTTGTAATATTTGCCTCATTTGTAATATTAATGTTGAATAGTTAAAGCTATATAACATAGCCTTAGTGGATTTGATGATGTGGGAATATGTTGTTTAGTTACAATTACTCTTCCTATCACAATCAAACCATGCATATTAAACAATTTGTCCCATGTGATGACCAAAATATGATGTTACAAAGCTCTTTTAGGGTTTACATGGTTGTATTCTATGAGGTCCTACCATATGTTAGGATTAGGTTTGCTACTCATCTAAAAAATATTGTCATGGAAATTATATTTAATTGTGTAGATTATATTAAATAATGTATGATATTCAAACATTATGGAGGAGGCATATGGGATACCAATGTGAGGATGGATATTAATTATTAATTATTTACTTTAATATAATTGGAAAATTTTGTAAGAGGACATTGAATAGGGAGTTTATATTAAAAAATTCAAAATTGGGAGTCATAGAGTATCTCCCTAATTTGGTGGTAATGTAAAAAGCATCAAATGCCCTCATATGGACTACCAACATTTGGAAAAGTAGTCAATTTGAATATATGGAATAATATATGACATGTAAGAGAGGTATAAGATGTGTAATATGTATAAGAGGATTTACTATTCCAAGTAGCTTGAACATGACTACGGGGGAAATACATTTTTATATGGTTCATGGTTTTGACTCATAGTTTTAGATACTACTTGTTGGTTTCTAATTTGTAACTTTTCTATTTATTAGGGAATGGGATAGAAGTTTCTAAATTTCCTTTTTAAGTATGCTTAGGTCATTGAATTATTTTCAAAAGTATAATTGATTCTATTTGTGTACACTCTTTTGTGATTAATACAAGCTTGGCTTTATTTGACAGTGGAGTTATTTTGTGCAAGGGTTTCTCCACATATATTTGGTATTCATACGGTTTACATGTTTTTATATTTATTTCTCCATTGGTACATTAGTATTTTTTGATTAATCATTTTTAAGTAGATTCAATAATTGGTTTAATAGAGTTGTGACTTAATTTTAGAAGCTTGTAATACCTTTCTTTCAATGTTGTGGTTTTATTATGGTTGCAGTAGGAGTACTTTGATAAGTAGGAGGTATTTTCCATAATGTGTCAAATTGTGATATTGTTATCAGGATTCAACCATGTAGTTTTTCAATTCAAACTCATTGACCCATGTTTAATGAGTAGTGGTTCACAAGAACCCTTTTTTAATGATAATGAATGGTCCACTTAGCACTCATTGCATCTAGGTGATGCTCACATAGGTGAAGCATTGGGCCTTCCCGAGAGGTTACCTAGCCCTATACTAATCCAATTCAAGTGTGCTTAACCATGGATTTTTTCCCAAGACTAAGCCCACTTAGTTTGCAACCCCATTTGTAAAACCTTCAACAAGTGTTGTACCTTAAGAGTACTTTGTTTAGAATTTTGAAAATATGAGTGTGGTTAAAGAAGCTCCATGTGCCAAGCACATCTAGTTCATTGATTAAGAAGTTCAATGGATTTAGGTACTAGCTAAGGAATCTAAATATGAAGGATTTATTCAATGATAGATATATCAATAGAGTGTTATGATAAAAAAAAGGAAAGGTCTATTGGGTTATCAAATGAAGGCTAGAATTTTTTTGATAATAAGCCTTGAGGAACAATATCTTAATGTCTCTCATATTTCATCCTTTTGAATGTCTCTCACGAGACTACAACATATTGTATATGGAGAAGAATAGGTAAAATATCATAAACTAAGTCTTTTTCATATTATTGAATTTAAAATATAATTATATTTATTTAAAATGAATGAAGGAAAATTTATAGCTAAGTGCTAAATTATTTTAATATTATTTTGATTCATTTAGGAAGTACATAAATGCTAAGATTTATGATGATAAACATATTTTGGTGCTATTCTCTTTGTTTGAATCTTGAGAGAACATAAATATTATAATTGGTGGTGGTATTGCTAAGATTAAGGTGGGTCTCTTTGTTGTTGGTTTTCTCAAAAATGAATTAAGTAAACATCCATGGACAAGGGTTCTAAGGATGAACTACATGTTTGAGGTTGACCCAAGGAAAAATATGGTAAGGAAAAGGGGGATAAAGATAGTTCTAAGACAAAATAATAACATAAAATATCTAGTAAGAGTATAGTGAGAATTTAGAATTATGGGAAGCAAAGCCATGTAAAGAAGCAATATAAATAGAAGAAGAAATCTGCTACACATTTCTTTGATGAAAAATACTGTAATGATGAAAGTAATGTTTCATTTGTGTATGCTAATATTGTTATTATTTACTGATGGTTGGTTCATTTAGGTGCAGTATATCATGAATTATCAAAGGAGGGTTAGTGTAGGATCATCTTGGGAAAACATAGTGGCAAGGTAAACCCACAAAAGTGGTTTACAATTCCAGAGAGGAAGGAAAAGTTGCAAAAAATGACCCCATGCCAAAAAAATTGGTTTTAGGGGTTTGAACGAACTCATTGGTTTGAGTGATCCAAAAGAGGGTTTGCTAGAACCCATGTTCGAGTGAACCCACTAAATGCCTCGAGCCCACCATTCCTGCAAAAAAACCAAAGGAAAACATTTTTTGAAAGAGGGTTCACTCGAACCCCCCCTGGTTCTCCTGAACCCCCCTTCTCCCACCTTCTCACCCTTTGGCCCAAAAAAACTCCAGAATTTTTCCCTTCGAAGCTCAGGTTGAGGATGAAAATGGAGGAGACTACATAGACCCAACTGGATGATGGTAGTCCTTGGAACGAGCTATCCAATGAATATAATTTTAATATGTTTTGGTTTTATTATGTATTTGTTTTTTTAGTTTTATTAAACATAGGTTTTTCACCAAAAATCAAGCTCTATCTTCTACACATGTGGAAAAATAGTAGATTATTAAAAAAAAATTGAAAAATATGAGTGCACTAGATATTGAAGTCCTTGATCCAACAAAAAAAGAAGAATTTTGATACATACAAAACAATTTACGTTGTATACGGTTCACCTATGTCTAAATTGTAATTGGTTTGACTTCAAAACTTGATTAAGGAAAAAATATTCAATAAAATGTTGTGAGATGAATTGGAAGCACTACATATCGTATTTACAAATCTAAATTCAAAAGAATTAGAATTTTATCCTTCATGGAAAAAAATTATGCTGTATATGGTGAGCATTATTCCTTAAAAATGTTGTTTGCTGAAAAAAACTAGTTTTCCAAGGGGATGGAAAAAGAAGTGAAATCTAATTCCATTTTTTTTTTTAAATATATATTTAGAATCTACAAACAAAATGTCACAAATCACTATTTTGCATCATCTTCAAATTCCTCACAGTTTTGCCACTATAGGTGCCCGAAAGTGAAGATTTAGTTAGAGAAAAATATTTCAGTGTCTAATATGGCCAAAAATTGTAAACCAGTATTGTGGGATCACCTGAAAATAGGAAAAAATATGCATCTTTAATTAACCAACTATCCATCACATCTCCATCATCCATTGTCTCTCCCAAAAATCTATAAATTGAGGCACATTCTTATCCATTTCATCATCACATCATCACATTTTGCGCTAACTTTAAGCTATCAAACGTGTACCTTTTTTGCAAGATGATCCACATTCCAACCACAATTAGAGAAAATCAAGTCTATAATGGAGTTCTTTGATAGATTTTCTTTCATTCTTTATGTTATTTATTTGTTTAAATTCATTTATTGAGTTATATCTCATGTTTTAATTTGATTTGAATAGAAACTTTCATTCTTGTTTTGTTCCATCTTGCATTTAAAATAAAAAAACTACATTTTGGAAACTCTATTGGGAAGTTCATCCCTTATCTAACTCCATTGTGTGTTTTATGCCTTGTAATTTTTGGCTAACAAATTTTTTAGGTTCTTGCTTCATTTTAAGTGGTCTCAAGGATTGAATTTTTATAGGTGCTTCTAGGGGTGAAACTGAGTCCATGCTTACATTTAGAGTAGCCAATAAACAAATTTTGGCATATCATACTCAATATTTCTCGTACATGATTTTTTTTGTGTTTTTGTTGTACGATTCCATGATTTTTACCTATAGATAATTTTGTACCACCATGCAGAATTCATATGGTGACCTATAATATGTATTGTATAGACATAATATGTACTTTTACACTTGCGGGTATATACAGTAAGGAAAATTTATATATTGTAGACATATATTCTCTATAAATGTCCCTATATACTCACACAGTATACACCAATTGCAAGGGTTTTAACTATTTTACTACTAAAACCATTTAATATATTCATGAACTATATTTATGATTTTATGAATTTCTCGCACCTAATATTTCCTTAGGTTTAAAATTATTTGATCTTGTGTTTTTATAGGGTGTGTGATATATAAATAGTCAAAACTACTTATATCAACAAAATATCATGGGGTTTCCTTCAAATATACCCTTATAACACCTAAACCACTCATATACCCTTAGATACCACGATTTTTAAATCAAAACTACTATTATCACCCCCAAACATGTTGGATTTTAGTTATAAACCATGTTTTCCTCAATCTAGCAAGATTATTGACACTTTAGTTGGCTTGTAAACAAGTTCCTGGGCATGCCAATTATCTAGGTGGATGCCACATTGGGTAACACCCACTAGCTTTTTAGATATTTTTTAGGACTTTTGACATGTCACAAAGTCTCTATGATGCTTCATAACATGTTTGGATTGAGCAAGTTCATGACTTGGTCAAAACACATAGCACCATAGGAATGGATATTTAATTCTTATGTGTGGTTTTATTATTTGGTAGAGGTGCAGGTTCTTGCACCTATATTTAATTTGTACAAGGTAATTTTGATTGTGTGGAAGATGTTGTGACTTAGAACCTTATGTTGTGTATGCCTTTATATGAGTCATTATCCCTTACAAGGAGTGGATACCAAGATCTCTTCTCACTTATACAAGTCACATGGGATTTAGTTTTCCGGTTCTTTCCATCTCACAAAGGCTTAATTCTAGCACTTAGTTCTTAAGACCTCATTGCCTAGTCATGATCACATGGTCAACAAAGGGATAATCCATATGCCTTCCACAATCCTCCATTAGTTTTTTCTCAAAACAACCTACCACTCAAACTCACATAACTTTTTTATTATTTCTACTTATATTTTTAAATTTTTATAGTTGTTGGAGAGTCAACTTGGAGCTCTACATAGTGGAAAAGGTAATTTTCTTAGATTTTGCTTCAAAATTCAAACTTTTCTTTTTCAAACTTCAAATATTCATAATTTTTTTTGTATGTTATCACTTTTCAGTGATCTTTTAAATTTATTAGAAAAATCATGAACAATCCATTTTTTATGTTGATTTTTCTTATTTTTGTCTAGCTTTTGCATGTAGGTCATTTCTTGTGTCCAATAATTCTATACTTAAAATTACTAACTCAGTAGGTTTGTAGGATGTTTTTCTCAATAATTGATTATATGTAACTTTATTTTTATATGCGCTTTATTTGCTTTCGTTTGTTTACACATAAAATTTGAGTTAAACAATGCACTTAAACATTTTCATTTGGGTTTAAAATTTATTTCTTTAATACCCAAGGTAAAATTATATGTTCTATCCTCTTGCACTCCCAGATGATCTTGAGGATAAAAAATAAGTGTTATATTCATTTATTTTTAGGGGGCATTAATTGGATCTTATCACCAAGGGGACAACCTCAATTATAGTATTATGGAAAAGTATAAAAATGGGTTGAATCAAAATACATGCCTCATAAAAAGGGTATTTTTCCATCTAGAAGCTAATTTCCAAAAAAAGATTATATCTTGGGGAAGTGAAGGGGAAGAATGGGACACCTTGTACTCTAGGCTATTTAGAATTGTTCACTTTCATATTTATGGATTAGGTCTCACATATACTCTTCTAGTATTCTAAGGATTCCCTTAAAAAACCTTGTAAATCCTAGATAATACCTTTTCACTACCCTTTTGTAGTGCATCAATAAAATAGTCATTCAAGAGAAGTTACTCACCACGTACTTCTAAGTGGTAGAGGTAGAACTCACTTTGGGAAAGGCTTAAACCTCCAAGTTAATGGGTGTGAATTTTATACATGACCTTGTGTTCCATAGCTACCCACATCCTTGCTAGATAGTATATCAGGTGAGCCTATGAGAGGTATCAATCCCTTATTGAATAATTTAGGATTCTTTTTGTGTCTTCTTGATTGTGTGTTGTACATAAAAAAGTGCTCGTTTGTAAACCTTTCATACCAAGTCAAGTCAGGTTCACTTTTTAAAAATATTTTTATTTGTTTGAAAAAATAACCCTAATTAGTATCCTTCAAACATAAAGTTGAATCCAAGTTTAGGATAACCATTACCTACAATATTAGTGCTAAAATCTATTTTTCCTTAGTCATAGCCTATTCCCAAATCACGTAGTCCACAAAACCATAGTCCAAAACTTCTAAACATGTAGTCTATTTTTCCAAATCATTACTCCTAGTGCATATTCATATCATTTTATCCATCCAAGTCTAGCCAATACATTTTCCCATTTCAAATTATCAACCATAACCACACATTTAGTATTTTATCCATTATTTAAATTTTAAGTTATTCCCATTGTCTAATAATGAACATCACATCTTTGAATTTAAGGTATACCTTCCTTTTTTATGCATTGTTTATTCTTTCATTGGTTCATAGCCTTATTCCATCCTTGATTCAAGTCCAAATTTTTGAGACCCTTAGGGTATCTTTGATCAATAAACCATCAACATCCTTCGTACACATTATCTTTACAATCCAAATCCTATTATCACTGAAAGAAAATTATTGGACATAATTTGAAAGAATTACCTTTGGATCTCCTTTAATCAAACCATCACCTAATATATCCTTGGGTACCCCTAAGTTATCCTAAGGTCCATGTTTTAGGCATTGAAACTTTAAAACCACCAATGGGTTCTAAAATTTAAGTCAAATCAATTCACCTCTAAGATCCAAGAGTGTAGAATATACTTTCATCCAATTTTAGAAAATTAAATCTACATGGTCTTCCTAATCTTCTACTCCCATCTTTGGGATTTTTCTATCCATTTTTCATCTATCCCAATGGTTTCCATGTCACCCACTACACCAAACTAAGGTTATCCTTCATTTAAGGAAAATGATTCTCCTTTTGACATAGTCACCACAAGTCCAATATTCTGAGTCTTAATGTTTCCTCCTTTATCACTCATTTGATACAAGTCCAATTTCACCCATCATATCCTAAACCAAGACCAGTGGATCCTAGCATGGGGTGAAACAATAAATTTGAAATGATTGAATAAAATCCTTGTCATAATCAATCACTCATAGATAGTTTTCCATAAGATAATATTCACAACATCAACATGATAGTACACAAAAATGATGATGGAAATCCTAACCATCCTAATTACACTATTATTCTAATGCTATCCTCTATTCAAAACAAGGATAAAATCTCGAGGAGAAATTCATGAAAATAAAGAAAGATGCAATCCTTATATAAGTTATATAATAAAGGGCTAAACTACCTCTTATTTATGACCTCTCCTACCTTGATCGCATAGTACATATTCATCCTTGGATCATTATCACACCCATGAGAAAGTTCCAACCACAAGTAATAATTAATTTCATCCAATTCATGGCCACACCAACTCTCCTTTAGACCACAATACTCCTCCTCAAGGAAAATAACCCATTTCCATTAGGGTTAACCCCCTATATAAATATTTTGTCCCACATAAGGTACCCACATCCCTTCAAATTGGGATTCAAAAGCTCTTGTCTACTAGTCAAGTCACATCCACAATAAAAACCCAACTTGGAACTAGATCCCACTTCCCATCTAGACTCCATATCTATTCCCATTACTAGTAAGAATACCTCCCATGTCCCTACCTCCACCATAACCACCCGAAATCTTGGTGCCATAATTTTTCACATCTACTATGGAATAATGTTAGCTTTGAGTAGAATCAATCATGCCAATTTTTTTTTTACCAAAATAAATAATACCTGTCCATTCCTTGAGTCATAGTATCACCATCTCTAGATAATATTTTTTTTCTCTATATCTTAGTTACATAACACGTGTTGGATTCCCTTAGCTTAGCATAATGATCAAGGAAGAGAGAATGTCATCTATTACCTTAGTAGAACATTGGTTAGATGTGAAATAAATTATTCATCCATGGATAAAGCTTGTCTTGTACTTATGTTTTCCCTACAACAACTTCGACATTACATACTTAATGCTACCACTCATCTCATCACCAAAATTATACCATTAAATATTTATTATCCAAGGCATCCCTTAATGGTAGAATGGAAAAGTGAGTCATGATCCTTAGTGATTTTGATATTAAGTATGTTGCTCACAATAAAATCAAGGGGCATGTTATAGTAGATCAACTAGTAGTCACTCTTATTTAGTGATGGTGTAAATAAGGTGTTTTACTTAACAAGTTCTCCTAGTAGGTGGACTATTCACATGTTAAGTTTACTTAGGTCCTAGGAATATTTCTATAAGAATTAGTGGTCATTAGATATTATCTTATCTTATGTCATTTACTTCTTGCACATCCTAGGTAAATTAATATTTGTTATGTTAGTTGTCTTGTGTCATAGGATTAAGACACTTTTCCAAATATTGACAAATCCTATCTCTCACCTTGCCTATATAAGAAAGGCCTCTTATACATTTATAAATAATGGGGGATGAACCATCATTGATCAATTATCGATCATTGTACATTATTGGAATCATAGTATCATGCAACGTATTTTATTTCCATACTCTCTCACAGTAGAGGGTTATCTTTTGTTTTGAAGGTGATCTTGGGGTGTTTGAGCTAATTTTCAACTTCGAAATGGTATTAGATTTCTAGTTTTGTGAAATCCTTCCCAAATCTAAGAGTGAATTAGGTATGAGATTTTGTGAGGTGCATTTTGGTGCAAAAATAATCCCATCGTTGAGTCTACAAGGACCAAAAACCCTTATTTTCATATATTACACCTCATATTTTGGTATTTTTTTCATATAATTGTCTTAAATTTCATGGCCAAGCAACCTTCATTGAAAACTATCTTAAATTTAATGGCCAAATGATTTCCATCTCTCAACTATCTTAAATTTTATGGTCAAACAACTTTCATCAGGGGCCCTTCGTTGTGTTTCAAGCCCTAATTGCACAATTTTCTTCTTAAATCCATAACTTTTGACTTGGGTATCAAATTTTGGAAAATGAGATATCGTCGGAAAGACAGTTTTGAGCACTTTCTAGTGGTGTGGGTATAAAATTATTATATTTTCTATCAAGGAAAGTTTTATTTTTGTTTGAAGTTAGATCTTCCATTTGAACCTCTAAGCTCATATTTTTTCTCGGATCTCTGATTTTATGTGATTCTTGCGATGTTGGAAAGGAAAATTAAGGAGCTCTATTATTGTTTCCATTCAATTTTTCCAAATTCATTCTTAGGTATATATTCTTTAGTTTTTGTAAATATCACATTGTGACTTATTACTTAGACATCTTGACACCTAGAGAAGTCTCGTCTTTTTGAGAGGGCTTCATTTTTAGTATGCATTCATATTTGGGGGTCTCTTGTTTTTATTGAAGGTTGTTGTCTTTGTAATTTTGGAAATATTATTCTTTGAGGTGTAAATCATGTATAAAATTTGTAGATGCACATATTGTTGGAGAAGTCAAAATAGGAATGATTTATGTACTCATTTCTCACATAATCCCATCCAACTCTTTCTTGAGTGTGCATCTCATCCATCACTTGATACTACATCTAAATCTCAACTTTCTCTTTCTCCTCCATAAAAGATAGTTTTTCATCCTTCACCTTCATTAATTCCTTGTATATAATCATTGATTGAGGCTCTTACAATTCCTATTTAGAAAAACCATCATGGTCTTTCAAATTCATCTTTCTACGATGAGAATTTGAAAGGTATATCATGTTTGTTTTGTGAATCTTATATTGCAAGTTTAAAGGATGCACTTGAGGAGTCATATCTCCTCTTTATGATAGAAATTGCATTAATATTATCAAATAATTCATTTCTTTGTATTTTATTCAACATCAATTATCACTTGATCCTAGTTTATTACCTTATTTGTTGATTGGGCATGTAATTGGTTTGATTATGAGATCATCATCTTCCATGGGCATGGTGACACATGAGAAGATTTTAGAGAGACCATCATACATCTTCATCTTCTCTTGGATTCAAAGAATAAAAGTGTTTCAATTTTGAAAGAGAATGAATATTAGCACTAAGCTGATAGTAAATTTTAATAAAAAAAATTACTATTATTGGCTTTTTGAGGCAAAATGCATTGGTAATAACTAACCTTATCTAGTTATTAGTTTCAATTTATATGATAAGCCTTTCCTTTGGCAACATATATAATATGCATTAAATTATAGCTCTATTTTATGCAATCATACTTATGCTTAAAGTCACACTATAGAAGTATGCTAAAATAAGTGAAAAACTAGCTAGGCCACTTAATGAAAATCTGATGCAAAAAATGGGGACACTAAGCTACAAAATAGAAACTAGTCTTTGCATGTTGGTGAAAGAGTTTTTGATGTGATTGAAAAATATTCCTTCATTAATTGTAAATGATCTCTACTTCACATCTTTATTTCTTAATTACTTATAATTATATCAGCTTTTCTTTTGTGTCTCATTTGATACTCATGAACAATTCTCTGCTAAGTGGCATTGTTTGTCAGACCTATCCTTTCTAAAAAAAATTGAAGCTTTGAATAATTACCATTTTCTATGTGCATACCAATTCTCTTTACTTCTTGAAGTTTTAGACTATATTTATACTTATTTTCTTTGAGTAGTTGTCATTGATCTATGTGTTTCTTGTGTATTCATTTTATTACATTACTACTTTGAATATAAATGAATTGTAACAAATATTGAGAGAGATATATTGAGTGACTTGCTTGTTAATTTGTTGAGGTATAATATTCTTTATCTTCTCTATTTAAAATATGTCATCCACACCTCCATTTTCTCTAATAAACAGATAAAAAATCCTATAAGAAACATTCTCATGTTGATATTCTTAAGTCATTTTTGTGATTTAATCATTTTATTTCTTTGTCACCTTGTAATAATGAAAAAAAAAAATAACCACACAAAAAATATTTTTCCTTAAACCACATGTTTTATAAATTCTAGTTTGCTCTTCCTCTATTTAGTGTACATTGCATATCTCAAAGGCTATACCTTTGATTAGGAGGTAGTTGAATATAAATACAATAAAAAAGAAATAAAAAATTAATCATCAAGAATTTAAATTGATTGAGAAGTGATTCACGATTACCTTTATGATACTTTCTAATAAATTTACCCATGAATGGGGATGAGACTTACTATTGGGTTTTATTTATAACAAAAATTTTATTTAACCATTTACAAATGTTTGGTTGGGTCTAGTTCTTGGGATGACTAAGTGTGAGTAATACCTTATGACCTTTTACATCCAATTTCTGAGGTCTAACCTTAACATCTTTTATCGAGTATAGCGATAGATCGAAAGATCCCTATCAAGAAATAATTCCCTTTGGGTATGACTGTTCTCTATGGGATAAAAAGTGGTTGGATAATGCCAAATGTAATACCCATTTGAAATTTGAACTAAATTGTACAACTAATTACTGAAATCTAAACCCAATAGAGTTCACATAAAGATAAACTGTTAGAATTGTGAAACAAACACAAAGCCATGAGCCACAGGATCAAGCATAAATAAGTACACCTTCCATGCAAGAGATCTACAAAACAATATGTACAATATTAATCAACAAGGAAAAACTACAGCAAGAGACTTTCAAGAAGATATGAAAGCTCCAGATAATATCTGAGAGATATTTACAATGAGGGTTGAATGCTTATAAGATCAAAGCCCTAATTGAGAAAGGAATCAGATCATGACAAGTGTCAACATCACATGAGATGAGACATAATGATCTAATATTAACTCAATTAATTAAGTAGTCCTAAGTTTAGTTTAAGTGTAAAGAATAATAATTAATTATTAGCTAATATATGATAACTCTAACACCCCCCCTTAAGATGAACTTAGGGAGTAGCTAAAAACCCTAGAAAGAATGCATGATGGGTCTCGACAAACAAGACCAAAAGGTACCCATGTACAAACAAAAGATCTCTATAACGTGGAGAAAGAGAGAAAACCTCATGGGAAAAACTCTACTCCAAAAAGAGATAAAATCCAAGTGAAGGACTGAAGAATCCTTCAAACAGGAAAATGTTGTCCCAAAAGATAGGAACAAAGGATGAACAAAAAGAACACCACTGAACCATGAAAAAGTTGCAAACACTATCGTAAAATGACTGCTAAAATGCTAAAACAAGAACCTCCACTAAAACATATGATCAAGATCAAGAAGAAAATAATTTGCATGAGTTCTCACAATGACACTACTCGAATAAGATGGAAAACAAAGGAAAACACCTGGAACTCGAAGATACATATGACAAAAGTACCAAAAGTCTGAAGAACTGATCATGTGAAAATGGAAGGTCACCTCCAAAACAAGAATGCAAGAGTGTCCATATGGTAAGTGCTCCATCTCATTGAAATGCATGGGTAACCAGCCGCTGCATCCAACTAGTACATAGGAACAACTACTATATACATAGCTCACTCCAATGCAAAAACAAGGAAGCATTAGCACCAATAGTAGAAAATCCCCCATAATGTTGAAAAGGGAGAGGCGTGATAGGTACATTGAAATTGAATGCCAGAAAGAAGTGCATGAAGAATAATTAGGAATATTTGAACATGCAAACATGAAAGTACAAGCAGATATAAAGGGTGTGAAAAAAAAAGTCACATGCATGAGAAAGGTATGGAGGAAAAACAAAGGCAAACATCAACCCCCATGACACTTTATATCATAGTGCGAGTACAATAAGGTAAAAAGTGATGTGCAAGATCCCATAATACACTTGTTGTGGCACTTTATTTCAGTGCATTTACATAAGATAAATACATGCAATGTGATCCCATAATGTCCAAAAAAGGACTACATGCTGAAAATATAGTTCTCTGATAGAAAAAGAGAAAACTAAGAGCATCATTAGGAAGTACACAAAAAAAAATGCACTTTAAAAAAAAATGACACCTAAAAATGTGTTCAAATGCAGAAGATATGGCCTGTCAAAGTTCCCAAAACGAGGATTGCATAACAATAGCACTGAGAAAACATAATTCTGGATAAAACTAGAAGTAAAAAGTGGAAAATACCTACACCACTACGAAGAGCATGAAATTTCACCCCATTTTGAAAAAAAATTCATGCGAAAAGACCACCATATGGCCGAGATACGACCTCTAGAAGTTGAGGTGCAAAACTAAAAAAGCCCAACAAAGAGGGGCTTAGAAGGGCAAAATAAAAAATCCTCCAAATTTATCAAAACACCTCTAGAAATAGAGGTTTTTCAAATATAGTGATGCTGGAAAAAAATCCTCCAATACGGTGCATTTATTTTGTGAAAAATTTGCACAATTTGACTTTTTTTTAAAGTGAAAAATGTCCAAAAACTATTACATTTTTAAAGTAAAAAACATATAAATTTTTTTTTGCTTTTTTAAAATTTTAAAAGTAAAAACATAAAAATACTTTACATATTTTATTTTATTTGTAAAATATAAAAAACAAAAAAAATATATAAAAAAAGTTCATTAAAAAAACATTAGGAGGCGTGGGGTTTCCCTCCACCGCCACCCCTAGGTGGGGGACCCGAGGGGGCTGCCACCCTTCCAATGGCAGGGGGTGGTACCCCCTGCTACAGAGGGGGCAGGCCCAAGGGGCCGTCACCTACCATCATGGCAGGTCAATGATACCTTGGTACCGTTTGACCTCTTGGTTTTTAATATAAACTTTATGATTTGAACAAATACTATTGCACGCCGAGAAGGGATTTTTTTTTAATATTTTTTTGCAATTTGATTTTTTTGGATAAAATTTCGCAAGAAAATATATTGAATATTTTTAAAAATTTTACCTCGATCCACATGTTGGGAAGGCTATACGACTTTCTTGGCAATTTTTTTTTCCTTAGATGCCAACTGCTCAGATTTCGATGATTTCATAGTCGATCTTAGTGTCTTTGGCTACTGTGGACGCAATGGTGAGGTCCATTTGGGCTCAAAATGCCCTGAAAAATCAGGTACCTTCCAGATATAAAAAAAAAAAACAAATCTTCAAACCCTTATAGATTTGACAAATGAAAGCCAAATTTGACAAAACAAAGGTCAATCTTGACTATTCTGGCAGCTCTGGATCCAACGATGATGTCCTTTTCACACAAAATACACCAAAAAACTTTCCCACCTCCAAAATTTGTAGAAAGAGCAAAGGGGATTCAGATCGAAAGCATGCAACTCTCATTGAAGAAAAAAATCTCATAAATCGAGAAGGGGTTCACTGAATCCATGCTCTTATACCATGTTAAAATTGTGAAACAAGCACAAAACCACAAGCCATAGGATTAAACACAAATAAGTACACCTTCCACACAAGAGATCTACAAAATAATATGTGCATTATTCATCAACAAGGAAAAGCTACAACAAGAGACTTTCAAGAAGATATGAAAGCTCCAAATAATATCCGAGAGATATTTACAATGAGGGTTGAATGCTTATAAGAGCAAAGCCCTAAATGAGAAAAGGATTAGATCATGACAAGTGTCAACATCACATGAGATGAGACATAATGATCTAATATTAACTCAATTAATAAAGAAATCATAAGTTTAGCTTGAGTGTAAAGAATAAATTAGACTAATAATCAATTAAAGATTAATTAATTATTAGCTA
The DNA here is from genome assembly GCA_007115665.2 of Sequoiadendron giganteum. Lineage (NCBI taxonomy): Eukaryota > Viridiplantae > Streptophyta > Pinopsida > Cupressales > Cupressaceae > Sequoiadendron > Sequoiadendron giganteum. Next base: position 512,651,823 of record CM021104.1, on the reverse strand, counting down.
ATATATGATAACTCTAACATAAAATACTTACTCTTGGCTTAATTAATAGCAAAAAACACTTAGTAAAATTTAATAAACAAGAATAAACAACTTACACTTGACTCAAACCTTTCATAATTGTAAAGATTTGGTTTCATTATCAATAAAGTCCTAATCGTATTAAATAAACTAAAGGTTATCAAATTTGATGTTCCTTCTACTAATTGAGTAACTAAATTCACAAGAATGAATATAGAGATATAACATTGTTAGCAAACCCATATTCATAGTAACAACTATATATATATATATATATATGTATATATATCCTTATGGTACAACAATATCCTAACATTATTAAAATTTATCTATAGCAGTTTAGATAATAGACTTACACAACAATAAATTAGAAACAAATTAATAATTAGAATGCTACTATTTACCCGAACATTCAATTACAACTCTAGTTTAAACGTGATTGGGATAGTATATGAGGTATCACTCAATTAATAAGTATTTTTCAATAAAATATAATCAAACATATATTCAAACCTATATATAAACATATTTAAATATACCTTATTTCCCTTGATGGAAAGGGATTTTCCAAGGCTGACAGCTAGAAATCATATTAAAATTACTTAGACCCATTGACTCAAGAATAAATAAAAACATTATATCAAAGGGATGTCATCACTAATAATAAGGGTAGAAGAATATTAGCCATTATACTTTAAACATGAACAATGTCAAATAATAAAGACAACTAGATAAAATATTCATGGAGATCATCACTACTCTAAACAACTAATTCTGATTATCATAAACCAAACACCCTTGTATAATTGAACTTAATACAAAAATCACCTCAAGAAGACTAGTTACATACTTAAAAAAATCACCTTTCTCACTTAACCAATAATTGAAATGAGTTTATAAGATGGTGAACAAAAGTATAATAAGATTACCAAAACATATTTAAGCCGATAGGCTTATTTTGTGTACTTTGCCCAAAATTTTCATCAGCCTTCTCGGTTTCTAACCCTTTCGGCGTCTGGCTCCTAGTCGGAAAAAAGGTAGCAGATTTTTTATATTTTTTATCAGCTTAATTAAAAGAATTTGGCACGTTGATACAAAAATATAGTGAAATTAAATGTTGGTTGGCATCAACATTAATTGTTGTATGGTTTATGTGTAGTGGCGATGGTTGCAATAACACTTGCCATTTTGTGCAATTTTCGATAAGACATTGTTGGGTGTCATTCTATGGCTTTACCTGCTATGAGAGTTGTGAGCTAGGATGGTGAGCTTCTATGAAGAGGCAAGTTCGATCATTCATTGTCGAGCTTCTATGAAGTGGCAAAGGTTTTGTGAAGGTTGGAGGTTATTTATTGTTTTTTGCATGGGGCGATGGTTGCAAAAGCAATACAAAAGTCTTGGCTCTGATAATTTTTCCCCATTTTTGCAGTGGTTGGAGAAAGAAGGGAGCTGAGAGAAAGCAAGTGGGAAGAGATGAATATGGGAAACCCCTTTAAAGAAAGTAGGAAGAGGTGCATGTTGAAAAACCCTTTGTAGAGTATTTTGAAAACAATTTATGTTATTTTCCATAGGGCATTGTTGATTGTTGTTTTGTGGCTTTACCAATATTCTTTCATTTATGGTTTCTGTGTAGTCGTGATGGTTGCAAGGCCCAATAAAATAGTTTAGATTATATAGTTTATGATATTTTCCATAAGGCATTGTTGATTGTTGTTCTTTGGATTTAGCTATGTTTTTTAATTTATGGTTTCCATATAGTGGCGATGGTTGGAAGGAAATAAAATAGTTTATGTTATTTTTGACAGGGCATTGTTCGAAAAAAAAATTGTCCACGTGCGGGGAGTTATTTTGGTTTTTTGCATGGGTTTGTTACTATGAATTCTTCTATTTCGTGGGTTTTTCCATCTAGGTCACTGTTGAAACCAATATTGTTTCATTTGTGGCTTCCGCATTGTTGGGTGTCATTTTGTGGCTTTACCTACTATGAGAGTTGTGAGCCAAGATGGCGAACTTTTGTGAAGGTGCAAGTTCGATCATCCATTGTCGAGCTTTTGTGAAGGTGCAAGTTTGATCATCTGTTGTCGAGCTTCTGTGAAGTGACAAAGGTTTTGTGAAGGTTGGAGGTTATTTTGTGTTTTTTCCATGGGGCGATGATTGCAAAAGAAATACAAAAGTCTTGGCTCTGATAAATTTCTCCCCATTTTTACAATGGTTGGAGAAAGAAGGGAGCTAAGAGAAAGCAAGTGGGAATAGGTGCATTTGGGAAACCGCTTTAAAGCAAGCAAGAAGAGGTGCATGTTGGAAAAACCCTTTCTAGAGTATTTTGAAAACAGTTTATGTTATTTTCCATAATGCATTGTTGATTGTTGTTTTGTGGCTTTACCAATATTCTTTCATTTATGGTTTTTATGTTGTCGCGATGGTTGCAAATAAATAAAATAGTTTAGCTTATATCTAGTTTATGATATTCTCCATAAGGAATTGTTGATTGTTGTTCTTTGGTATTAGCTATATTGTTTCATTTGTGGTTTCCATATGGTGATGGTTGCAAGGCAATAAAATAGTTTATGTTATTTTCGACAAGGCACTGTTGGGAAAAAATTTGTCTACATGCAAGGTTATTTTGTTTGTTTTTGCATGAGTTTGTTACGGTGAATTCTTCTATTTTGTGGGTTTTTCCATTTGGATAATTGTTGAAACCAATATTGTTTCATTTATGGCATCTATTTTGTGGTGATGATTGCAACACAATAAAATAGTTAAATTTATATAGTTTGTGTTTTTTTTCATAAGGCATTGTTGATTGTTGTTCTCTAGCTTTGGCTATATTGTTTCATTTTTGGTAAGGTACTGTTGAAAAAATAATTTGTCTACATGTGGGTTTTTTTTTTCTTTTTTTGCATGGGCTTGCTATTGTGAATTCTTTTGTTTTGTGGGTTTTTTCATCTAGGTCACTGTTGAAACTAATATTGTTTCATTTATGGTTCATGTTTTGTGGTGATGGTCGCAACGCAATAAAATAATAAATTTTATATAGTTTATGTTGTTTTCCATAAGGCATTATTGACTATTGTTCTCTAGCTTTGGCTATATTGTTTCATTTTCGATAAGGTACTATTGAAAAAAGAATTCATTTGGGTGTGGGATTATTTTGGTTTTTTTTTTTGCATGGGTTTGTTACTGCATGAATTTTGTTATCGTCTACGACACTATTAAAATAAATACTATTTCATTTATGGTTTTCATGTGGTGTCGATGGTTACAAGGAAATTAAACAATTTATGTTATTTTCAATGAGGCATTGTTTACAATAAAATTTTCGCGTGTAGGGTTATTATGTTTCTTTTTTCCATGGGTTTGTTACTGTGAATTCTTCTATTTTGTGGGTTTTTTCATCTGGGTCACTGTTGAAACCAATATTGTTTCATTTATGGATTCCATTTTTTGGCGATGGTTGCAACACAATAAAATAGTTAATGTTATATAGTTTATGTTGTTTTCCATAAGGCATTGTTGATTGTTGTTCTCTAGCTTGTGAGCTCTCTGAATCAGATACCAATAATTGATTCATTTTGTGCTACCTCTTTCCCTCACTTTTTCTTCTAGAGTTTCATTTATGGTTTTCATATAGTCGCGATGGTTGCAAGGCAATAAAATAGTTCAACTTATATAGTTTATGATATTTTTTGCAAGGAATTGTTGATTGTTAATTTTATTGGCATCTACGACACTATTGAAACCAATATTGTTTCATTTATGGTTTGTGTGGTGTTGATGGTTCCAAGGTAATTAAACAATTTATGTTGTTTTTGATAAGGCATTGTTTACAATAAATTGTGCACATGCAGGGTTATTTTGTTTCTTTTTTGCATGGGATGACCCAATATGGTTGGGTGGATAGCATGCCTTGTTTTGTTGCGTTTCATTTTATTTTCCTATGTGTAGATATGTATGTATGTCAAGGTAGATGTAAACAACAATCATACATACTCTTTCCTATGTTTATTCTTTTGGGAAAATAGTTATTTGTTTGAGCCTCAACAGGGCATTCTTGGAATGATAAACTATATATTAAGTGTTATATAAAACATTGAAGCCTTTTTTTAATTATTTATTTTCCCTCATATTGTTAATGTCTCTACAAAAAAATTGAGAGACCATGTTGTGTTTTGAAGATCTTGATAGTTGTCATTTTATTGGTGTTTTATATTTCATGGATGTGTTTTGGTCGTGCTTCTCATCAGCCTTTATTGCTTTAGTTGAACATTCGAACCTCATGTTGTTGTGGCATAGAGCTTGTAGTCAACCACCAGTGTTGTAAATTTTTTTTAAAGAGCATCCCCAACAATGTTAATGGACTCTGGTTCTCCCCAAGCTATTGAACATCCCTCAGAAACTAGTCCCGTAAGTTTGTTGCTTGTTTCCTTTTTGGTGCCGAGAATTGTATTGGTTCTTTGCCATGTGCATCCAATGAATTGTGAATATGCTTCCTTTGAATTAATAATCCTTGTAATATATAGTCTAACTAATTTATATTTTAGATCTTTATGTTTCCTTTTCCTTTTGGTTTGCTAGCCATTTGGGGGTGGCCTATGTGTTAGAAAATAAAGGATTACAGTTTTGAGATGTGTCAACATTGTTGTGTTCTTCCTTGTTTATATTTAGCAAAAAATATAATCTTGTTTGCTTCTTGCTCGACCTTGCCCTCCTTTGATATTCATCTATTGTATGTAATTTTAAAGTTGCTATGATCCTGTAAACATGTATAATTATCTATGTGTCTGCATATCAGATACCAATAATTGATTCATTTAGTGCTGCCTCTTTCCCATTCTTTTGCTTCTAGAGTCATTCATAGTCTTGAACATCTAATTGCTTTGGATTAGCTGAGAAAAAATGTATATATGTATAATTATCTATGTGCATACATATCAGATACCAATAATTGATTAATTTTGTGTTGCCTCTTTCCCCCACTTTTACTTCTAGAGTCATTTCACAGTCTTGAACATCTCATTGCTTTGGCTTAGTTGAGAAAAACTATATATATATATATATATATATATATATTTACATGCACCAACAAGTTTAAATTTAGACATATATGTATGTTGTGTACAACTTACTTTAGATAATTCCCTGTATGTGTATATCCAAGCAATAGATATCTAGATATGTGCAAATATATTTTTATTATATAGATGTATATGCATCGTACAAATGCCTTAAATGATCAGTAGTACTTGACAAGATTACTATACAATATACAAATTATTAATGCTCATAATGATAGAAGAAATAATACATTTCACTAGGATGGATTTTAATAATCTGGGCTCAATAAAAATCACAAAATTATTGCGCAGTTAGTAGAGGATAGTCATCATTGAATGTTACATAGGAAATATGATAACAAAAATGAAGTTATGCAACTATAATAAAATCAAAGATAACCATATGTGACATGGCTTTATGAATGGAGAGCCAGGACTAATATATTCAACATTCAACCAACATTAAAAGATTAAAATCACAATCATGAGATTGAAATAACTATGGGTTCAAGGGAACAAACATTATAGTCGAGAACCATATGATATCCATATGCAACATGACCTTATGAATGGACATGAAAAAATAGTAGAGAGAATATTTAAGAAACATTAGAATATTATAAATCACATATATGAGAATATTCTACACTTAGCCAACACAAGAAGATTAAAACCACATAAATTAAATGATAAAATTTTGATTACATTCTGCATTTTAATCATGTGCAACACTTGTTTCATTTATGGCTTTCATTTTGTGGTGATGGTTGCAAAGCAATAAAATAGTTTAAAATATTATACAGTTTATGTTATTTTCCATAAGGCATTGTTGATTGTTGTTCTCTAGCTTGTGAGCTCTCTGAAATTTTATTCTGGATACTTTTAAATTGTCTATTTCAGGATAACAGGCTTGTAAGATTTACCAATTAACAAATTCTAATGTTTTATTTGGCTAAGTTTGAAAAAGAGATTTTTTGCAAAAAAATTAAATTAAAATAACAATGAAGACTTTCATCGTGATGATGGACCACATAAGTCTCATCTAAAATTTGATACAAATATTTTTTTTTTCATGGTTTTTCAGGAATCTATTTTTGCAAATCATTGGTTTTTTTTTTTTTGCATGGATTTGTTGCTATGAATTCTTCTATTTTGTGGGTTTTTTCGTTTGATTCATTGTTGAAACCAATATTATTTCATTTATGGTTCACACTTTGTGGTGATGGTCACAACATAATAAAATAGTAGATGTTTTCCATAAGGCATTGTTGACTGTTGTTCTCTAGCTTTGCCCATATTGTTTCATTTTCGATAAGGTGTTGTTGAAAAATTAATTTGTTCGAGTGTAGGGTTATTTTATTTTTTTTGCATGGGTTTGTTACTATGAATTTTTCTGTCATCTATGACATATTTTTTCCCACATGTACCTCTTCCCACTTGCTTTAAAGTGCTTTCCCAAATGCACCTCTTCCCGCTTGCTTTCTCTCAACTCCCTTCTTTCTCCAACCATTGCAAAAATGGGGAAAAATTATTAGACCCAAGAATTTTGTATTGATTTTGCAACCATCGTCTCATGCAAAAAACACAAAATAAACTATAACCTTCACACAACCTTTGCCACTGATCGAACTTGCACCTTCATAAAAGCTCAACAATAAATGATTGAACTTGCACCTTCATAAAAGCTCGACAACAGATGATCAAACTTGCACCTTCATAGAAGCTCACTGTTCTGGCTCATAGCTTTCATAGCAAGTAAAGCCACAAAATGAAACCCAACAATGCCTTATCGAAAATTGCACAAACTCTTTAATTGCTTCACTATGTTTTCTTGGGTTTTAAAAGACAGGTGTTATTACAACCATCACCACTATATGGAAACCATACAAAAATTAAAGTTGATGCCAACCGGTATATAATTTTGTTGGCCTTCTCTATCGATGTGCCAAATGCTTTTAATATAAAAATTAAAAAAAATCGCCACCTTTTTCCCAATCGAGAGTCGGTCACCAAAAGGATTAAAAACTGGGAAGGTTGATGAAAATTCTGACCAAAGTACACTAAATAATCCTTACAATTTTTTTGTCATTTGATTTATGTGGTTTTAATATTCTTGTGTTGGCTGAGTGTAGAGCATATTGCTACTACATGTGAGTTCATATTGTTATGCTGCATATTTCTATCTTTGATATTTCTACGGTTGCATAACTTAGAATGATAGGTTCTATATTAAGTGCAATAAGAAACATTGGTTTCACCATTAATTGCAGTGGTGGACAATGTATGTTCTTGTTTAGGGATTTGCTGAGAGCCTATGAGGCTCCATGACCCAATATGGTAGGGTGGAGAGCAGACCTTCTTTTGTTGTGTTTTATTTTATTTTCCCTATGTGTAGATATGTATGTTTGTGAAATTAGATGTAGACAACATTCATATGTACGACAACCTATATATTAAGTGTAATAAAAAAATTGATATCACCATTGAGTACGCTGGTGGACAATGTATGCTATTCTACCACTATAATCAATAGTGAGACCAATGTTTCATTGAGCACACATAATATGATAACAAAAATGAAGTTATGCAACTTTTTAATAACCTGGACTCAAGAAAAATCACAAAAGTATTGCACTCAGAAAATTCAATTGCATCCATATATGTTTATGTATATGCATATGTAGACATGTATACATACATACAACCATGTCCATAAGTATATATAAGAATAGTAGTAAATATTGCTTCATGTGTTGAATAGGGCGACATAAGTTTATAACCAAACAACATAAAATAAAATGAGGGACATACACTCAAAGGGAAACAAAACTATAAGCGACATAAACAATACAAAACAAAAGAAGTGTATATTTTTTGTTAAACATTATAAATTATAGTGTATTTTCTTAATATATAACCAGTTCTACAAGAAATAAAGCAACAAAATCAAAAAGCAAAGGTGTTCTGATGTGGCGGGCATACCAAAAAAGTAAAAGGAAACAAATGTCCAATCAACCCAAAATGCATCATATGGAGTGTCATAGGCTCTCACCAAACTATGGCATGATGGAGAGAAAGCCCTATTTTATTGTATTTCATTTAATTTTCCCTACGTACAAATATGTATGCATGTGAAATTAGATATAGAAAAAATTCATATATATAGACAATATTCAAATATAGCATTCAACCCATTCTATTTTTTTTTTGCATGGGTTTGTTACTATGAATTCTTCTGTTTTGTGTTTTTTTACCTCTCTAACAATTTTATTTATTCCACATTCAATCGTTGCACATGGTTAAAATGCATAATATAATCAAAATTTTATCATTTTATTTATGTTCTTTTAATCTTTTTGTGTTGGCTGAGTGTAGAGTATATTGCAGCTATATGTGAGTTCATAATGTTATGTTGCATATGTCTATCTTTGATATTTCTATAGTTGCATAACTTATTTTCAAGCACACATTCATAGATAGAATAAATGCACAATGCTACTCTTGAACGGGAAAACTACAACTGTCAATTGAAACATACGCATTTGTTCTTTTGTGGTGATGGATGCAACATAATAAAATAGGTAATGTTATATAGTTTTTGTTGTTTTCCATAAGGAATTGTTGATTGTTGTTCTCTAGCTTTGGCTATATTGTTTCATTTTCAATAAGGTGGTGTTGAAAAAAGAATTTGTCTGCATGCGGGGTTATTTTGTTTTTTTTGCATGGGTTTGTTACTGCGAATTCTTCTATTTTGTGTGTTTTTTCATTTGATTCACTATTGAAACCAATATTGTTCCATTTATGGTTTGCTTTTTGTGGCGATTTACTATAAATTTTGTTATCTTCTATGACACTATTGAAACCAATAGTGTTTCATTTATGGTTTGAGTGTGGTGTCGATTGTTTCTATATTAAGTGTAATAACAAACATTGGTTTCACCAATGATAAAAGTGGTGGAGAATGTATGTTCTTGCTCAGGGGTTTGGTGAGAACCTATGAGTCTCCATGACCCAATATGGTAGGGTGGACAGTAGGAATTTTTTTGTTGTGTTTCATTTTTGGGGAAAAAATTATCAGAGCCGAGACTTTTGTATTTCTTTTACAACCATCGTCCCATGCAAAAAGCACAAAATAAACTCCAACCGCCTTCACAGAAGCTCAAAAATGGGTGATCGAACTTGTACCTTCATAGAATCTCTTTGTCCTATAATCAACATTAATTGTTGTATGATTTCCGTGTAGTGGTGATAGTTGTAATAATACTTGCCATTTAAAATCTCATAAAATATAGTGAAAGTTTGTGTAATTTTCAATGAGGCATCATTAGGTGTCATTCTATGGCTTTACCTTCTATTAGAACTATGAGCTGAGATGACGAGCTTCTGTGAATGTGCAAGTTTGATCACCCTATTGAACATATGTAACATTATTTACAATTTTTCTTATATATAATTGTAGACATGGTTGTATGCATGTATACATCTACATATGCATGCAATTGAATTTTCTAAGTGCATACAACATATTGATACAAATATGTGTGGATATATGTGTCTGTAATGAATTTATATATGTATATGCATATAGATTTGAATGTTTATATGTATGTGTGAGTGTGTGTGTATGCATCTTCCACATGTATTATATTAAGTGTAATAAAAAAAATTGATATCACCATTGATTACACTGGTGGAGAATGTATGTTAGTCTACAACTATAATCAATGGTGAGACCAATGTTTCATCTCACACTTAATATACAACCTGTCATTCTAAGAAATCCTTATTGATGCCTAGACAAATAACATCTATCCTTCAAAAAGTATAAACATAGGCCTATTTTATTCCTTTCCAACCTTCAACAATATACAGGAACGACAAATGAAATAGTATTGCTAAATCCATAGATCAACAATCACCAATTCCTTAAGGAAAATACTGCAAACTGTTATAGTAGGCCACACAAAAACAGCTAACAATGCCTTATCGAGAAGAACATGAACTATGTTATTACTTTTCAACCATCACCACTACACATAAACCATACAATAATTAATCTTGATGTCAATCGACATTTAATTTCACTAACCTTCTCTATCAACATGCCAAAGTATATATGTACTTGCATTTATTAACAAGTTTACATATAGGTGAATGTGTATGTTCTCTATATCTAACTTCATATGCATATATATCTAGATATTTACTTTTATAAGTGTATATATATGAGCTCGATGCCTTCCATGCATACTTAGATATCTCTTGCTTGCACATATATATACACAGGAAAAGTGCCTACACATATGTGTGTATATGAAATTAGATGCACCCAGCATAAATATATATCTACATTTAAAAGTATATATATGTGCTTACATGTATTCACAATTTTGGGGAATGGATATCTATGTGTGTTATGTGAAAAAACCAGTGCCACAATGGTTGCTCGCAATCCTCATAGCAACTAATGCTACAAAACAACAACCAATAATGCCTAGTTCAAAATAACATAAATTGTTTTATTGGTTCACTAAGTTTTATATGGTAGGTGTTATTGTAGCCACCACCACTACATGGAAGCCATACATGAAATAATATTATAGTTCCATAGGAATTCTCAAAATAATGAAAATAGTGAAAATGGTTATAATTTCAAATTCCCAGACTTCAACTTGCTTAGCAAAATTGATGTTACTCAAAGCAATAAACAAATGCTTGGAAAAAGAGAAAATGGTCTATTGCATCAAAATACACATACAACAAAAAAATGTGCACATATATATGTATCTAAATGAATATGCACACGACATAAATATATATCTATATTTATATAGATACATGTAATTACATTTAAAATTATACATATATATGTTCTCACATGCATTGACAAGTATACGTGTGGATATATCTATGTATGTTGTGCAGCTCAAGCTACAACCCAACACTGAACAATGCCTTATTGAAAATAACATAAACTACTCAATTAATCTTGTAAGTTTTAAATGCAAGATATTATTGCAACCATCTCCAATATATGGACCCATACATGAAATAATGTTGTCATGATAAGTTGTGCCAAGTGATGTTTATTTATTGTGCTCAAGCAACATACATATATATCTACATTTAAACTTATCTATATATTTTCTCACATGTATTACAAGTTTAGGTGTGGATATCTATGTATGTTGTTTGCAAAGACACTTGTCACAATGGTGGCTTGCATTCTTGATAGCAGCTTCAAAGCTAAAAAAAAACATTCAACAATTCTTTATTGAAAATAACATAAACTGTTCAATTGCTTTGGTAACTTTTGAATGCTAAATATTATTGTGGCCATTGGCACTATATGGAAACCATACATGAAACAATGTTTCCATGCCAGGCTGTGCCAAGTGATGTTAATTTCCTTTGCTCTTGTGGCGATTTCTCTATTGACAAGTCCACCTATGGATATATATGTGTGTTTTCTACATATAACTTTAGATGCATATATATGTATATAGATTTTTCTTTGTAAGAATATATGTGGAATGTTTTATTGCTTTGAAACCATTGCCACTACATGGAAATTATAAATGAAATAATATTTTTGAAGCTATTGAATAATAATCAACAATATGTGGATATCAAATCCTTCCTATGTTTATTATTTTTAAAGGATAGTTGTTATTTGTTTGAGCCTCAATAAGGATTTCTTAGAATCATAGGTTTTATATTAAGTGTAAGATGAAAAATTGGTCTCACCATTGATCATAGTAGCAGACTATGTATGTTCTTTCTTGGGGGTTTGGTGAGACTCTATGAGGCTGTATGACCCAATATGGTAGGGTGGAAACTACACCTTCTTTTTTTGTGTTTAATTTTATTTTTCCTATGTATAGATATGTATGTGTGTGAAATTGGATCCATGCAACATTCATATATATACTCCTTCAAGTATATTTATTCTTTTTGGATTACCAATTTAATCCACTTTTCTAGTTGGGAGCTGCTTCTTGGAAGATGTTTTTAGAATGAGAGGCTCTATATTAAGTGTTATATGAGATATTGATCTCACCATTAATTACAGTGGTGGATAATGTATATTCTTGTTCGAAGGTTTGGTGAGATCCAACGAGGCTCCATGGTGCAGGAGCACCTAGGTTACCATAGGTTGTCTAGAAGGTCATGTTTGGGCAATTTATCTAGGCCAACTTTTCTTCCTATTCTTGTTCCTTCATGTTTGTGCCTTAGTTGCATGTGTTATCAAGTGGTGAGTGGATAAAGGTCATGTTGACCATTGTATAGGTTGGAGGTGTTGGCTACAAGTAAGGTTTAAGACCTTTTAGACCTTGTTAGGTGTTTGTTTTCCTAAATTTTAAAAATAAAGCTTGATGGAAGCCACAAGCAGCCAAGGAGAGGTTAAGACCGAGATTAACTATTTTTGTGACCCTATTTAAGGGTGACCTCGACATGGAATTGAGGTTGGAAGCATTTTCACTGTTTGAAATTTATGAATACAAGAGAAAACAGTGGTAGATTTGTGTAATTTTCGGGTTTTTGCCTTGGAGTAGTGTGTTAATGGAATAATGATGGCACTGTAGTGTGAGTAGGATGTAGAGTACTTGTTGGTTAAGCATTGTGTGGTAGCAATTTAGATTCTTAGTTCAATTTCTAGTGCTATTTGTAGATAGTTTGTTTTCTTTCATTTGCTGATCTGACAAACTGTTTGAAGAAAACGGAGGGTTAGATCACATTCCCACTGTACATTTTGCATGACCCCTTGGAAATTGTGACTAGACTCCATGCCTATACATACTATAGGATTAGGAGTCCTTGATAGTTATGTAAGCACCACGGAAGTCTTCTTCTAGGTGAGCCAGGAAGTGTCCGGCTAGGGAAGACAAGAAGTGCATAACACTTGATTTGTAGGGGTGTCCATTTCCTATCAAATCACAGTGTGGAGAGGGTAGGCATGAACCCTGCCATGGAATAGCATGGAGGAGGAAGCTCCACCAATCCATCTGGTGAGAGGAAAACTTGATGGTTTGTTGTATGGTCAGGGAAAGGGCTTCAAAAGTCCTAATTTTTCCAAATTGAGGATTGAGCCTATGTACCGACAGTTGAGGGTTAAGACCCCTAAAAAATTTGAGTAGTGGACATAAGAACAAGGAATCCCAAGGAAATATTGGGGGTAACTTGGAAGAATTTGGGGAAAAATTTGTTCTCTCAGAGAAGGAGGGCTAATTGGGGCTCATAGGGCTAGTAGCCTTAAAACCCTAAATGAGGGTTTTGGTGGAAGCGATTGGAAATGGAGATTGGTGGACCCTCAAGAACCATAGTGGGATGGATTAAAACTATTAGAAACACCTCCATACCCCCTGCAAATCTAAGTTCTAGTTTTGGAAAATGTTAGCCTTTAGGGTGGATTAAGGGCTAAGGGAAGAGTTGCAAGACTTGCACAAGGGTTGACTTGGTAAGAAGAGTTGTGTCGGTAGTTGGGTTGACAAGGAGAAGTAGGGGAACCTCAACAATAGAAAAAGGTCCTATAGGTTAAGGTGGTGGAGTGAGACACCATGGAGGTCTTCCAGGAAAGACCTAGAGCAGGAGTCAGTGATTGATTCCTCCAACCTCCCTACAGATTGGTATCTGAGCAACAAAAGATTTGGGATAGATTGGTGTATGTTAGAATTTGAGTCTAGTGGTTCTACAACCATGGTGACAAATATAGAGTTGGAAAAGAAGGTCGAAGATCAAGAGGAAGACAATAGGAGATTGAGGGAAAGAATAGCTCAACTTGAGGAAGCAATGAATAATGTGCAAAACAAGACTGATGAGGTCAGTGATAGATTGGAAGGCAGGGTACCAAAGAGTGAAGAGGTTCCAGAGGAAGACAAGATCCCTGAACCTAGCCCTATTCTACAAGAGGAGCATTTCTTGAAGGCATTGAAAGCTATGAGTGGGAAAGCACTTGAAGGCATACCATTGTTTAGTGGAAAATTGGAAGCTGGTCTTGTTATGGATTGGATAGAGGGGATGGAAAACCATTTTGAGTGTGATGGAGTCACTGAAGCACAAAAGGTGAAGGTGGAAAAGTCGAGATTGAGAGGTTCTACCTTGAAATGGTGGAAGTTCATTCAGATAGAGAGGGAAAAGGAAGGCAAGAAGCCTATTTCAACTTGGAAGGGTATGGTTTCCAAAGTGAGAGAAGCATACATGCCAGATGATTATGAGATTCAGTTGCATAAGAAGAGATAGAGCTTGAGAAAAAGAGACCAAGATGTGAATGCCTACACTGAGTAGTTTCAAAAACTTTGTATGAGGTCTAATGTTTTAGAGGATGAAAGTCTTAAGGTGGCTAGATATCTTAATAGCTTGAAGTGGAACATTCAAGAGGAGATGACTCTTTTAATTCCCAAGACAATACACCAATGTTACCAATTGGCTATAAAGATTAAGGAAAGAAGCAAGATTAAACAAGATCAGGCTTCTAAGAGTAGAGGCAAAGGTAGAGATCAAAGAGGACATAGAGGTGGCTACCAAGGTAGAGGGACTGAACAAAGAAATCAAGGAGAGTCTAAACTCACATAGCATGGAAGTGAAACACCTTCTAGAGGAGGTTATGGAAGAGGTAGAGGACCTCAAGGTGGATCAAATAGAGGAAGAGGAGCAGGCAGAAGCAACTCATACTTTGTGTTATAATTATGGTCAAGTAGGACATCCAGCTTATAGGTGCTCGGAGAAAGCATCTTCATCAAATACAGAAAAGAGAGTGGCATTTGCTTAAGAGGACACCATGAGTACCAAATCACCAGAGGTTAGTCACATTGAATCAGAAATGGGGGAGAACCTGATGTTTAGGTGAGTTCTAATCAGACAACCAGTCAAAGAGGAGCCAAAGAAAAGGAGAGCCTTATTCAGGGTAAGATGGAAAGTACTTGGAAAGGTGTGTAAGTTTATAGTGGATTTAGGGTCAATTGATAACATCATCTCAGAGGAGGTAGTGAGGAAGTTGAAGTTGGAGAAAGTACCCCACACTAACCCTTACATGGTGACATGGTTGAATAAAGAGTAGAGTGTTCTAGTCAATGAGCAGACAACAATGGAGTTCTACATTGGAGGGTACAAGGATAAGTTGATTTGTGATGTGTTACCCATGGATGCATGCCATCTTCTACTGGGCAAGCCATGGCAGTATGATAGAGGATCCATCTATGATGGAAAGGAAAATACTATCTCATTCAAGAAGGATGGAAAGACATTCAAACTACAGTCACTGTCAAATGAGGAAGAAGGACAGTCAACGACCCCTAGTGTCTTATTAAGTAGTGGTAAGGATTTCATTAACACTCTACATCAAGGAGGTGAAGGATATGTGGTTATGGTGCAACCCAAGGAAGAAGACAAGGCCAAGAAAACAATCATACCAGAAGCAGTCCATAAGTTGTTAGAACAAATCAAGGACATAGTTAGTGATGGAACACCATCAACCTTACCTCCAAAGAGAGCCATCAGTCATCATATTGACTTCATACCAGGAGCTTCATTGCCAAACAAAGCAGCTTACAAGCTCACATCAGATCAGAACCTAGAAGTAGCTAGACAAGTGCAGGAGTTGTCAGGTCAAGGATTAATTAGGAAGAGTATCAATCCATGTGCAGTACCAGTGGTCTTAGCAACCAAGAAAGGTGGTAAGTGGAGATTATGCACTGATTCTAGAGCTATAAATAGAATCACAATCAGGTATAGGTTCCCTATTCCTAGGATTGAGGACTTGATGGATTGTCTTGGAGGAGCTCAGTACTTCACCAAGTTGGATCTCAAAAGTGGATACCTTCAGATCATAATTAAAGATGGGGATGAGTGGAAGACAACCTTTAAGACAATTGATGGGCTGTATGAGTGGAGAGTTATGCCATTTGGCCTCTCTAATGCCCCTATCACATTCATGAGGCTCATGAATGAAGTGCTCAAAGACTTTACAGGGATATTTGTGGTGGTATATCTAGATGATATACTCATCTTTAGCAAGACAACAGAAGAACATCTTAAGCATGTGGAATTGGTTCTTAAAAGATTGTAGGAAGAGAGGTTAGCCATCAACCTAGAGAAATGTGACTTCTTCAAACAAGAGCTTGTGTATTTGGGGTTTGTAGTGTCCCAAGGATCATTAAAGATGGATCCAAGCAAGATGGAAGCTATCCTAAATTGGCCTACACCAACCACTGGGACAGAGGTAAGAAGTTTTCATGGGTTAGCTTAGTTTTATAGGAAGTTTATAAGGAACTTTAGTGGCATATGTGCACCAGTCCTTGATACAATCAAAGGTGGCCTAAAAACTAAGTTCAAGTGGACTCTAGAAGCTGAAAAGGGTTTTGAGAAACTGAAACAAGAAGTGGCAACTCAACCCATCCTTTTGCTACCTAGTTTTGATAAGTTGTTCACTGTGGAATGTGATGCCAATGGAATTGCAGTAGGAGGAGTTCTAAGCCAAGAAGGCAGGCCTATAGCTTTCTTTAGTGAAAAGATCAATGAAGCTAAGCAAAAGTATTCAAACCTATGACCTCGAACTATATGCTCTAGTATAGTCAATTAGGAAGTGGAGGCATTATCTCCTACCTAAAGAGTTTGTAGTGTTTATTGATAATCAGGCACTTAGCTACATCAACACTCAAGAGAAGTTGAGCAATAGACATTTGAAATGGATGGAATACATCCAAGCCTTCACTTTTACCATCAAACACAAGAAGGGATAGTTGAACAAGGTGGAAGATGCACTAAGTAGGAGATTGTTGACAGTGCAAGAGATACAGATAAAGAGCATTGGGATAGAGAGTTTCAAGGATCTCTATGGGGAAGATGAAGACTTCTCGGAGGCATACAACGTATGTTCCGGCTTTGAGAATCACTTTCATAGTCAGTACTCAGAGTATACATTGCAGAGTGGACTATTGTTCAAGGGGAATCAGTTATGTGTTCCAAGAGGATCAATGAAAGAGAATCACATCCAGGAGAAGCACAATGGTAGTCTTAGTGGACATTTTGGTATCAACAAGACAATGGAAATAGTGCAGAGGTTCTACTATTGGCCTAAGTTGCCAAGGGATGTCAAGAGGTATGTGGAGCAATGTGTAGTGTGTATGAAAGCCAAAGGGGGAGCTAGTAATGTAGGTTTGTATCAACCCCTACCCATTCCTAATTGACCATGGGAATGTATTAGCATGGACTTTGTGGTAGGACTCCCTAAGACTAAGACAAGTTTTGATAGTGTCTGTGGTGGTA
Source organism: Sequoiadendron giganteum (assembly GCA_007115665.2). NCBI lineage: Eukaryota > Viridiplantae > Streptophyta > Pinopsida > Cupressales > Cupressaceae > Sequoiadendron > Sequoiadendron giganteum. The sequence continues at coordinate 512,634,487 of CM021104.1, read as the reverse complement.
GATATATTCAGTAAGATGAGTCACTTTGTTCCTTGCAAGACCACCCATGATGCTAGCTATATTGCTCACCTTTTCTTCAAAGAGATTGTGAGGATCCATGGATTGCCATTGAGCATTGTCTCAGACGGGGATGTGAAGTTCTTGAGTCATTTTTGGAAGACTCTATGGAGAAGATTGGGTACTAATTTGTCTTTTGGATCAGCCTACCATCCTCAAACTGATGGGAAAACTGAGGTGATCAATAGGGTGTTAGGTAACCTTCTAAGATACCTAACCAAGGAGAATGGTCAGACATGGGACATGGTCATCTCACAAGCTGAATATGCCTACAATGACAGTGTGAACCGGACCACAGGTAGAAGTCCTTTTGAAATAGTGTATGGAATGCAACCAAGAGGTGTGTGTGAACTTAGAGATTTAGGAGCAATGGAGCATAGGAGTGGCAAGGCTGAGGATTTCTCTCAGAGCAGAAGGAGATACAGGAGCAAGTGAAAAAAACAATTATAGAGGCTACTCACAAGCTGAAAGCTAAGGTGGATTTGTCTAGGAAGGATCTACAATTTATAGTAGGAGACTATGTCATGGTCCATCTCAACAAATATAGGTTGCAGAAGGCAACATCAACCAAGTTGTAGATGAAGAGAGTGGGACCATGTAATCTATTAGCCAAATATGGAAAGAATGCCTACAAGGTGGAGCTACCTGTAGATTTAGGCATCTCACCAGTGTTTAATGTGGCTAATTTGATCAGGTATAAAGGATCAGTCACTGACATGGATCAAAATAGAAGGGATATCTTAAAGCATGTGAGTAACATAGCCTTGCCTACTAGAGACAGGTTGCACATAGAGAGGATCTTGGAGTCAAGGGTGAAGAAGTCTACCCAGCATAAGGAATACATGGAACATCTCATCAAATGGAAGGACAAACCAGAATCCAAGGCTACATGGATGGATGAAGCTCAGTTCAAGAAGTAGGGTATTGATTTATCTCTAATCTCTCCCCACATTCCTCAGTGTTTGTGCAGAGGGGGGGAGAATGGTGCAGGAGCACCTAGGTTACCATAGGTTGTCTAGAAGGTCATGTTTGGGCAATTTATCTAGGAAAACTTTTCTTCCTATTCTTGTTCCTTCATGTTTGTGACTTAGTGGCATGTGTGATCAGGTGGTGAGTGGATAAAGGTCATGTTGACCATTGTATAGGTTGGAGGTGTTGGCTACAAGTAAGATTTAAGACCTTTTAGGCCTTGTTAGGTGTTTGTTTTCCTAAATTTTGAAAATAAATCTTGATGGAAGCCACAAGCGGCCAAGGAAAGGTTAAGACCGAGCTTAAATACTTTTTTGACCCTATTTAAGGGTGACCTCGACATGGAATTGAGGTTGGAAGCATTTGCATTGTTTGAAATTTATGAATATAAGAGAAAACAGTGGTAGATTTGTGTAATTTTCTAGTTTTTGCCTTGGAGTAGTGTGTTAATGGTATAATGATGGCACTGTAGTGTGAGTAGGATGTAGAGTACTTGTTGGTTAAGCATTGTGTGGTAGCAATTTAGATTCTTAGTTCAGTTTCTAGTACTATTTGTAGATAGTTTGTTTTCTTTCATTTGCTGATCTGGCAGACTGTTTGAAGAAAATGGAGGGTTAGATCACATTCCCACTATACATTTTGTATGGCCCCTTGGGAATTGTGACTAGACTCCATTTCTGTACATACTATAGGGTTAGGAGTCCTTGAAAGTTCTGTAAGCACCATATAAGTCTTCTTCTAGGCGAGCCAGAAAGTGTTTGGCTAGGGAAGACAAGAAGTGCATAGCACTTGATTTGTAGGGGTGTCCATTTCCTATCAAATCACGATGTGGAGAGGGAAAGTATGAACCCTGCCATGGCATAGCATGGAGGAGGAAGCTCCACCAATCCATCTGGTGAGAGGAAAACTTGAGAGTTTGCTGTATGGTCAGGGAAAGGGCCTCAGAAGGCCTAGTTTTTCCAAATTGAGGATTGAGCCTGTGTACGGACAGTTGAGGGTTAAGACCCCTAAAACCTTTGAGTAGTGGACATAAGAACAAGGAATTTGAAGGAAATATTGGGGGTTACTTGGAAGAATTTGAGGAAAACTTTGTTCTCTCGGAGAAGGTGGCCTAATTGGGGCTCATAGGGCTAGTAGCCTTAAAACCCTAAATGAGGGTTTTGGTGGCAGCGATTGGAAAATGGAGATGGGTGGACCCTCAAGAACCATAGTGGGATGGATTGAAACTATTAGAAACACCTCCACACCCCTTGCAAAGCTAAGTTCTAGTTTTGGAAAATGTTAGCCTTTAGGGTGGATTAAGGGCTAAGGGAAGAGTTACAAGACTTGCACCAGGGTTGACTTGGTAAGAAGAGTTGTGTCGGTAGTTGGGTTGGCAAGGGGAACCTAAACAAGAAAAAAGGTCCTATAGGTTAAGGTGGTGGAGTGAGACACCATGGAGGTCTTCTAGGAAAGACCTAGAGCAAGAGTCAGTGATTGATTCCTCAAATTGATTCCTCCAACCTCCCTATCACTCCATGACCCAATTGTTGCTATGTAGTGACTAATCATGCTATAATATACACTCTTCATGTATCTTCACCGAAAAAGGAAAAAAAATGACTTTGTAGAACCCTAATTCTAGAATTTTCTTAAAAGCTTGTAATAAGCGGTTGGGATGAGAGTTGCAGTGAAGTGATTATTCACATGATTGTAATAGGTTTTGCACTGGATAATAAAATCATTGCATGGATGTGGTTTTGTAGATGTAGCCCAGATTGGGTGAACCACATTAAATTCTCTGTGTTGTCGTGTTTCTACTATAATTTTTGTGTGTTTTATTTCTCTATTGTATTGATCAAATCTGCATTTAACTATTAGAGATCTTCCTTCTACCCCTAACAAGTGGTATCAACATAAGGTTGTGTTCAGTTATCCTTTGCAAGAAGGTCTCATGGTTGAGTGGGAACAATGGAAGATGAAGGTAGGTTGAAGGTTGAAAATTTTAATGGGTAGAACTATTAGTTATGGAAGATGCAGATGGAGGACTACCTCTATCAGAAGGATTTATGGCAACCATTGGAAGGGAAAACCAAGAAACCCACAACAATGCCTGATGAAGATTGGGATATTTTTGATAGAAAGGAACTTAGCTCTATTTGTTTATGCCAGACATAGTTGATTTTATTCAATATTACAACAACAAAGACAACTCAAGAGTTGATGCAAATGATGGTGAATTTATATGAAAATCCTTCCACTTCGAATAAGGTATTTCTTATGAAGCATTTGTTTAATATGAAAATAATAGAAGGTGGGTCAGTTTTTGATCATTTAAGTGAGTTTAATATAGCTACCAATCAATTAACTTCTATAAATGTAAAATTCGATGAAGAAGTTAGCAATCTTTTGATTCTATGTTCTTTGTCTAAAAGCTAGAATAGTTTGGTAATGGTTGTTAGCAATTATGTTTCTGGTTCAAATACATTGAAATTTGATGATATTGTTGGTGTTATTTTGAATGAGAAGATCTGTAGGAAAAGCTTAGGTGGAACATCCACATCAGGTGGTGTTTTGAATGTAGAAAGCAAGGGTGGAATAAAGGAGAGGAAACAATTCTAGAAGTCATGGGAAGTCATGAGGAAAATCAAAGGAAAAAAGGTCCCAATCTAGAGACAAGACTAGGGATTGTTGGTACTGTGGTAAGCCGAGTCATTTAAAGAAAGATTGTTGGTCTCAAAAAAATAAAGGAGACAAAAAGGAAGGAAATAAAGAGGCAAATGTGGTAAGTAATAAATCTAATGAGGATGCTTTGATTCTTTCCCTTGACAATGTTGTTGATTCTTGGGTGTTAGATTTAGGGGCCTCATTTCATGCTACACCCCATAAAAATTATTTTCTTGATTATGTCCAAGGGGATTTTGGGCTAGTTTATTTGGGAGATAATGAACCCTGTTAGATTGTTGGAAATGGAAGAAAAAAAGATTAAGTTGCAAAATGGGAACATTGGCTACTACATGAGGTAAGGCACATTCCAAAGTTAAGAAAAAATTTAATTTCATTAGGGCAACTAGATGATGAAGGTTGTGTTGTTATATTTAGTGACAAAAATTGGAAGGTTAAAAAAGGTGTCTTAGTGGTAGAAAAAGGTGTGAAAGTAGGTACCTTATATCTTTGTGCAGGTCATATTGTTCCTTCTACTTTAGCTATTGCAAATAAAAATCAATGTTTAGGAACAATTGTTGCAATTCAACAGGCAGAAAACCATATAGTTGTTGTGGATTTTAAATCAAAACTATGGCATAATAGACTTGGGCATATGAGTGCAAAAGATATGAAATTAATTCATTCAAAAAATGTTTTACCAGGTCTAAAATGTGTTAATATGGATTTTTGTGAAAGTTGTGTGTATGGAAAACAAAAGAGAGCTAGTTTTCTCAAGGATGGGAAACAAAAGAAAGATGAAAAATTAGAGCTTGTGCATATGGATGTATGGGGACCAACTTAGGTATCTTCTCTCAGTGGCTCTTAGTATTATGTTACATTCATTGATGATGCAATTAGGAAGGTATGGATTTACTTGCTTAGGCAAAAATCTGATGTATTTCAAACTTTTAAAAAATGGAGAAGCTTGGTTGAGAATGAGATGGGTAAAAATTCAAAATGTCTCAGATTTGATAATGGTGGTGAGTATTACATAAAATATTTTGAAGATTATTATTCCTCTAATGGTATTCGTGGGCAGAAAATGGTTCCAAGGACTCCACAAGAACATGGAGTGGTTGAGTGCATGAATAGAACAATAATGGAGCATACATAGACTATGAGATTGCATGTTGGGTTGCCTTTAAACATGTCAGAAGATGTTGTAAAAATTGTTGTTTATTTAATTAATAGAGGTTCCTCTAATCCTTTGGGTTGTGGTATTCCAAAGGAAGAATGAATAGGTAAGAAGGTGAGTTATTCTTTTCTTAAAACCTTCATTTGTGAAGAATTTTCACATGTAGATTCTGAAAATAGAACCAAACTTGATGCAAAATGAAAGAAATATATATTTGTTGGATATGGCATTGATGAATTTTGTTATAGGCTTTGGGATTTTGAAAATCCAAAATTTTTGAGAAGCAAGGATGTCATATTCAATGAGAAAGTGTTGTACAAAGATCAGTTGTAGTAGCATGAGAAGAAAGAAAATGATTATGTAGTGCTAGCTGATACTCCAAATAATGATGTTTCAGTGGTTCTTCCTGCTATGCAACAACAACAACAATAAATAACACAAACTCCAGTGAATGTTAGATGATCTTCAAGGATAAGTAGACCTCCGAAAAGATTTTTCTCCCTTTTTGTATTCTATCTTATTTTACTAACTAATGTTGGTGAACCAGAATGTTATGATGAAGTTATGCAGGTGGATACCAAGGTTCAGTGGGAGCATGGAATGGAAGAAGAAACAAAATCCTTGCTAAAAAATCAGACGTGGGAATTATGCAAGTTTCCTGCAGGTAAAAAGGATTTACCAAAAAAATGGCTTTAGAAGATAAAAGAGGAGGATGGAGGTGAGAAAATATTTAAAGCCAAATTAGTTGTGGAGGGATTTGCACAGAAAAAGGGTATTGATTTTGATGAAATATTTACTCTAGTTGTTAAAGTGACTTCTATTCGTACTGTTTTAATTAATGTGGTTGCTGAAGATTTGCATTTAGAACAACTTGATGTTAAAACAACCTTTCTCCATGTTGATTTGGAAGAGGAAATATATATGAAACAACCACAAGGATTTGAGGTCAAAGGTAAGGAGAAGATAGTGTGTAGATTGAATAAAAGTTTATATGGCTTGAAGCAAGCACCTCAGAAATGGTATATTAAATTTTCTAGTTTTATGGTTGAGCAAGGCTACGATAGCTGTAATTTAGACCATTATATTTACTTTAAGAGGTTAGATGAAGATAGCTACATTATTTTATGTTTATATATTGATGATATGCTTATAGTAGGGTCTAACATGGATTACATAAAGCAGTTAAAATAGTAGTTAGCAAATATATTTGCTATGAAGGATTTGGGGGCAACAAAAAAAATCTTTGGTATGAAGATTACAAGAGAGGAAAAATAGAAAATTGTTTTTATCTCAAGCTGATTATGTTGAAAAGGTGTTACAAAGATTTCATACGGAGAATGCAAAATATATTAGTACACCTTTGCCAAGTCATGTCAAATTGACTAAGGATATGTGTCCAAACACACAAGAGGAGGAAGAAAAAAGGTCCAAGGTACCAGATGCTTCAGTTGTAGGTAGTTTAATGTATGTCATGGTATTCACGAGATCAAGTATTGCACATATCATAGGAGTTGTTAGCAGGTATATGAGTCATCTCAAAGTTAAGCATTGAAATGCGGTAAAATGGATTCGCAAGTACTTAAGAGGTACATCTAACAAATTTTTATGTTTTGGGGGCTCTAATATTGATTTAAAATGCTATGTTGATTCAGATTTGGTAGGGGATATAGATACCATGCAGAGTACCATATGTTATGTATTTATAGTTGGTGGGACAACAATGAGTTGGATTTATCGATTGCAAAACATGGTTGCTTTATCCACCACAGAGGTAGAGTATGTTCCTGCAATAGATGCAACAAAGGAGATGATATGGCTGCAAATTTTCATGGAAGAGTTGGGAAAACAATAGGTTGAAAATCACTTGTTTATAGACAGCCAAAGTTCTATACATCTTGCAAATAATTCCACCTTGCACTCTAAAACCAAACACATACAATTGAGATATCATTTTGAATTTAGTCAGTGTTGGAGGATGAACAGGTAAAGAAGGAAAAGATACATATAGATGCCAATCCAATAGATATGTTTACAAAGGAAATGACAAGGGAGAAGTTGAGCTCCTCTTCAAATTTAGTTGGTCTTCATGGTTAAAAGTATAATAGAGCAACAGGCTCCAAGGTGCTTATTCCAGTGGGAGCTCATGTAAGTGCAACGGTTCCATCCAAAATCAGTCTCCAAGTGGGGGAATTATTTGGTATGGAGCTTGATCAGTCTCCAAGTGGGAGATATTGGGTATGTGGTAACTAATCATGCTATACTGTACACTCTTCATGTATCCTCGCCTAAAAAGAAAACAAACTGACTTTTTAGAACCTTAATTCTAGAATTTTCTAAAAATATTGTAATAAGCGATTGGGATGAGAGTTACAGTGAAGTGATTATTCGTGTGATTGTAATGGTTTTGCACTAGCTAATAAAACCATTAGATGGTTGTGGTTTTGTGGATATAGCCCAAATTGGGTGAACCATGTTAAATTCTCTATGTTGTCTTGTTTTTGCTATATTTTTTGTGTGTTTTATTTCTCTAATTTCTTAATCAAATGTGCTTTTAACTATTGGGTATGTGCAGGATCATGATGAGCCAAAAAGTGGCGATATGTAAGTGATATGATGGCCCATGTGGTTGACGGCCTTTTTTTTACCCAAAATTGATGAAACTAAAAGGGGTTTTAAAGGATATTTTCAACTTTCCACCAATATAAATTATGCTTTACTTTGAATTTAATAAATAATTATTATTCATTTTCTATTTGAATTACAACTAAAGTCTTGATTGATAGGTTGATTGAAAAACATCTATAGCTTTCAAACAGTATCACATTTTTTTTAATCTGAAACATGGATCACATTCTAGATGATTCACATGCTATAGGATTAAAGAAAACAAATTAAATTTCATGAAGTTTTGACCAAGTTTAGATGGTCAAACATACGAGTTTTTATATTTTAAAAAAAATTTAATAAAAAATTCATAATTTAATTATTTACTTGAAAAAAAATTACATAAAATATGTATCACATCGGGACATGAGTCCTCTACTTATATATAAAATCTTATAAAAAAATATTATCATTTTATTATGGTTAGGGTGATCAGACAAACACCTACTTCATATTTTTTCCCTAAAATTTAAGTATTACTACATTGAAATTTCAAAATTTCACCAAATAGATTTTTTTAAAAATAAACCTAGTAGTTTAGAAACTACATTCAATTTGCTACAGATTCTATTCTTACATATTTTTTAAATAATATAGATAACTTATTCAAATTTTTACGTCAAGTTGCCTAATTCTGATTTTCTGAATTTTCATCATCACTTAAGGGCCTATTTTTTCCATAATGATATTGCACATACCCTATTAGAGATCTGCCTTCTAACCCTAACACCAATATGGTCAGTGGAGAGTAGGCCTTCTTTTGTTCTATTTCATTTCTCTTTTCCTATGTGCAGATATGTATGTATGTGAAATTAGATGTAGACAACATTCATATATATATTCCTCCCCATGTTTATTGTTTTGAGAAGATAGTTGTTATTTGTTTCCTCCTTGAAAATGAATTCTTAGAATAATAGGATTCATATTAAGTGTAATAAGAAACATTGGTTTCACCATTGATCATAGTGGTTGGAAATGTATGTTCTTGCTCAAGGGTTTGGTGAGAGCTTATGAGGCTTCATGACCCAATATGGTAGGGTGGAGAACAAACCTTCTTTTGTTGTGTTTTGTTTTACTTTCCCTATGTGCAGATATGTATTTTTTTCTAATTAGACACGAACAAAATTCATCCCTATGTGTAGATATGTATGTATGTAAAATCAAATTCAGACAACATTCATATATGCTCCTTCCTATTTTTATTCTTTTCATAAGATGGTTGCTATTTTTTTGTAGGTCTATACTTAAACATCTCCACAAAAATTAATTTCTACTTGGCATGGTTTGGCCCTGTGTCCATTCATCCAAAAATTCCAAAAAATTTGACAAAAGAACGGGTATATATGTTTCAATTGATAGTTGTAGTTTTCCTATTTAAGAGCAGCATTGTGCATTTATTCAAATTGCTCTTATTAACCAAAACATGTTGTACCTATTCTTGTGTGAAGTAATTGTCTTAGGCCTGGGATTTTCAAGTTTTTTTTGTAAAACAAAAAAGAAAAGAAAAACATCCAAACCATATGTGAAATTAGATGTAGCCAACATTCATATATCGTACTGCCTATTATGCATGCAAGGAATGCAACACACACACACACACACACACACACATATATATATGCTTACAAAACCAAATCTATACTGATATATATATTACAACCATCACCACAACATGGAAACCATACAATAATTAATGTTGATCCCAACTGACATTTAATTTCACTGGCCTTCTCTATCGACACATCAAACACTTTCAATATAAAAAATAAAAAAACCACCACTTTTTTCCTGAACGGGAGCCAAACATCGGAAGGGTTAAAAATCGGGAAGGTTGATGAAAATTCTGACCAAAGTGCACACAAGTGCAGATATGTACATATATATAAGTTTTTATCTATCTATATATGTATATTGTCTACATCTAATCCCACATACATACATTTCTACACATACTTTTTGTGTGTTTATATATCCAAGAAATAAACATCTACATATGCATCCAAAGTATGCAATCTAGATATATGTAGCTGAAAAAAAAAATCTATAGCGATATATATGTACCTGAAGTTAGATGTACCTTTTTAGTTATTATTTCTTTGAGCGTCAAAATGAATTATTAGAATGATAGGCTGTATATTAGCTATAATATGAAATATTGATTTAACCATTGAACACAATGGTAGATAATGCATGTTCTTGCTCGAGGGTTTGGTGAGAGCCTATGAGGCTCCATTACCCAATATGGTAGGGTGGAGAGCAAGTCTTCTTTTGTTGTGATTCATTTCATTTTCCCTATGTGCACATACATACATATATATATAAGTTTTCATCCATCTATATATGTATATTGTCTACATCTAATGCCACATACATACATTTCTACACATGCTTTTTGTGTGTATATATATCCAAGCAATAGATTCTCACATATGCATCCAATGCATGCAATAATGTCGGTTGGCAGGGCTTGGCATTTCAACATTAACTATTATATGGTATATGTATAGTTGCGATGGTTGTAATAACACTTGCCATTTAAAACTTGAGAAAAGATATTTCTTTCCCACAAAAAAAATTGCCATTTATAGTTTTCCCTTTTATAACCATTACAAATTGTGGTTTATGTGATTATGGAGGACAACCACACACCGATGTCATGTGCTTGTGAGAGGACAAATAATTTGTTGGTTGCATTGAACAGTGTTTATCCCTACAAGCACATGACAATGGTGTATGTTGCTCCATTCAATAAAACCATTTTCAATGTTATGGTTGGCTCAAGGTTTTCATGTTGTACATATGTACATTTTTTTGCTTTCTGGTTATTGCTTGTTATATGTTCCCATGTTTGGTGAAAAAATACCTACATATGCATCCAAGTCATGCAATGCCTATATATGTACTTGCAAAAAAAAATGTATACTGATATATAGGTACGTAAAGTTAGATGCACCTTTTTAGTTATTATTTATTTGAGCCTCAAAAAAGAATTGTTAGAATGATAGGCTCTATATTAGGTGTAGTAAGGAACATTAATTTCACCATTGATCACAATGGTGGACAATGCATGTTCTTGCTCGAGGATTTGGTGAGAGTCCATGAGGCTCCATGACCCAATATGGTAGGGTGGAGAGTAAGTCTTCTTTTGGTGTGTTTCATATTATTTTCCCTATGTGCAGTTATGTATGTTTGTGAGATTAGATGCAGATAACATTCATATGTATGATAGGTTATATATTAAGTGTAATATTAAAGATTGATATTTGTATTTATTATAGTGGTACATAGTATACCTATTGTCTACATGTAATTTCACATACCTAAATTTCCACACATACTTTTTGTGTGTATATATATCTAAGCAATAGATCCCTACAAATGCATCCAAGGCATGCAATGCCTATATATGTGATTACAAAATAAAATCTACATTAATATATAAGTATCTGAAGTTAGATGCACCTTTTTAGTTATTATTTCTTTGAGCCTCAAAATGGAGTTGTTAGAATGATAGGTTGTATATTTAGTGTGATAACAAATATTGGTTTCACCATTGATTAAAGTGGTGGACAATGTATATTCTTTCTCGTGGGTTTGGTGAGAGCCCATGAGGCTCCATGACCCAATATGGTAGGGTGGAGAGCAAACCTTATTTTTTTGTGTTTCATTTTATATTTTCTATATGCAGATGTGTATGTTTGTGACATTAGATGCAGACAACATTCATATATATAATAGGTTGCATATTAAGTTTAATATTAAACATTGATCTCAACATTGATTATAGTGCTAGAAAATTTATGTTCTTACTCAAGGGCTTTCTGAGAGCCCTCAAGGCTCCATGGCGCAATATGGTAGGGTGGAGAGCGAACCTTCTTTTAGTGTGTTTGATTTTATTTTTCCTATGTATAAATATATATGTATGTGAAATTAGATGCAGTCAACGTTTATATATAGTCTTTCCTATTATGCATGCAAGGCATGCAATGCAAATATATATGCTTACAAAACAAAATCTATACCGAAATATATATTTCTCAAGTTAGATGCACTTTTTTGTAGTTTTTTTTGGCTAAACATATGTTTTCTTTTCCCTTTTTCCCAATGTTCGTCACATCAAAAAAACTCTTGTTCCTGATCATGTTACTTTGCTCCTTATAGAAGTGGTTATACATTGAAACAACATGCTTTATTTTTTATTCTTTGACCAATTTTTTTGATATATGGACATGTATGTATGTGAAATTAGTTACAAGCAACATTCATATATATCTACATTTAAACTTGTTGATACATATATTTATATATATATATATATACATCTTTGCAGCTTTTGATTTCCTTGCTTCCTATCCATCACACCCATTTGTACATATTTTTATAAATTCTCCTCTTGGTTCTTGTTTTCCATCATGCTACTAAATAATTGTGATGTTTTGAGTTGGCTATTGATGTGCCAACTTCTTTTAATATAAAAAGTAAATAAATCTAACACCTTTTTCCCAAGCGGGAGTTGGACGTCGGAAGGGTTAAAAACCAGGAAGGCTAACAAAAAACCTGGCCAAAGTGCACACATTTTTATAATGATGGGTTGTATATTAAGTGTAATATGAAAAATTAATCTCACCATTGATCATAGTGGTGGATAATGTATGTTTTCGCTTGGGGGTTGGTAAGAGCCTATGAGGCTCCATGACCTAATATGGTAGGGTGGAGAGTAGGCCTTATTTTGTTGTGCTTCATTTGAATTTCCCTATGTGAAAATATGTACATATATAAGCTTGCATCTATCTATATATGTATATTATCTACATCTAATCCCACATACATATATTTCTACACATATTGTTTGTGTGTATATATATCCAAGCAATAGATTCTTAGATATGCTTCTCCTCTCCTCCAATGACAAACTTGAATTCCTTCATCTTCTTTGGTTGACCATATAACATTTATATTTAATTTTGGAATTCTTGTATAGATCATACTAAAATGTCTCAAACGAATTTTTACGCTTCTTACACCCACACAACCCAAAGTTGCTACATCTTTCAGTGAATGATGCCACTGCCAGTGCTCTCACCTTCGAGCCATCAGTGCGTAACTATATCTGATCGAAACCATTTTAGATTGAAAATGTTCCCAGTTGTAACTACAGATCTCCACAATGCTAAATAGCTTCATGACCACATGTTTGGCATGGTATACGAGTTGCAACTACATTCCATTTATATATAAGGTAAGGCTATATGTCCTTTATTCCATCTCTTATTTCACAACTCCATTTCAAATTATTTGTCATAAATAATACAACTATATACACTTTTAAAAATGTATAACACTGATTTCAACCCGACAAAATTATCAGGTACCAGAACATAATTATATGGGACTTATAATTGTAAACATACTGCATCCCGCTGCGTGCACAAGGTATGCCTACATATTATTTATTTGATCTCTTCTATTGCTGCATTACATATTATTTGTTATAAATTATAGAATTATTTATATTTTCTAATTTAGATATTGTCTAACAATGACACATGTTCATCGCACTAAAATTCACATTTTTCTGTGATTTTTGTAGAACATATTCAAGACAAACAAATTCAATGATAAGAAGACTACTATAATGGACATAATGTTAATGATCATATCATCAAAGAAGCAACCTACAACCAGTGATTGACAATATGGTCTATTTATATTTGTTAAATGCTTCACACTTCCATTTGATAGAAAGGTTGCTCTTCATTTGTAACAATGGTTGTGGTTGTTCTCGATTTTCATGAAATATTTTTGGTATTTCAAATAACTTCAAAATATTCTCCTACATGTAGTTTTATTGAAAAAATCAATTAAAATTTATCTTCCCTCAATGGCTATTGTTTGCGTTAATCTTATCTATTGGCTGTCAATACATTGCTCCCAGATTCTTTAAATTTCCCTTTCCTGCACTTACGTTTTCTTTTAAAGCACCGTTTCCTAGCCTGCATACTGTTCTATATGGTCACAATAGCAATTGTGCATTCGTCTTCAACTGCTCAGTTCTCTCCCAGATTTTTGTTAGTATCCCCCTCTTTAATTCCTTCTATGCATGTACAGATCCCTGCCATTTGGACTTCTCCTCCGCCTATCGACTCATCGTTGCATGCCACTGCACGCAACTGCTTGTTAATATCTTTCAAGAAACTAAAATAACTAAAATATTGTTGTTTAAAGCATACGACCATCAGAATTTTGATACAGGTGTTTTCAAAAGCAGATGAACCAAATTAATCAAATGATCACAAAGATGACTAAGAATCACAGTAAACAAGGCCAATCAGAAGTAACCGAAATCATCCCAAAATCATAAAATAATGAATCATATAAAACAACAATAACTCATATAGCAAGGCAACCTTTCATGCAAATTCAATGGCATTGAAGAGATGTAAATAGAAAAGTCATTCATCTAATTCAGTGGCATCAAATTACCAAGAATAGTAAAATCAAACATTAATCCAAATCCAGTGGCACTGGTCACAAATATAATGCGTAGACGCCTTCTGCTGTCAAGTATTGATCTTGAAAGCTTAAGAATAAAGAATTGATAACTAAATGCACTCGCACAGAACTACAAAACGCTACATTAGGATTTCCCCAACCTATAAACATTATCAAAATAAGAAGATATATAATGAACACTAACCTAAACTAAAGGTTAATTTGATTTCTATGAATTACCAACTCAACCTTTAATGTATACAATTCAAAAGAACACAATTGTCATATGAACAATCACCGATAATTTTAGATTCAGAAACAATTTCCCAGCCTGCACCATATACACCCACGATTCCTACAAGTATAGTTTGTAGCACCAATACGATTAGGAGTTATAAGATCAGAAGAAATGGATGAACACTTTCCATGTTTCGGTGAACTTTGAACAACATTGAATATCGATTTTGAAAATATATTAATGGTAATCGCTCTGATAAAATGGTCCATCAGCTAAGGCTTCGTGGGACACCATTGTAGCAGGTCCACGTCCTCTGGTATCATTACGAAATCAGAAGCAATTTTACTCATTAGCAGCATAAATTATTTCTAATATTATCTCAAGGCATTACCACTATATAGTGCAATACATGGCATAGTTTGATAGAGATGTCTTTTGAAAGATAAAACATGGGAACAAATTGGAAAAACAAGATCATCAATTGGTGTGGAATTAAGGAAATGAATTTAAGCAAATCAATCACAGGAAGAAGCATTTATAAACACTTGGAGGTAAATAAGCTATGTGACAGTAGACAAGACTAAACCCCAGAATTAATAAAGTAAAAGGAACGCTCAACCATAGGTAAACAGTAATGAAAAACATAAATACTTAAGATGCTGTACAAGAACAATTAAAGCTGCACAAAGTGAATCAGATGTGAAGAATTCTTATGTTTGCATTTCACTTGTACTGAATAACTGACATAGGTACTACTGCCCAACTGGAGCAAAAGAAACAACAGATTCAAATGTTGGGAATATTGTGCTGGAAACCCAGGGAACACGTGATGGAGGGAGAGATCAACTGCAGAAGATGTTACAAGCTTCAAGAAGACCATGGGCGTGTTGTGAGACTAATCATTCTTAATAATCAAATGTAAACTCAGATTTCATTTTAACATCTCAATTTAAATTAATCACCCTTAGTTCAATTCAATTATATTAGGAATACTTGTAATTTTAGGGTTATCTTATTTCCAAACAAGTAAAAAAACATAATATTTTATCCTTTATATTGGCCTTCAATTCAACAGAAAAGAAAATAATAATTCAAACCCTAATTGTAGGCAATTTCTTTATTCCTTTTTTTTTAATTGGATTCCACTTCAAAGAAAAAAAGAAAATATATGTAAAAGCAAAAATTCAAACCCTAGAGTAAATATTTTTCTTTCAATGGAAAATTCTACCCTCTATTGGCTCTTGCTCCATCACAGAAAACATATAAGGGAAATGAATTCAAACCCTAAGAGACTTTTGTTTTAATTTTATAGACAACTCACCCTCTATTTTTGCTCCAAATTATCAATTCAATTAAATATAAATATATGAAAGCCAAATTCAAGTTAAAATCCTTACC
The DNA here is from genome assembly GCA_007115665.2 of Sequoiadendron giganteum. Lineage (NCBI taxonomy): Eukaryota > Viridiplantae > Streptophyta > Pinopsida > Cupressales > Cupressaceae > Sequoiadendron > Sequoiadendron giganteum. The sequence goes on along the minus strand of CM021104.1, from coordinate 512,618,849 downwards.
AGACATAAATGAATGCTTAAGGATATTTGATCGGATGATAAAATGCTAGGCGTAATACCTACTTTCTCAACCATTCCTTTCTGATAAAAGGAGAGTAACCTTAGTTTATGTGGATAACCCATAGTATTCGGGAGACGCGTCTCCCCCCTTGAGACACCAAAAAACAATTGGAAAATTTTAAGAAGTCTCTCGTTGTTTCCCAAGTCTCCGAACTCAAAAAATGGCATCTCCTACCAAGTCTCCACCATTTTGAGGGAAAAAAATATAAAAACGCGATGTTTAAAAGTAAAGAGGCATCATTTCGCATGACTAGGAGACTATAGAGGCGACGACGACACTGAGACTGCTTAGGCGACGACACTAATGAGTGAACAAGGTAAGTATTTTTTTTATTTTATTTTTGTTTTATATTTGGCATTTGCTTGGCCCATGGGAATTCTCCGTCTGGACCATCTCCAACTCTCCCGTGCTGAATGCGAAACCATTGAAATGTCTCTGGTTGCCGACTGGATATCTTCTTGTGCACATTATTGTAGTGCAAAGGCAAGGTTACTAGACGTTAGTGACAAGTGTTTATTATTTTTTAATTTTTAGATTGTTTTATTTAGCATCACCAGTAATCTCGACAAGAGACAATGCTCTTATTGAGATTACTGGTGATGCTAAATAAAACAATCTGAATTTTTTTTAAATAGTTATACTAATAGCATCACCAATAATCTCCACAAGAGCATTTCCCCTACTTAAAATCATGGGATCTAATAGATTCCACAATTTTAATTAGGGGCAATGCTCTTGTGGAGATTACTGGTGATGCTAGCACTAGCAGCTAGCTGCTAAATAATACAATCTGATTTTTTTAAAAATGGGCTTGGCCTTGCACTATAATAATGTGCACAACATCATACCGCCCTAAGGCCCTTGTTTGATAAATTGATTCTCTATAAAACAATAAAAATGTGATTCATTTTTCTATTGAAACTTGAGTGTGTTGTGTGTTGACTGCTGTGTGCATTGTGCAATCAATAATCATGATTCATTTTTATAATTTCCTCAAAGACATGTTCTTCTCTATTTCCTTTTTCATAACTTTAGCTACAACCATTAAATGGTGGAGCTATTAATTAAAAAAAAAAATTCTATAGTTGTTGTGTTAAACTCTAATGATCTAATCATAATGTCTTTTTGTTTTTTTGTGTGTAGAATTTGAATCATCGAATCAAGAATGTCGAGTGAGGGAAGAAAACAAGGCTTGCATCCGTTGTGGAAGTATGTTGATTGTGTTAAGGGGCCAAAGGTACAGGTGGAACATCCACGATCTCATGTAAATTATGCCCAATGTCATGGCAAGGTACTTACACGAGGGTGAGGGATCATTTCCTTCACATACCTAGAAAAGGTGTTGATCCTTGTATAAATGAGGTGGAACGATATGAGGCTGTGAGGGATCAAGAAAGGGCTGATGGTAGAGTTTCTAATATGAGCTCTCACGCTTCAACAACAGGGGCAATTGCTGCAAATTAAAATAAGAATATCAATAGAGAGGCAGAGGTGGATGTGTGTTCAAGAGATGTAGTAGCAGAAAGTTCTCACAAGAGGCCACACATTGGTAGCTCAAACCCCATTGGTAGATTATTTGATGTGCAAGGTCGAGAAGCGGTTGATGTAGCAATTGCACGCTTCTTTTCTACCAATGGAATACCATTTAATGTTGCTCGATCACCTTTCTATACAAAGATGGTCCAAGCAATCAGCAATGCACTAGCTAGATATAAACCACCTATGTATGAAAAGCTTCGCACTACTCTAATTGATAAAGAAAAAAATTGAATAGAGAAACAAATTGCACCATTAAAAAGAGTGTGGGCTTCAGAAGGATGCAACATTGTGATGGATGGGTGGACAGATACTAGAAACCATCCACTACTTAATATCATGGTAACATGCAGCAAAGGGCCTTATTTTTTGAAGGCATTAGATTGTTTGGGGAAAGAAAAAAATGTAGTATCTTTTTAACCAGCTATGTGAAGACATTGATGAGTTAGGGGCATCACATGTAGTCCAAATTATTATATATGTTGCCCCTATTTGTAAAGCAGCAAGCATGTTGATGCAAAATAAATACAAGCATATATTTTGGACACCATATTGTGTGCATTCGTTGAATAATGCACTCAAAGATATTGGCAAGTTTGAGTGGGTTTCAGCTCTTATAGAAAAGGGAAAAAACATTCAAATGTTCATATGTAACCATCACCAAACACAAGCTATTTATCAAAGATTTTCCAAGGTGGAGCTTCTCAAACCAACTGATACAATGTTTGCTTCATATTTTATTCTTCTTCACCGTCTTTGTGAAGTGAAAGGTGCCTTGTGTTCCATGGTTGTAACTAATGCATGGGCAACTTGGAGGCAATCTACATCAAATGATGCAGTTGAGGTGAGAGGTATGATCCTTGATGACCTCTTTGGGCTGATGTTAGATTTGTTGTGGACTTTATTTAGCCTATATGTGAGGTGATCAAATTTGCAGATTCAGAAAAGCCATGTTTGGGGGAAATTTATGAAGAAATAGATTCCATGTGTGAAATAATTAAGAAGATAACAGATGCAAAAGATCCTTCCCTATATCCTTTGATAGAAAAAAAGTTACATGGAAGATGGAACAAACTTAACACACCTCTTCATTGTGCTGCCTATGCCTTAAATCTTAAATGGCATAATATACAAGAGACCAATAAGAGGGCTCCATATGAGGATAGAGAGGTAATGAAGGGATTTTGGGCTACAATAAAAAAGATATATGGCCAAGGTGAGGAAGCATCAGTTATGAGGAGTCAATGGAATACGTTTTCACGTGGGCATGGTGACTTTTCTTTCATGGAAGATTTATATGATATGTAAGAAAAGAAATACCCTATAGAGTGGTGGTGGAACCATGGAGGTGAAACACTTGAATTGTAATCATTTGCAATAAGATTACTCTCACAAGTAGGTAGCTCTTCATCTTGTGAGATAAATTGGAGTACTTATGGTTTTATTCATTCACTAAACAGGAACTGATTGGGGTCAAAGAAATTAAAGAACCTGGTCTCACTTCACCTTCTCTCTCATGTAGATCCTACATACAATGAGGGTCCTTCAGCAAAATGGGACCAAATTTCACCTGATGAAGATATTGCAGCCATAGTGGATGAAGTGGTTGGACCAGATGGCCTTACTGATTTACCCCGAATTCAACTACCAAAAGAGGAACCTAAGTTAGAGAGTGATGAGTATTTGTAGAGCATCGTAGCTGAGGACTTTGACATGGATGATGTGGTGTAGATGATATGAGATATCACATAGATTTTTTATTTTTGTTTTTTGTTTGCATAATAGCCAATCAAACTATCAATATTTTTGAATTTCAATATGTAATGTCAAATGTGAACTATTATTATGAAATTTTAAGTATGAACTCTTTGACTCTTTGACACAATGTGACAATCACATCTGTATTTGAATATTGTGTATTTAAAGTTAATGTTAACTCTTAAACTTTACTACTAATATTGTTTTGGAAGTTCAATGTCATTATATTTTCAGATTTTCTATATATTATTAATTTTTATATTAAAAAAAAATGGCGTCTCCAAGTACCCCCGTCTCCTATTTTCAAAAAAAAATTGTACCGGTACCTACACCAGTCTCTCGTACCAGTACCAGTACCAGTCTCGCGACAATTATGGGAAAACCCCAACTAGGGAAAAACCACCTGAAAAATATCTACCCCTCCCTTTATATTAATAATAAAAAATGCATTCCAGCTCTTCTCCCTTCCTTTCTGCATGATACACATTTATGTAATTTTTCAAAAGTGGTAGGGGAGAGGACCCAGTAGTTGAGCATATTTAAATAGTTGTGATAGTAGTTGTTAATATAATTCCCAATAGTTGTGATAGTAGTTTTTTATATAATGCCCAATAGTTGTGACATAAGTACCCTAGTTTAAACAAAATGTATCCCTTTGATCTAAAAAGCAACCAATCATATGATGCCACATCAACACTCAACTACTCATGATGTGAATGCACAAGTATTGGTAGCACTTTTGTTTGTGCCCTTTTTGGACACCTTGGGAAAAAGCATGCTGATGTCGCATCATATTTGATGATGTGGCCCTAAAATGAAAGTTATAAGCAAGGGACTTTCCATGTAAGCTGTTGTAAGAAATTTGGAGTGATTTGAAATTTCCATGTAGGATTTTGAGAAGCACAAAGTTAGGGTGCACAATAACTGGGTCCTCTCCCCTAACCATTATAAAAAGAAATGGTTGAGGTAACCCATCAAGAGAACAACTAATTAAAATATGCTTAATATAATCAAATTATTTCATTGGTCCCAATACCGTTCACAATTATTTCTTTAGTTTTGAACCCATATTTTCTTCCAAGTACCTTGTTAAATCTGCAACACTTTATTCAAAAATTAGTACATTTGCAAAAGATAACATTATTAAATAATATAAATAAGATAAATGATAATAAATCAATAATTTATTTTATCAAATATGTGTGTGTGTGTGTACAATGGTCTAATAAATCTTTAGTAATATCTATCACTTGAATTATTAATTTATTTCTTGTTGAGCTAAATTTTAATAATCCCTTTTATCAAATATGTAAATACCATGGCCTAATATTAATTTTTTAAATAATTTATTTATTTCTTGTTGAACTTAATTTTAATAATCACTTTAGTCAAGTTTCTCAGTAATATAGTTTTAGTTCTTTTTATGAGGGGCATTACACCAAACGTGATAAAGAATGTCCCCTAGTTCCTTAAAGCTGGAAATTTCCACTGCCAGATTATTTTACCTTTGAGACTTCTTATTACCATTTTGGGAACCAACTTACTTTTCAGTTAGTGATTGGATTTTAATAAGCATGACATGATTTTTTCGTTTCGTCCCAACCAAATAAAAGTGAGAAAGAAGAAAAAAGAAAGAGGGTTACTCATTTTGTGAGAGGAAAAATGGGGCATGTTGTGAGACTACACAACATGGCCTTTGATTATTCTACTATTGTTGTCACTAGGGTATAAATATAACTCCTAAGAATTCCTAGGTCTCAAAACTATATTTTGGCTTATTTTTCTTGCTAATATGACACGCATATCAATCTTGAAGGAGATTCTACTTTGGAACATAAGTGAATAAGTAGAATAATTTGACTACACTCCTTGAATGAAAACTAACTAAGTCTTGATACAAAGAACAAAAAAATTGAACGTAAGAACTCCTTGAATCCCTTAAAGCACTCAAATAAAAGTGAAGACAAAATATAAAATGACAACAAAAGTATGGCTTATATTGCTTTTTAGAAATGAATCACAAAGCCATTATAGAAATTTAACACAAACAAGATTTTCATGCATTAATCAAACACCAAATACAATTTCAGTAATTAGCATGACCAAGGATATCCTAAACACCTCATCCCTTCCCTAAAAGCATGAAATTTTAGCTAACCCTTACAAATTCCCAACAAACTAGTTGTTGATGGTCAAAATAGCACAACAACGTTTAACAAAATATTTCTATTATATTTCCCCTGAAAAAGATAACTGATCTAAAACCACCTATCTTCCAAGTTCTTTGTAATTGGTTCTCAACCATGTTGTTTCATTCAATAGTCCATGCAACTGTAATGTTCAAGGGGCCTGTTGGTAAAAGATACAAACTACATGATCCAAATTACTCTAACTTTTGGGGGTGTAAAATAAATAGAAAAAGATAGATTAGGGCGTAATACAAATACACAAATGTAATTCTCTTTCAATTCAAACATATGAATTTCACAATGAGCATTAATTTTAAACAACTAAAACCACTAAACAATACAATCAACAAGCTATTTTGTACCATTACGTTCACTCATGGGGCTAATTCAAAACATACAACCATCAAACCTCAAAATCAGACAAGAACATATCACTAGCTCATCATTAATTCACAGATCAACAAACATAAAAGAATCCAATTCACAAATAATTCAATGAAATAACTTTAAATTTGGAATCTTCTACTGATTTTGCATCAAGTAAGAAAAACTTATGCACAATATTCACTGGCATACGAATGGCTATGATTTATCAACATTATCATTAACTAATTTCAGAAAATAACATATTTGTATAGAAAACTTCTAAAGAAAATGTATCCAAGTGTCTTTGTATCAAACTATAAAAATATTTTGAAAACTATATACTATCCTAGATCTCCTTTAGGTGGCTGATATTGCTTCGATGAGCCGACCTTTACAAAATAGAGAGAAATTCTATATATAAACTTGCGTAGCACTAATTTCTCTCATCAAAATTTAAAGCCACAAATTATGGGGTGACTGGGCAATGTAGACTGGGTATCCATTTTGATCCTCAGTTGTTGATTGAAGACTCCTTGCCAAAAGTTGTGTTTCAAAAGTAGGAGGGTAGACATGTTGAGATCTTTAGTTGAACTTATGTCACCTCCTTTAAAAATAGGAAATTGATATATCTCCACCAAACCATGCCTTCTTGACACAGATTTAGCCAAGGAACAAATGTATGGGTGCCTTAGTCTTGCGTTTTCTACTCCAACATATACTCATCATAACTAGTGATCACTTCTTGAAGCATTTATGTATCTGGCCCATCTACCCAACTATCTTCAAATTTTATTCTTATTAACTCAGCAAAAGCAAACTGTTTCTTATCTCTCAGTTTAATGAGTTCCCTCCTAGCAGCCTTGAACTCTTTCTTAACATCCATTAGCCTATCCATCAAGAGATCATCATCATCATCCCCCTTTTACATCACCTCTTCAAATTTTCTACTCCATTTTTCCTTGAGTTTATCAAGGATGAGGCCATCTTCCATAGGGATATCTTCATCAACAAGTATGGCAATACTTGCTCCTAATTCTTCAACCTATTCATGAAGATCTTTCCCATCCTGGTGCACCTCATTTCTATGCGTACAGATAAATGAAGACCTGAACCTGATGATGCTAATAGTCCTCTCAACAAAATCAACATTATCTTCTTCGAGAATGGATTGTTCTAACAAGGTTTGCTTGGGTAACTTATTGATATATTTCAACCTCCTTGCATGCTCTAAATAATCTTCCTCTTGTTTCCCAAGAGTTTTAGCTTGTGTGAGTATGCCATTAATTAATTCCAATGCTCCTTCATGAACTTTGCAACTTTCCACAAGAAACCCCTCCACTTCTTGGTTTAGTTTATTAATCCATCTATCCATCATCCCTACGTTATTCCTCATTTCAATCAAGTTATCAACATCTTTCTTTCTCAACAAAATAGGTGTCTCAGGAGCAATGGACTATGAAGAGATAGGAGAAGAGAGATCATTCAGAAACTTATATAATTGATCCACTTGTGACTTAAGCTCATATTTATTTTGCTTGTCTTGGATCATTCTTGACTTGGTAGAAGAAGCTACAATATCAATTAAGTTCATCTATTGATTTCTTGTAGGCCTTCCTAGATTGACAATGCCCAATTGGTAATCAATTAATTTCATATCCTGCTTATCCTTATCAATCATGGGGATAGCACATTCAAAAACAATTTCCCTAGAATATGTTAACCTCGTAGAATGAAGAACCCTAGATCTCTTCTTTGGCCTCTCCTTTTCTATCTTCTTTTTGAAATCATCCCAATTAAAGGGTTGTGGTTGCACTACCTATTTATTTTCTAGATTAAGTTTCAGCCATTTTGGGGCAGCAAGGGGACTTATCATCTGAGTGGAAAAATATGTGGTAGGAGAGAGAGGTTTCCAAAGTGTTTCCTTGGGTTGAGATTCAACCTCTTTCTGTTTCTTCTTTTCAGCCTTTTCTTTAGCCAATTTGTCAGCTTTGGCTTTGGCTTTCCTTTCTTGTTCAACTATGGCCAATCACTTTTCTTCTAATCTCCTCTTCTCCAACAACTGATTTCTCTATTTCTCTAATTCTTGCACCCTTGCCCATGCCTCAACTGCCTCTTGATCAATTTTGTATTTCTCTTCTTCCTATATTAGTTCTTCTTTTTTCCTCCTTTGAGCCTCTTCTACTGCTTTATACTTGGCTTCAAGAGCTTCCTTTTCTCTTCTTTGTTGAGCCTTCTCCTCTTCCAGCTCATGGATCTTTTGTAACAAGGCTAAATTCTCTCTCTCTCTTCCTTACCCCTCTGATCTACTTCCCTTTGTTGTATTAAAAGGTCTTCTTTCTCTTTCTATTGTCTTTCCAATTCTTTAGCTTTTGTAATGGCTTCCAACTCTTGTTGTTTGGAAATCATATCAACTTTGGCCGTGGCCTCTACTTCATCCTATTTTTCTATTGCTTTAGCATCAACTTCTCTTTTGGCATCCTCAAATAGCTTCCATTGATCCTCTGGGGTGAGAACATGTTCTTCTCCAACATTTTGAGTAGACCCATCTTTAATGATCTCATCATCATAATGTGTCTCCTATGAATCAATGTATATATAATTAATTTCAACCTCAGGCTCTTTTCCTTTCAGGGTTTTTGCTTGCCTATGAAGACTACCGAGAGGTATATCCTTAGCAAATTATCATGGAATAGGGAGTTGAGCCTCTAATTCCCCAATTGTTGAATTTCCAACTTGAGAATAAGTCTCTTCTATAGCTTCGGTGGTTTCCTTCTCCTGTGATTCCTGCACTTCTAGGGCTGGCATTTCTAGATTAGCCTCTCCTCTAGAGCTAGGAGGAAGATATCCCAATTTATCCTTAGGAGTTTTCTTCCTTTTAGTTCTTTTATACCCTTGGGTAACTTGAGATTTTCTCTTCTTTGGACCTTGAGCTTCTAGCTCCTTTATTCTCATGACTACCCATTGGATACTTTTATCCAACACTGCCCTAGAAATTTCCCTGATGTCAATGAATTATTTTTCATCCAAGTTGATGGTAGCTAAATCATTGGTGCCAACCTTTTCAGCCTCATATTTGGGATCCAAGGTTACACCATCATTAGATAATGAGTCAGGAATATCTTCATTTACTCCAAATTAAATCATCCAAGGAATAGGAAGTCTTTCATAACTCCTTCTCCTCACATCACAATCATCTTGCTAATCCAACCAAAAATATTCTAACAAACTGTAGTGTTTCTCAAAAATGTTGGAAATCAACTTGTTCATCCTATGCTTTGGGTCAAAATGCCTCTGAGAGGTGTACAATCTCATCTTTAAATGACTCAACTCATCACAGACTATTTTTGTAGCCACATGGTGAGCACAATAGTATTCTCCCAACTTCATGGGGAACTTCTGACATCCTGGCTTATGCTTATTTGAAAATTTTATATTGACTATCAAGGCTTTCTATAAAAATTCCATGAGAACAATTCAATCACTACAACACCTTGGAAGTAAGCTAGGGTGTCTATCAAATCTCGCCAACAGAGAGTAGGAGAACTTGGGGTATTGAATATACCAATGTCCCCACTCTGCAATAAAGGCCATGGCATCCCTACTTAGTCTAAATCTAGCATCTCTAGTTAATTTATTTATGATTATAGAAAGGAATGCATCATTGACCCTTCTCTAGTGCAACTCTGATGTGTGCAAGATGAGTTGATCATAATGTTCTCAGGGCATTTTCTATCTAGGAGCTTTCCCCATTACTCCTATAGCATTCAATCTAGGGAAGATACCCATTCTTGCATTAACATATATGACATATGAAGTCATGAAGAAACTCTTGGTCTCTCTTACCCTTAGCATTTGGTTGTGCATGCAGTCTAGCAAGATCCTTGTCCAATCAAATTGTTGTTTCCCAGCCAAAATTATCTCAATAAATGGAAACATCCATTATTTGAAATATGCGGAATCCTGCTTTCCAAATACCATAGACAACATCATAATTAAATCACCTATGTCCTTTTGGAAGTATGTTCTTTTGGGTTGGTCTGGAACTTTATTTAAAGACTTATTTTCTACCTTCAACCATCTCTTGTTCATGTGAGCCCTGTTGACTTCCTTATGCTTGCTAAATAATTTCAATACCTCTACCTCATTTAATAGCCATGGATTCTGAGGGGTAGGCACATTGAACATCAACTTCATCATCTGTGGGGAAAAGTCAATGATTATATTCCCTTAAAGATTAACACATTATCTAGCTGCTTGGTTTTAAGCTCCTATCGCTAAAATGATAAGCATTGGGCACTGAATGAAAGTGGTAATATGGTGACATATGCCAATACAGACTAGACTATTCTCATGGTCCATCCAACCAATACTCTTAGAGAAGGTATCATCAAAAAACTCCTCATAGTTGAATGGGCCTAGATTGGTATCTGTGATATCAACCAAATTTTATCCAAATTCCTTGTAGTAAGGGTGGGACTCTGATGCTTGTATCTCAAAGTGTATGACAGTTTCTCCACCTTGATCCTCTTAGGCTTTACTTGTTTTGAACTTTCTATATTCTAGCCTTCCATTTGTGAAGCCTCTCTAGATGCTCTTGACATTGTTGGTTCCTGGAAGACCACCTTGGATTAGATCCATAGAAATCATGAAAATTCATCCTTAAAAATTTTACCCTTTCTATTACTTCATCCTTCCTCGAGTATCCTTTTACACTTAGTGCAATTTAAAAGTTATCAGAGGCGGAACCAAGAAAGGAATCAACATTGGCAAGCTTTTATTATTGGTAGGATCGCAGTTGGGACCATCGTCGGAGCCGGGATTAGGATCAAACTGAATGTTGGGACTGGGACCAGAGTTGGAATAGGTTTCAGGATTGGAATTGGGGTCAGAATAAAAATCGAACCCGATACATTACTAAGTTTCAAATCTCACTTCCATTCAGGTTTCAGTTTTGTCAGAGTACAAGGTTTTAATAGCCAAAATCTTATCGGGAGCGGGCTCAGGATCAGACTAAATGTTGAAAGAACATGAATGATTTGGACCTACTCCCTAGCTCCGCTTTTGCCCATTATTATTAAGCATATCATAGTTTGATCAAACAATCATAATATTCTGAAACAAGGTCCTATGGTAAGCCGAGGAGGCTTAAAATAACAAGGTGCATCAATCCATCATGTGACCAAGGGAAGACCACCAGCTAGGGCACAATTTTCAAATTGAAAGAGCGCACACAAAACACTAGTTTTATGACTGGTCGACTCACAAAGTTAGCACATAACACCTAACATGGAAATCATTGAATCAACACTCCAAAGACATGAAACAATCCCTTTGACAAATTTGAAACCCTTAAAATCCCTCAAAACCCCGTCAAAGATGAAAAACTAAAACTAGGGCATAGAAAAATGAAAACCACCAAACACGAAAGTGACAAGAATGGACAAAACAAACAAGGAAAGGGACAAAAGGAAACAAAAGTGAAATAAAACAAAGACAAACACAACAATGAGCAAAGATTCATGAGAAAATCTCATGAACTTGCAAATAACACCAAACATGAACAAAAGAAAAAAAAAATGACAAACAGAAAAAAGCAGGAGAAAAGCCCACCTACCTCAAATGCTACTCAACAGGTTGAAACTTGATCCAATCTATGCACAAAAGGCTTACTTCTTAACTAAATCATGATCCTCCCTCTCTACCTGGGCTTTGGTTCACTATTTCTGTGAACAAATTAACCTTAATCAAGGTTACAAATTCGATTTCATGCGTGTGAATGGTCCTATAATTAATGCCATTAATATGGTTGGTCGGATAAGGAATCACAGTGAGAACAAGAACACAAAATATTGTGTAACTAAAGTATTTAGTGAAAAAAAAGAAAAAGAGTGAGGGCAGGACCGAGATCAAAACCAATTAGGGAAATTTTGACAAGTTCTCAATTTGGTTTCAATTCTGGTTCCACCAAAGACAAAGAAACACCAAGAAACAAAAAGGAAAAAAATGAGGAAACAAAATAAAGGGATTAAAACCAAAGGGACTGAGTCCAAAAAAGACAAACAAGCAAAACACAAAGGTGGGGGAGGGATCAGAATAGGAACACTATTGGGAATTTCACAAATTTCCAAGTTTAGTTCTGGTTCCGGTTTCGATTCTGCCAAAAATAAATAACAAGACAAACAAAACAAAAGGGCAAGACCAATACTGAACTTGTCCAAAAATGAAGCAACAAGAAATGAAAAAAAAAAAAGGAAACAAAACGGAAGCAGAATCGGGATGAAATCAAGACATGAAACCTATGCAAGTTTCAAATTAAGGTTCAGTTTCGATTCTGGTTCCGCCAGAACAAAAAGAAAAGATGGAAGAATTATGAGAAAAGAACAACTCTTAAGTCCCAAATGAAAACACCAAGGACAAGAAACAAGGGGAACCCATTTTGACCAAAGTTAAGATGGGGTGGTTATGAAAGGCATAACAAATGGCGACTCGACTGAAAAAATGGTTTACCCATTTTCAAGACACTAAAGAATTCAGTCACCCAGAACCTTTGGTTCATGAAAATTTTGCACTCCAGTGTGACTAGTCATAGCAAAAAAGGTTGAGATGGAATCTCAAAATGTCAATCAGTATTAACTACTTCAAATATGAGTGTGTGCATGTATGGTGCATCTATTTATGTTAAAAGATCCCTCCATTCCCAAACAACTGTATTCAAGATTCAATCTATGTGAGTTGAATCCTTTTAACTATCGTGCAGGCATCCATAGCCCTAGTAGAGATACTTGAACTACCCTTCTCATATTGATTTTATCATTATTCAATGATTTTCTTTTCTTTCTCATTTTATAAGCTTTTCTCAATACTCAAGTATAACAACCTGAAATTTGGGGTTGATAACTACCATGGACATCATGGCAGTGTCAGGATTCATATTTTTCACTCAAATCTAAAATATGGTCACCTAGAGACAAATGAGCTTCTATGTAGAACAAATTTTCTTATCTATTTTGTGACAGATTCAACTGTGGTTGATGAGATCTCTTACAATATACCCACTTGTGTTTAACTTATTAGCCCTTTATACAAAAAGAACACAAGTCACAGGTCATGAAACAAAAAATTTCAACAGTCATACCTAAAAACAACTGAACCAACTTCTTTCCTAGTACTTTCAACATGCTTCGTATAACTTCACCCATGACTTGAACTGGGTAAAAAAAATGGAAACCCCAGAAACAAACAGAAGAAAGAAAGAAAGAAAGAAAAAATGAAAAATAAAAACAACAAATGAACAAACCAAAAGCGAAAAACAATTAATTACATACTTACAGCAGAACTGATCATCGGAACCTTCATGTTCCAAAGTATTTTTTAATAAATTTCCCATTGATGGGCAAGGGAATAGGTTCTCTCATTAAAGTTCTTAAATGAAAAGCATTATCACCAAGGATCTCAACAATATGGTATGGACCTAACCAAAGTTGGTCAAATTTTTGGTGATCACCTTTCCTTTCCTTAGCCTTATCCCATAGAAGTACTAAGTATGATATTCTAAAGGCTTTAATTTTTTCTCTCTTGTCAAACCAATGTTTGGCAACAACTTGATGCTTAGAAAACTGTTGTAAAGCAGTATCTCTTTGTTCCTCCAAATTCAATAGGTTATTAAGCCTAACCTCTATCCTATCATCGCTCGAGTAAAACTCTTGCATGAACCTGAGAATTGGTATCTGTAAGTGCATAGGAAAGATTGCACCATATATTGTTGACAAGTAATCTTAGCATCAACGTTCGCCATTACTTTAGACAAGCCTTGTCCTTGAACTAGCTTCATTGGATGAATTTTGAGATCATATTCTTGCAAGATGGCCATCCACTTTCCCTGTCTCTCCCCTAGTTCACTTTGCATGAGAAGGGACTTGACAATAAGGTCTAGAACTATTGCAGTAATTTTGCTACAAAGAATATAGTGACAAATTTCTTGACCACTCGCACTAGTGCAAAATCCTACTTTTCCAAAGGTGGATATTTAAGTTCAGCATTCTTGAATGGAGAAATCATAATGGAAATAGGCCTTTCATCTCCTTCACCTTTTCTCTGTGTCAAGAAAACAACACAAGAGTGATCAAACACAAAAGAGTAAATATAAAAAGGATTTAGATAATCAGGGCTGGTCAAGACCGGTGCCTCTGATACAGATTGGTTGATCTATGAAAAGGCAGACTTAGCCTCATTGCTCCACTCAATCTTAGCCTCTTTCTTCATCATTTCGTTGAGAGGCTTAACAATCTCTGCAAATCCAGTTATGAATTTTCACACAAAGTTTATCTTCCCGAAAAAGGACCTCATCTCCTTTTTGTTGCCTGTCATATTCAATTTTAAAATGGATTCGACACTGTCTGGGTCAATTGAAATTCCCTTTATGATATTATGTGGCCTAGCAGTTTCCCTTCAGAAACCCCAAACACACACTTCTTCAGATTTATAGATATACCATAACTTACGCATTTGTTAAGAACCTTTGATAAATTCATAGCATGATTTTCCCTATCTTTAGAAAATGTAGTTAGATCATCCATATATATAATAATACACTTACCAACTGAGTCTTTGAACATCACATCCATTGCATGCTGAAAGGTACCTCTAGCATTGATGAGGCCAACTGACATTCTTTGGTAGGAAAATTTCCCCCACTTGGTAGTGAAGGAAGTTTTCATCCTATCCTCATAATGAACCAGAACTTGGTTATATCCTAAGTAACCATCAAGGAATGACATCATTTGAGAACTATTGACAATCTGTAGTACCTCATAAAGAGAAGGCAACATGGGTAGTTATCCTTATCCGATGCTTTTTTGAGGTTCTAAAAGTCAACACATAACCTGATCTCACCACTCTTCTTCTATACAAGGACTAAATTGGTGACCCAAGTGGAATGCCAACTGGGAATATTATTCTAGCTGAGAGAATCTTTTGCACCTCTTTTTGAATTAATGGTTCAATCAGGGCATTAACTGGGCATTGCTTTTGGCGAAAAGGCTTCACATCAAGATTCAAGGGACTAATATGAGTTATTACTAAGGTATCAAAGGTTTTCAAGTTCTCGTAGCTCCAACAAATTTCTATAATATCCGTCATCGATTTTATGATTTTTTCATGGATATGATTTAGGCAATCCTTTCCAATAAATACGTTCTTTTCTAGGTCTGAAATGCCCAAATTACTTGATTCATACTTCCTTCCATCAATGGCCATGGGAAATTTCTCGCGAGCACGAGGATCTAAGTCAAATATCCTCTCCAATGCTACCATCCCTTTAGGAATGTTGTTCATTTTAAGGTTCATGATCCCTTTTGCATCACATATTTTTGGGTCCCAGTCCCCTTGATCTTTATCTGATTCATCAATTATTTGTCCCTCAAGGACATCTGAGCTTGCCAGAAAGGCAAGTATATGTTGGTCATCATCAAAGACCTAGAAAATTTTGACATTGTCAAGGATGGCTGGAATCGAGACTAACTCTACTGAGAATCTCTTGAGCTTGTAATCCTGGATAGGTTCCAAGGTGCTTGCACCAACAACAAGAGCATATATAATCTGATTTCTTTCTCTAGGGATCAAATAGATACCAAAAGCATCAAATTCTTCTATTAAATTCCATATCTAATTCCAATATGCAGCCAACCTCTTATTGTGATAGGTGTATTGACTATGAACTTGTTTGACAATCACCTCTGAATCTCCCATAACCTTGATGGTTGTCACCTTCTTCTGATGTGTAAACATCAGAACTCTAGCGATCACTTCATACTCTACTACATTGTTTGTACATCTGAATTGCAACCTGTAAGATGCAAAGTATGTCTTCCCTTCCAAGTTAGTTGGTTCAATTCTTGCTTCGCTCCCTATTTTGGATTTAGAACTGTCAAATTTAAGGATCCATAGTTGATCTGGAGTTGGAATTTCCTTCTTCTTGGATGCTACATGTGTTTGTTTAAAAGGAATAGGTGGTGGCTCATACTGGTTTAAACTATTTGGATTTGGAGACTATTGTTCATGATGTTTAGTCCATTCGTGTTTAAAACTAGTGTAGAAACTAGTTCTTGCACTTCTTTCTGGATGATTTTAGAATCGAGTATCTTTTCAAGCAGCCCCTTATGCATAAAATTATTATTAGTGGCAAGTGTAACATACAATTCTGGAGATTGCTTAGTTGTGTTCTAAAAATCAAAGGATAAAACCTGAGCCTATTCAACTCGGGAAGAGTCTTCCCCTTGGGTGATATTAGTTCTCATCAGGATAGTTGCATCCCTAGCCTGGAATGGGAGTTGGTTCGTAGGTGTTACTGGTTGAGGTTCACAAGTCTCTTCTGACTCATAAACGTAATTAAGAATATCCACACAAGGTTGGCATGTCCACTCAGAATGGCCTTCATAGTGGAATTTGCACCAATTTGGGAGTAACAAACTCCATAGATCAACCTCTTCTCCCAAAACCAGCCTATCATGTTGTGATCTTCTAATCAAAACATGTTGGTTAAGAGTGTTTGTTGTGTATTTGTGTTCTAAAGGTTGTAGGGCATCAAGGTTGAATATTGAAAAAGTCATGCATTCCTCTCTCTTATATACTCTTATCTCTATTTTAAAATAGGCTACCTCATTAGGGCAGTCATATTCAGTGATCATGTGTTTGAGATGAGGCTCACTTTCAATCCTAATTTGTGTCACTACTCGCTTCCATGGTAGCCACATATGTGAAAAGTCTAGGGATAAGTAACCCCTAATACTCTTCATCAGATCTCGGCTTAGAAGCATGACATATGTCTCAAGGATATCAACTACATGGATATTCATGTAAGTTTTGATCCTTGGTTCTGACCCAACCTATACATGAATATTTATTAATTCCCCTACAACGTTAATCTCAATTTTGTCTAGTTGTATTACTTTCTTATGAGTTTGGAGTGGACATAATCCTAAATTTTTTACAAATGGAAAAGGGAATGACGTTACCCGAGGCTCCAAAATCCAAGAGGTAATTATGTAGATTATTTTCAAAGATCTTCAGACTTAACAAGAATGGTGGAGTTCCTACCTTTCCTTTTTATAGCATCGTGTTCATCTCATTGGTTGGAGTCACCTTTCTTTTTCCTTTCGACCAATTTGCCTCTTCCAAATCTCTCAACACAATGTCGCATTGGGCAGGGTACCACTTTAAGTTGTTGAGGTCCTTTTATTTTGTATCTCTAAAAAAATATCAAATTCCATGCCATTTTTTATTTGATATTTAGAAACAAAAGATGAATTACCTTTATTTTGGAATTCAGGTGGACCTTTGGGTGGAGGTGGGTTGTTATCTACATTCTGATTGGGTGGAACTATGGTATTTGAAGGATTAGATGTGGTGAATGGGCCTTTATTCTAATTTCTTAGGAAATGGCCTCCTTTGTTCTCGAAGGCCTGAGCTTCGTAAGTATCCTCCTCTGGTTCATTTTCTCCCTGCATGGGAAATTGGTACTATTCCTCAATGGTTTCAAATTTCATTGTCGTATCCACTAACCCACCACTTGGGTTAGGATTCCCTTGCGGCAGGTATGAATCAACTTGTGCTATTTTGGCAACCTTCTCCATCTCTAGATAGTTAACTTGAGAATGCAAAGCCATATCATGTAATCTACTTCAATTTGTCATTAGGTTCAGATGTGCAACATTCGCAGTGTGAGGCTTGTCTTCACTGGCCTGATAGTTATGAGATACCCCCCATTATTCAGTCTCGTGTTCCACTATCTATTTTTATTTGACCTCTAATTGTATCCCCTATTCTGATTTTGGTAATTTTGATTAGGGAAGTTTTGGCCTTGGTAATTCCTCTAGTTTTGGTTGGAATTTTGATTTGAATAATTATTTTGATTTGAAAACCCTCTTTGATTTTGGGAACCCTAGTTTTGGTTTTGACCTTGGGAAGGATTTTAACTTAAGTTGAGCCATTTCATTTGTCACCTGTGATAGGTTTTTCTTCAAAGTTTCTACCTCAAAGGTCAGTTGGGTAGTGCGTTCACTTTTTGCCGAATTCATGACAGGTAAGGGAGTTGTAGGATTAGATCCTCTAGCAAAATTATGCGTGTTGAGCTTCCTATGAAGATTTAGGGGCCTAGCTATTAAAAAAAATTGTTGTGATGGGGACTATAGCTCAGCCAAAGGCCCATATGAATAATGTGACATCTTGGAGATTGTATTAAACAATGGGGTGGGGTTATGAATTTGAGGATATCCTATAGGAGAAAAAACCCCTCCTAAACTTCCTACTTCCGAACTAATTTGTTGTTGTAGCTTAATGGCTAAGTGGTAAACTTTGGATAGAGAATTAATGTCCATTGCATGGTATGTTCTCTGCAAAAATAGACCAATCAAGGGATCTATGGCCTTAAGGTAAGCTTGGATAGCAATGTTTTTGGCTACCAAGTAAGGATCTTGTAATCATTGGTACATTCTTTGAAAATGAGTGTTGAAGAGGGGAAGTGGCTCATGTGGTTCCTTCCTAATTTTGGAAAATTGATGGTATAGGATAGCTAGATCTACGTAAACCCGAAATTGGTTGATAAAGGTATCCTCTAGGTTTTCCCAACTCAAAATAGATTTGGTGGGTAGGTTCAGGTACCAATTGTAGGCCATATCCTCCAGAGAATATGGAAACAATCTACATGCCACATAATGATGGGCTATCTAAGCCCATGTACAAGCATCCTTGAACACCTGTATGTGTTGTTTAGCACTTCTAGACTCCCCATGAGAGTACCTAGGATACAAATTTTTAGGATTCTTAGCCATCTTATGGATACCACCGAGAATGATTCCCAATGGTGAAGGGTTATTGGAAAATAATGCCATAGGTGGCGGTGGAGGTGGTTGTGCCAATGATTATATTGGTTGGAATCCAAGTGGAGTGGGTGGCGGAGTTAAAGCCCTACGAGTTCTAGGCCTAGTGGGTGTTTGGAGTTCGATAAATGGGTCTGGGTTTGCAGAAGATCTAAGAATTATTCTGAACCTTTCAGGTGAAAATGACCCAATTAGCTCCAGCTTGTTCCTTCAGGCCCTCCTTCTAGCACCAATTATCTTGATGGTCAAATAAGCACAACAACGTTAAACAAAATATTTCTATTTTATTTCTCTTGAAAAATATAATTGATCCAAAACCACCTATCTTCCAAGATCTCTGTAATTGGTTCTCAACTGTGTTGTTTCATTTAGTAGTCTATGCAACCATAATGTTCAAGGGGCCTACTGGTAAAAGATACAAATTGCATGATGCAAATTACTCTAACTTTTGGGGGTGTAAAATAAATAGAAAAAGATAGATCAGGGTGTAATAGAACAATGCATAAATTTAATTCCCTTTCAATTCAGACATATGAATTTCACAATGATCATTCCTTTTAAATAACTAAAACCACTAAACGATATAATCCATAGGCTATTATGTACCATTGCATTCACTCATGGGGCTAACTCAAAACATACAACCATCAAACCTCAAAATCGGGCAAGAACATGCCACTAGCTCATCATTAATTCATAGATCAACAAACATAAAAGAATCCCATTCAAAAATAATTCAATGAAATAGCTTTAAATTCATAATCTTCTACTGATTTTGCATCAAGTAAGAAACACTTATGCACAACATTCACTAGCATACAAATGGCTATGATTCATCAACATTATCATTTTCTAATTTCAAAAAATAACATACTTGTATTGAAAACTTGTAAAGAAAATGTATCCAAGTGTCTTTGTATAAAAATATAAAAATATTTTTGAAAACTATATACTATCCTAGATCTCCTTCAGGTGGCTAATCTTGCTTCAATGGGCCAACCTTTACAAAAGGGAGAGAAATTCTATATATAAACTTGCGTAGCACTAATTTCTCTCAGAAAAATCTAGATGCACAAATTATGAGGTGATTGGGAAATGTAGAATGGGTATCCATTTTGATCCTCGGTTTTTGATTGAAGACTTCTTGTCAAAAGCTGCATTTCAAAAGTAGTAGGGTAGACATGCTGAGATCTTCAGTTGAACTTATGTCACCTCCTTGAAGAAAAAGGAAATTGATATATCTCCACCAAACCATGTCTTCTTAACATTGATCTGGCCAAGGAACAGATGTATGGGTGCCTTATTCTTTCATTTTTTTCTCCAGCATATACTCATCATAACTAGTGATCACTTGTTGAATAATTTTTGTATTTGGCCCATCTACCCAACTATCTTCAAATTTGATTCGTGTTAACTCAGTAGAAAAAAACTCTTTCATATCTCTTAGTTTAATGAGTTCCCTCCTAATAGCCTTGGCCTCTTCCTTAACATCCATTAGCCTATCCATCAAGAGATCACCACCATCATCCCCATTTTACATCACCTCTTCAAATCTTCTACTCCATTTTTCCTTGAGTTTATCAAGGATGAGGCCATCTTCCATAGGGATATCTTCATCAAAAAGTATGACAATACTTGCTCCTAATTCTTTAACTTGCTCATTAAGATCTTTCCAAACCTATTGCACCTCATTTTTGTGTTTATAGATAAATGAAGACCTAAACCTGATGATGCTAACAATCCTCTCAACAAAATCAGCATTGTCTTCTTCGAGAATGGATTGTTCTAACAAGGTTTGCTTGGGTAACATATTGATATCTTTCAACCTCCTTACATGATTTGAATACTCTTCCTCTTGTTTCCCAAGATTTTTAGCATGTGTGACCATGCCATTAATTAATTCCAATGCTCCTTCATGAGCTTTGAAACTTTTCACAAGCAACCCCTCCACTTCTTGGTTCAGTTTATTAATCCATCTATCCATTATCCCTATGTTATTCCTAATTTCAATCAAGTTATCAACATCTTTCTCTCTTAGAAAAATAGGTGTCTCAAGAGAAGTAGATTGTGAAGACATAGGAGAAGAGAGATCCTTCAGACACATATGTAATTGATCCACTTGTGACTTAAGCTCATCTTTCTTTTTCTTGTCCTGGACCATTCTTGACCTGGTAGAACAAGCTACAATATCAATTAAGTTCATCTATTGATTTCTTGTGGGCCTTCCTAGATTGACAGTGCCCAATTGGTAATCACTTAATTTCATATCCTGCTTATCCTTTTCAATCATGGGGATAGCACATTCAAAGAAAATTTCCCCAACATTTGTTAATCTCATAGAATAAAGAACCCTGGCTCGCTTCTTTGGCCTCTCCTTTTCTATCTCTTTATGACATCATCCCAATTAAGGGGTTGTGGATGTACTACATATTTATTTTCCAAATTAATTTGTATCCATGTTCTGGTAGTAGGGGGAGTTATCATCTGAGTAGAAGAAGATGTGGCTCCTTTTCAGCCTTTTCTTTAGCCAATTTGTCAACTTCAGCGTTGGTTTTCCTTTCTTGTTCAACTATGGCCAATCGCTCTTCTTCTAATCTCCTCTCCTCCAACAACTATTTTCTCTATTTCTCTAATTCATGCACCCTTGCCCATGCCTCGACTGCCTCTTGATCAATTTTTGTTTGCTCTTCTTCTTGTATTATTTTCAACTCTAATTCTTATTTTTTCCTCCTTTGAGCCTCTTCTACTGCTTTATACTTGGCTTCAAGAGCTTCCTTTTCTCTTCTTTGTTGAGCCTTCTCCTCTTCCAGCTCATGGATCTTTTGTAACAAGGATAACTTCTCTCTCTTCCTTATCCCTCTGCTCTACTTCCCTTTGTTGAAGTAAAATTTATTCTTTCTCTTTCTATTGTCTTGCCAATTCTTTAGCTTTTGCAATGGCTTCTAACTCCTGGTGTTTGGGAATTATATCAGCTTTGGCCTTGGCCTCTACTTTTTCCTATTTTTCTATTGCTTCAACTTGTGCTTTAGCACTAGCTTCTCTTTTGGCATCCTCAAACAACTTCCATTGATCCTCCGGGGTGAGAACATGTTCTTCTCCAACATTTTGAGTAGACCCATCTTTAGTGATCTCATCATTAGTATGTGTCTCCTCTAAATCAATTTCTATATCATGAATTTCAACCTTAGGCTCTTTTCCTTTTATGGTTTATGCTTGCCTATGAAGACTACATGTAGGTATATCCTTAGCAAATGCTTCTGGAATAGGGATTTGATCCTCTCATTCCCCAATTGTTGAAGTTCTAACTCGAGAATAAGTCTCTTCTACAACTTCGGTGGTTTCCTTCTCCTGTGATTCCTGCACTTCTAGGGCTGACATTTCTAGATTACCCTCTCCTCCAAAGCTGGGGGAAGATTCTCTAATTGCTCCTTAGGAGTTGTCTTCATTTTAGTTATTTTGTACCCTTGGGTAACTTGAGCTTCTCTCTTCTTTGAACCTTGAGCTTTTGGCTCCTTTATTCTCATGACTACCCATTAGATACTTCTATCCAACACTGCCCTAGAAATTTTCTTGATGTCAATGAATTCTTCTTCATCCCAATTGATGGGAGCTAAATCATTGGTGCCAACCTTTCCAGCCTCATATCTTGGATCCAAGGTTACGCCATCATCAGATAATGTGGTAGGAATATCTTCATTTACTCCAAATTCAATCATCCAAGGAATAGGAAGTCTTTCATAACTCCTCCTAACATCATAATCATCTTGCTAATCCAACCAAAAATCTTCTAACAGACTATAGTGTTTCTCAAAAATGGTGGAAAGCAACTTGTTCATCCTATGCTTTGGGTCAAAATGCCTCTGAGAGGTGTACAACCCCAAATTTAAATGACTCAACTCATCATAGACTATTTTTTTAGCCACAAGATGAGCACAATAGTATTCTCCCAACTTCATGGGGAACTTGTGACATCTTGTCTTATGCTTATTTGCAAATTTTCTATTGACCATCAAGGCTTAGTATAAAAATTCCATGAGAACAATTATGTCACTACAACACCTTGGAAGCAAGTGAGGGTGTCCATCAAATCCCACCAACTAGGAGTAGGAGAACTTGGGGTATTGAATATACCAATGTCCCCACTCTAAAATAAAGGCCACGACATCCCTACTTAGTCTGTATCCAACATCTCCAATTAATTAATTTATGATTACATAGAGAAATGCATCACTGACCTGTCTCCAGTGCAACTTTCATGTGTGCAAGGTGAGTTGATCATTATGTTCTCAAGGCCTTTTCTGTCTAGGAGCTTCCCCTATTACTCCTATAGAATTCAATCCAGGGAAGATACCCATTCTTGCGGAAAAATATATGACATATGAAGTCATGAAGAAACTGTTTGTCTCTCTTACCATTAGTATTTGGTTGTGTAGGTTGTCTAACAAGATCTTTGTCCAATCAAATTATTGTTAACCATCCACAATTGTCTCAAAAAATGGAAACATCCATTCTTTGAAATATACATAATCTCTCTTTCCAAATACCCTAGAAAAAATCATAATTAAATTACCTTTGTCCTTCTAGAAGTCTATTCTTTTGGGTTGGTCTGGCACTTTATTTAAAGACTTCTTTTCTACCTTCAACCATCTCTTTTTAATGTGAGCCTTGTTGACTTCCTTATGCCTTCTAAATAATTGCAATGCCTCTACCTAATTTAATAGCCTTGGATTCTGAGGGGTAGGCACATTGAACATCAAATTCATCATATGTGGGGACAAGTCAATGATTACATTCCCTTGAAGATCAACAAATTATCTATTTGCTTGGTTACAAGCTCTTGTCATTGCAATGATAAGTTTTATGGGATGGAATGAAAGTGGGAAGATGGTTACATATGCCAATCCAGACTGGACTATTCTCTTAGTCTGTCCAACCACAATCTCAAAGAAGGTATCATAAAAAAAATCCTCATAGTTTAATGGGCCTAAATTGGTATTTGTGATATTAGCCAATTCTAAATCCAACTTTCTTGTAGTAAGGGTGGGACTCTGATGCTTGTATCTCAAAGTGTATGGAATATGCTCAACCTTGATCCTCTTATGATTTACTTGTTTTGAACTTTCTTCAGTCTAGCCTCTCCGGGTGATCCTAACGTTGTTGGTTCCTGCAAGACCACCCTGGATTAGATCCATAAAAATCATGAAAAGTCATCCTTAGAAATTTTACCCTTCATATTACTTCATCCTTCCTTAAGTAGCCTTTTATACTTAGTACAATTTAAAAGTCATCGAAGGTGGAACGAAGAAAGGAATCGGCATTGGCAAGCTTTTATTATTGGTGGGATCTATGTCAGGACCATCGTCGAAGCCGGGATCAGGATCGGGACTGTTGTTGGAATAGGTGTCAGGATCAAGACTAGGATCAGAAGGAAAATTGGATCGAATACATTACTAAGTTTCAAATCTCACTTCCATTTTGGTTCCGATTCCACTAGGGTAAATTTTTTTAATAGCCAGAAGCTTATCGAGAGCAGGCTTGAGATTGGACTGAATGTCGAAAGGACATCTATGATTTGGACCTACTCCTTGGCTCCGCTTCTGCCCATTATTATTAAGCATATCATAATTTGATCAAAAACTCTCAATATTTTGAAATGAGGTCCTATGGTAGGCCCAGAAGGCTTAAAATAACAAGGTGCATCAATCCATCATGTGACCGAGGGAATACCACTAGCTAGGGAGCGATTTTCAAATTGAAAGAGTGCACAGAAAACCCTAGTTTTATAACCGGTCAACTCGAGAACTTAGGGCATAACAACCAACATGGAAATCATTGAATCGACACTCCAAAGACATGAAACAAGCCCTTTGATAGATTTAAAACCTTTAAAATCCCTCAAAACCCCATCGAAGATGAAACCCTAAAACTAGGGCACAACAAAATCAAAAAACACCAAACACGAAAGCGATAGGAACAAACAAAACAAATAAGGAAAGGGACAAAAGGAAACAAAAGGGAAAGAAAAAAACAAAAATAAAAGAAAACAAAGACAAACACAGCAATGAGCGAAGATTCATGAGAAAATCTTGTGAACACGTGAAGAACACCAAACATGAACAAAATAAATGAAAAAATGACAAATAAACAAAGCGGGAGAAAATCGCACCTACCTGAAATGCTACTCAATAGGTTGAAAATTGATCCAATACATGCACAAAATTCTTGCTTCTTTACTAGATCACAATATTCCCTCTCTACCTCGGCTCCGGTTTTCTATTTCAGTTTAAACAATAATAATAGTGAATAAATTAACCTTAATTAAGGTTAAAAATTCAATTTCGCATATGTGAAGGGTCCTGCAATTAATGCCATTAATATGGTTGGTCAGATGCAGAATCATGGTGAGAATAAGTACGCAAACTATTGCATAAATAAATTAAAGTGAAAAAAAAAACAAAAGAGTGAGGGTGGGACTGGGATCGGAACCAGTCAGGGAAATTTTGACAAGTTCCCGGTTTGGTTTTGATTCTGGTTCTGGTTCCTCCAAAGACAAAGAAATGCCAAGAAATAAAAAGGAAACAAATGGGGAAACAAAAGAAAGGGATTGGAACCAAAGGGACCGAGTCCAAACAAAACAAACAAGCAAAACACAAAGGTGGGGGCGGGATTGGAACGGGAACAAAACTAGGAATTTTGCAAAGTTCCAAGTTTGGTTCCAGTTTTTGTTCTGGTTCAGCCAGAAATAAAGAACAAGACAAACAAAACAAAATGGCGAGACCAAAACTGAGCTTGTCCAAAAATGAAGCAACAAGAAACAAAAATAAATAAAAGGAAACAAAACAGAAGTGGAGTCGGGATGAAATCAGGACATGTAACCTATGCAAGTTCCAAATTCAAGTTTTGTTCCAGTTCCGATTCTGCCAGAACAAAAAGAAAAGACAAAAGACTTAGGAGAAAAGAATAACTCTTAAGTCCCAAATGAAAACACCAAGGACAAGAAATAAGGGGGACCCATTTTGACCAAAGTTAAGATGGGGTGGTTATGCAAGGCATAACACTAGTCAATAAAGAGAAAGCAAGAAAAAGAAGAAATTAGATGTAAACACAAGGCACCATTTGGTTCTTTGATTTAAAAATACAAATGAAATATTTCTATTACACCTTTGAGCTCCCTAATTTGTCTTGATTTAAAGTGGGGAATGGAGGCAATTTTTTGAATAATTTGTTAAACTAAACCCCATATTTAGACACCTTTTGTAAAAGGTGGAAAATAACCTTCTACCCTTTATCTACCTAGGAAAAAATGGATTTACCCTTTCTCTTTCACTAATACATCCTTCGATGATAAAAACAGCTCTATATTCTATAAGATACTAGCTCAAGCAAAGAATACATTCAAGAAATCCTAAAAAAAAATCACCTATTCACTCCTTAGGCATAGCTCTTTCATGTTCTGTTATGAAAATTGAAGGCACCAAGATCTAAGAGTTTGATTATAGTGTGAGGTGATTAGTAGGAGGAAAATCATGCTATTTTGATTTGTAAGGCACCTTTATCCATAACTTAACATATGACCTAGTCCTTATGCACACAAGAAAGGGGAGATCATTTTTCAACCATCGAATCTTGTATGTACAATATCCAAGTGGCACGTAGTAGTCATTTACATGTAATTTTTTTTCCCATTATACCTTTCAAAGTTTATGAAATTTTGTCAACCATCAAGACATTTTTATCATTTACAAGTTCTACGAACTTACCTTTGATGCTTTTCTTTACTCCACTTTTTTAACACTTGAAAGGTTAGAACAACTTGATAAAATATAAAAATGTTCTTGGTGATGATTTTGAATTTTTTAAAACCTTTTTGATGGTTTAGAGAGTTAGGGAACTTATTAACTTACTAAAAACCACTTCATTCTACTTCATTATAAAGTAAATTTCCAAGGCTTCAAAGGTTAGAAGAACTCACAAACCTTTAACATTCACTTGTCAACCCATCAAGGAGTTAGAGAACTTGGGAATTTTCTAATGAAGCCTTTGGAACGAAAAATGATCCTTCAATCACAAAATAAGTATAATGATAGGATGTCAAGGATTAAGGATTGGGGATACTTCATACTTCATTCCCAAAGAAATAAAATAAGAAGATATTTGCATCTCTAACTCCAAAATGATTCATAATGAAAAACATACGATGTTGGGGGACAATAATACTCCTTAATCCTTACCTCAAACTATTTAGATAAGGATAAATCTAAACCCATGAACCTAAAAAATAAGTAGTGTAAGGTGTCAAGTTTTACGATTCAAGGATACCTTATAACTCATGCCATGAGGTATGATAGGGAAAGGATGGTTGAGAATTTTTAATCCTAAAAAATAATATGATGAAAGGGAATAGAAATTAGGGATTGAGAATGACTCGTTATGTCTACCAAAAGTATTGTAGTACATATATCCCTACATCTCTAGCTCTAAAAATTATGTACAAGGAAATGTTTGAAGTCATGATTGGGTATTTCAAGGAAATAATTCCATATTTATGCACATAAATGAATGGTTGAAACCTTGAATTTGAAAAATGGCATACTGGAAATGATCAAGAATTAGGGATTAGGAAGGACTCTTAATGTTTTTTTTAAAGGAAGGAAGGAATTGAAACCCTACAAGTCTAACTCCAAAATATAGATAAGGAATTATGTCAAGATTTAGGGATCAATGATATGTTAAATACTTCATTCCCAAGAGTAATAAGTTAAAGGGGTGCCCACAACTTTGACTCTTAAAAATTTCCAATCTATTGGTATTTTTTTTCATGTAACCCTGATCATAAGGCACTTACCACAATATCCAGGTGGGGGGAGGAAGGAATTATTCTATATAGAGGTAGATTGCCTATGCTCAAATAAAATGGATATGTTAGTGTAAATAGAGACATTTCACATCTAGTTAGCTAATCACTCTTGGTTGACCATTCACAATACTTAGGTCTCCACTTAGAGAATTTTAATTTTTTGTCTCATTTCATGTGGTTGAGACACATGTACTAACCTTTTAAGACACCTATTTCCACTTTACACATGCTCACACTTTTCATATGGTCATACATGTGTTAAATATTTGGAGGGGTGGTCAATCATTAAATCCTACCTTCTCTATTCTGCCTAATATACAAGGCTCTCATTATACATTTTAGACACTCTTGATACAATATTATATATATCATATTATGTATTATTTTTCACTAGTGGAAGGTTATTTTGTTGCATTTAGATCTTCGCTTATCCAATAGGTGTAATGATCTAAAATTATTCCTACAAGATCAAATCAAATGGATTAGTTGTACCTGCAAGTTAATATAAATCAAACAATAGAATGCAAAGGAATATAAATAAATGGATTAAAGCTAAGAAAGATTTCACCCATCTAGTATTCCATGGCTGACTTCCATTGCACCTTCTCCAGCTTTGGAATGATGGATGCCCTCAGCCTTAGTGTGAGCAACTCTCTAAGCCTAGCCTCAACAAAGCTTTTGAAGGATTTTAAACTTAAACTAATTGTGCAAACTAGAAACTCAATTCTAATATGCAAATAGTAATCAATAGCCTATGGTATGAAGAATGCCTATAATAAAAGTTTCTCAAGCAAATGATCATGGATCCAAAAATGAGATCAAGATTGTCATTTTATAGGAAATGCAATCTTGAATGGATGGTCAAGATGAGAGATTGAGGAATACCCTAGAATCAAAGGTCAAGATTCAATAAGGCAACTCTCAATTAGGGTTAGGTAAAAATACCCATATGTGTAAATAAGATTTAATTAAATGAATTAAATCAAGACTGAATGTGACAGTTGAGATGAAATTAGTAAAAATCAGAAGACAAGAGGATAGGATTTTAGAAAATCAATAATTTTAGAAATTACCTGATTTGTAGAAGAATATTTCCCTTTTGAACTAAAATAATTCAAAATAGAAGATTTTGTGAGGTAATTAGTAATTGATTTTTGAAAGTAATTACTAAATGAAGAATCAGTTAACCATGTGAGATATTTTTAAACGATTTTTTTAATTTAAAAATATAAAAGTGTCACATGCCATAATTAAATAATTACAAATAATTATTTAATTTAGAAGAAGTAGTTAATTAATTAAATAAATTATCAAATTTATTTAATTAAGAGGATTTAGGAATTAGTGACATATTAAATCAATATATTAAAATATATTTATTTAATAATCAGGAAGACATTAATGATAAAGATTTAATTAAATAAATTGATGACTTTATTTAATTATTAGAAGACTTTGGCAATTAGTGACATATTAAATTAAATAAATAAGATTTATTTATTTAATAATCATGAAGAACGAAAGATATTATGAATTAATTAAATAATTATAAATTATTTAATTAATAGTTGAATGTGGGTTAGGAACATAATTAAAATGTTATAATCATGTCATGTCGAAGGTGGTAAAATAGTGCTTGCAGGTCATGGTCATTTTTATGTGTCTACATTTTCCCCTCTTTGTCATAATGTAGCTTGTCGCATTGTGGCAAAGAAAACAAGTCCAAACTATGCCCCAGTGAAGGTATGGAGTGTCTATGCCCCCTCGGGAAAATTTTCAAATTTCAACCCGAAGTTAGAAAAATTTGGAAAATATCCCGATTAATTCAAATAATGACCAGATAAGTAACGGCATGAACGATTTTGAAAACGGGGGACGCTAAGTCAGCCAAAATGCTAGTCAAAGGTGGTCAACTGAGCCTCCAGTAGGATTTACTGGGTTGAAACCCTAATTTTCAGCCTATAAATAGGTTGAAAAGGTTAAACCAAATGTCATTTGCTCATTTGTCATATAAGAAATTCAAAAATAAGAGCTCTGAGCGATGATGGTGATTTCTACAACTACACATCGTGGATATCACGTGCACACATTTCGATGACTCGAGGGCACAGAGGCACTGGTAAGTACCTTATCCGACTTGTCAAATTTTTAATTTTACACATTTATGAGGGTTAAATGGGGGGTAAACAAATGCAGTGCGATGCAAATGCTATCGCGAAAGCCACAAATGCCTTCACGATCGCCGCATTTGCTTGCGTCACGATGCAAGAGCAAAGGGTAGGCTAGGTTTTTTGTGTGTTTGTGCAATCGCAATCTCAAATGACGCAATCGAAGTATTGATACGCAATTGATGATTTTGTGATGCATTTGATGTTTCGCAATGCAATTGACAAGTCAAATGACACATTCGTTGTTAGATTGCGCATTCGTTATTTATAATGCCACATCCATTGTTAGGTTCCACATTTGCTGGTTAGAATGATGCATTTGACATATTGCAATGCATTTGTCATGTGGAGTGCCACAATCAAAATATTGTGATGCATATGTGGTCAACACGACACAATTGTGGTCAACGCGATGCAATTGTAGTTGACCAAAGTTGACTTTTGTTGACCTTGCCTAGATTGAACTTTATGTACCTTTGATTTTCCAGCATTAGTAAACTTTCTGTAATGTTTCCCAATATGTGCTAATCCTTGGCCTTTTCTTGTGCAGAGTCGGCTTTCGCCCATTTATACCTAGGAGTTTCACCTAGCAACTTATGCTTTCAGATATCGTCTCAGTGATAGACAAAGATGGCGATTGATATCCTTAGGCCTGTACCACATTGCTTACATGCCCATTATTCAGGAAAACAGAGGTTTTCTCATAGCGCTTTGCGAGAGGTGGCATTCTGAGACCTACTCGTTTCACCTACCTATTGGAGAGGTGACAGTCACTTTGGAGGACGTGTACCACATTCTCCAGATTTTGATCAATGGAGAGAGGGTGGTTTATGATTCACACCAAGGGTGACAAGTCCTATCTAAGATGTACGAGGATGTTGATGGTGCCCATTTAGACCTTGTCGATTATGAGATTGGTTGGGATATTGTTGTTGACCAATTTCCCAGATTCGATGCGATGCTCATGACCTTGATCGTCGGATTGTTGATTCTCGATCGTCGTGGTCATGGATTTCCTATTGGATGTGGAGATGTTCTTGTTCATATACGAGGACAGAGGACTATGTTTACTTGGGGGCCATGCTTATTGGTCGTGTTGTACCACCAGCTGCACGAGGTTGTGTATCATCAGGGGCATAGCATCAGTTGTAGTACTACCCTTCTTATGATTTGGGTATGGGAGCGCATTCCTGTATTTCGACCACCGGTGTAGATTCAGCAGCTGGGTGATGGGATGCCATACGTGTATCTATATGCAGGATCAATGAGTCAGACTCGCATGGGAGACACCGGGTATTGGCGTCACCATATTGATATGATGATCAGCTTTGTCTGGAGACCCTACAGAGATTGTGTGTAGTGGCCGGATGAGGACAGACACTTATCGTTTTGCAAAAAGTTCTGATACCTGATTGGTTGCATAGTTCAGACCCAGAGGATCATTGAGATGTATCTGCCCCAGTGGGTACTACGACAGTTCGGTGAGCAGCAGGTTGTGCCAGTGGGCACGGCAGAGTATGCTCGATCTTCCAGAGAGACTATGTGGGGGAGATGGAGGAGGTGACGGTGGAGGTGGAGATGGAGGAGGTGGGGATGGTGGTGGAGGAGCGAGTAGAGGAGGATCCACTCGTTGGGGGACATCCTCTTGACATAGATGTGGAGGAGGTTCGGGCTGATGAGGAGAGGAATGAGGAGGAGGAGGAGGAGGAGGAGGATGAGGCAGATCAGCGAATGCAGGAGCGCATGATCTCTAGAGATGATGAGGGTGACAGATCACCCATTTTTCCTACTGATGCTACTATTGATCAGCAGATCATAGACCTGCAGAGTAGACTCCATGCGGCCTTATCTCAGAACAAGGCCTTAGCCGCAGAGTTAGAGGTCACCCAGGTTGAGAGAGATAAGGCTATACTTCGACGACAGGAGTCAGAGTGGTGGGTGACCGAGTTTGCAGAGTTGTGCTCTGGACCGACAGGGGATATGGCTTAGGAGTTAGCCAGGATGGCAGAGAGTAGGGGTCGATACAGAGTACTATATGAGTAGGTTGTTCCACCAGATAGATGGGACCCAGGGTTGTCCCGATCCTACAACAGGACAGGTAGTGGCAACCGAACACACAGCAGCAGGTCCCATAGCAGTAGTCACACCAGTGCTAGAGGGTCTACTACATCAGGGCAGTCATTAGGCCACAAATCTCATAGTTCTCACAGGAACTCATTAGGTCATAGTCACAAGTCGGGGCATGGACACAGATCAGTGTCATCAAGACACCAGGTAGAGCAAAGCCAGCCTCCTGTTACTGATCCTACAGGATCCCAGAGTGAGACACAAGAGAGGACACCTATCCAGGTCACCTTCCATTTGATGGATCAGTCATAGTTACCTCACAGTTCACCTCCACGGGATGGAGGAGGGCCGTCCTAGAACTTACTTTGTAGACACGTGTATTTTGATATTCAAGCCTGTGAGCTCTAGTTTTGGGATGTTATATCACTCTATCTTGTCACATGACATTTTTTTGAGATTGTATATATATGCGATGCAGTTTTGATGTGACCTATATGATGTTATGTGTTATGGTGTTCTCATGTTTTTATGCGATGTTTATGTGATGCTTTTATGATATGAGATGTATGGATACTATGCTTATGTTTATGAATGCAATTATGGATGTGATTATGTATGAATTCCATATGCAATGTGATAATGATGTGATATGTTGATGCAAATGATGTTTTTATAAAATGGATGTAAATGATGGTTTTTATGCAATGTGAATTATGATATTTGATTTATGCAGATGTGATTATGAAATGTTTATGCCATTATGTATGTCTTTGTTTTTGTATGTCACGGGATATCATCTGAGAAACATAGAAGAGAAGAAGATGACGGATGTTAGTGTGAAGAAAGATATGCATGTTAGTGCAGAAAATTAAAAATCCTTCAAAGCTTTGCTATAGTTCTATGCTAGTTGTTGCTCTTTAATCATCATTGGGCGAAAATGTCATGATGGTCAACAAACACTATGATATGACATAGATCAATAGTGTGCAAGGTCGAACCATCACGTAAGTCAATAGCTGCAGACAAAGATGATCATAACTTATTTAAGGAACATAGTTGCCCCTAGTCACTTATCATGACCAACCACCAGAAAAACCAAACTAATCATGAGACGTCATTGCTTTTCTAAATTCTAATGATAGGACATCGTGGAGAAACTAGCCACATGATAGTAAAAATAGACAGTAAAATCATCATACTATGTCGTTGCTTCTCTAAATCCTAAAGTCAGGACATCTTGGAGAAGCTAATAGTAGAGTGATAAGTAGACAAGGATAATCATCATGATATGTTGTTGTTCCTAAGACATAAGGAACTAATATCATGATAATTATCAAAAAGACAGAAAAAGTTTGCCAAGTGTTTGCCAATTGTTTTTAATGTCAAGTGTTGTTGAATGTCGAGCGATATCAAATTTAGGAAGGATGCATCCTAAATGACATTGATATCTAGGAGATCAATTCTCGAAGTTAGGAAAATCCATTAAGATGCCAGATGATGATGATGATGCTTAGTAAGGACACATCCAAAAGCATAGAGAAATGACAAGAGTTGCTTTTTAGAAGGACGCAACTTGAAGACGAACTCAAAGTTTTTCCATGATATGATTTTGACTACATGTCATTGCTGACATGCTAAATTGACTGAAGATGTTTGATGAAAAAAATTACCGATAGGCTGATAATTCTCGATTGACATAAGATTTGCTTGATTTGAAGATAACTTGATGTGTTTGAATGTGTAGTGCCAAGAATCCTAATGGACTGACCTAGTGCGGCCTCGGGGGTCCATCGATTGATGGCCTTGCCTACGTCGTGCACTCAGAGACCTCGTAGTTCGACACGACCAATGATGTTGTCCAAAGGAAAAAAGCTTGAATCATGATTTTATTTTGTGACAAACCTAGGAGGACTGACCTAATGTCTCGGGGATTCAAAGATGAATCTTGCCTACGTAGCAAATGCGTAGAGACAACGTAGTTCAAACATGGACAAAATATTGATTTTGACAGGATTGATTGGATTGACCAGACAGAGATAGACTTTGACTCTTTTTTTGGATTTTGACACTGATTTGGATGTTTTTGTATTTTCTCCAGACTATTTCAGAATTTTATGATTTTTTTCAGGACTTTTTCAAATTTTTAGGATTTTTTTTTCAGGACTTTTAAGAATGCAAGACCATGTGTGGTACCCACTATAGTTGCATGATAAAGGTCTTGCCCCTAGATATATCAGGGAGTATCCAAGTTCAAAATGAAATGGAGATAGGTAAATGCAAGGCCAAGGTAACGATATGCCAGGAATGATGTCAACCAAAAGTTAGCCATGGTCGGAATTGACAGGACGTTAGGACAGATGTCACGAATGTGTTAGGCCTTTGTGATTATGACAAATGGATAAAGGTCGCTTTGAGTGACAGTAGATGGTGAAGCAACGATTGACTACGCATGGTGCCTGTTTGCCAGGTTTTCACCATGGTACTTATCCAAAGCGGTTGTTTGCTAGGTTTTCACTATTGGATGAATTCATTTCTTTTTATTATTTTTGTCATTTTTTAATTTTTTTGGTGTCACCAAGACGCCTGTTTGCCAGGTTTTCATCAAGGAACGATTTTTTTGTATTTTCCATTTTTTTTTGTATTTTGTAGGTTTTTAGCCCAAGGTCTCTGATGCTATGTGTAGAAATTTCTCAGGTGTAAACTGTTGATAGGTTATGTCAGCTGTTCTCCATCAAGTGTGGCCAACTGATAAGCTACGGAACCAAATGTGGTAGTAATGATATACGGACCAAGCCAATTAGCCTCAAACTTGCCAGGCTTTTCATGGTCTGCTTGATTTCTAGGATTATGCATGAGAACCAAGTCACCAATTTTGATATGCCTACAAATGATTTAAGGCATTTTGTCATCTTTCTTGTAGCATTTCCAGTTCATGTAGGCGAGTATGTCTGTACTCTTCATCATCAATCATTCCTTTCAAAGAGACTCGAAGAGAAGGAATTTTGACCTTGATGGGTAATATGGCCTCAGATCCATAGACCAGGGAAAATGGAGTGGCTCCAATGGGAGTACGGATACTGGTACGATAGGCCCATAAAGCAGGATTAAGTTGTAGGTTCCAATCTCGGCCAACATCGTTGACAGTCTTCTTCAGAATACGAAGGATTGTTTTGTTGGACACCTCAGCTTGGTCGTTACCTTGTGGGTAGTATGGGGTGGAAAAATGGTGTTGGATGTGGAATCACTCACAGAGCTCACAAACATCCTTATTTTTGAATGGACTGCCGTTATCTGTGATGATGGATTATGGGACACCATACCGGAAAATGATGTAATTTAGGATGAACTTGGATATTTTTTTACCAGTGATGTAGGTGAGAGGGATGTCTTCAATCCACTTAGTGAAATACTCAGTCGCGGTTATTATGAATTTATGGCCATTTGAAGAGGATGGATGGATCTTACCCATGAGGTCGAGTCCCCATTGTGCGAAAGGCCATGGAGAACTAATAGGTCTCAATTCTTGTGTAGGTGCATGAATCAGATCACTGTACACCTGGCATTTCTGACATGTTCTGACAAACTGAAGAGCATCTTTTTCCAATGTCGGCCAGTAGTACCCCAGCCTGGTGACTTTCCTAGCTAAGGTTGGACCACTCGAATGAGATCCACATATACCCTCATGTACTTCTTGTAAAGTCATTTGGGCTTCATCAGTGTTGATACAGCGAAGAAGGGTGTTGTCAAAGCCATGGCAGTATAAAGTGTCACTAATGATGGTATGTCTGGCCGTTTTTCGGATAAAGGATTTTCATTGGTTGTTGGAAAAGTTGGGTGGGAGGATTTGGGATTTTAGGTAGTCGTATATATCCTGGTACCAAGGCGAGCTGGGACCAACAATCTCACACACCATTGTTGACTCCAGAATTTCATATGTAGGCATCAGAAGTTGTTCCACTAGGAATTAAAACTGTGACACATTCTTAGGAATGTCTAAAAGAGATCCAATGGTAGCCATTGCATCAGCTACTTTATTTTGTGTTCTTGGTATTTGTTCAAATGCAATCATTTTGAAGTACATTAGGAAGCTATCCACCATGTGCTTGTAAGGGACCAACTTTTCATCCTTTGTGTCATAGTCATCATTCACTTGGTTGATGACTAATTGAGAATCCCCAAATACAAGGAGTGTCTGAATTTTCCATTGAATTGCTATCTTGAGACCTGTGACCAATGCCTCATATTTTGCAATATTATTTGTACAAGGGAAAGCGATCCGAAAGGATTTAGGAATTGAATCCCCTTGTGGTGTGATAAATAATATGCCTACTCCTGAGTTGTGCCCAGTGTGGGATCCATCAAAGTATAGTTTCCATGGTAGAGCTAGTTTTACGTGAAAAATTGACTCATCGGGAAAATCAGTTATCAGCAGATGAGTAGCTTGGATTGGTGCATCTGCTAGTTGATCTGCTATTACTTGACCTTTTATAGCCTTGCGCTCCACATACTGTATGTCATACTCGCTTAAAATCATGACCCACTTTGCTAAGCGACCTATCAATGCTGCTCAACTAAGGAGATATTTTAATGGGTCAATCTTTGCTATCAAATGTGTTTGATGACTTAGCATATAGTGTCTTAGTTTTTGTGCCGCAAAGACAACTACCAGGCATGCCCGTTCAATGGTTGTGTAGTTGAGCTCATATCCAATTAATGTGCGACTGATGTAATATATGGCTATTTTTTTTTCTTCATGGTCATTCTATGCCAATAATGCCCCTAGTGCATTTGTCATTGCAAAGACATATAGAATCAGTGGTTTTCCCTCAATAGGTGGCATTAACACTGGAGTTGTTAATAAATATTCTTTAATTTTGTCAAAAGTCATGTTCCACTTATCTATCCATACAAATGGAATGCTTTTGCAGAGTAGATATTGGAATGGTTGACACTTGTCTACCAACTATGCAATAAAGCAACGAATAGACTGCAATCTGCCCTGAAGTGTGTGCAACTCACTAATTCCCTTTGGTGGAGGCATGTCCAGAATTGCTTTTACTTTTGCGGGATCAACCTCAATGCCTCATCTTGACACAATGTATCCTAGTAGCTTGCCTGAAGTGACTCCAGAGACACATTTCTTTGGGTTCAATCTAACCTTGTAATCCTCAAGCCGTCTAAAAATTTTATCCAAGACTTTGAGATGTTCTATCCTTGTCAAAGATTTTTCCAATAGTTCATCCACATAATCTTCCATTAGAATGTGCATCATGTCATGGAAGATTGTTTTCATAGCCCTCTGGTATGTTGCGCCTACATTCTTTAAGACAAAAGGCATGACGTTCCAACAATATGTTCCCCAAGGACAAGTGAATATCATTTTATGCTGATCCTTTGTTGCAATTTTGATTTGGTTATAGCATCTCATATCCTGCCATGAGGTCAACAATCATGTCTATTTTTGGTAGGGGGGAGTCATCCTTTAGACAAGATTTGTTTAAATCTCTGAAATCCGTACAAATACGGATTTGTCCATTCAGTTTGGTAATAGGAACAATGTTTGATATCCAGTCCGTGT
>CM021104.1:512480723-512581295 GCA_007115665.2 Sequoiadendron giganteum | reverse complement strand
ATTTAATAATCATGAAGAACGAAAGATATGAATTAAATTATTTAATTAATAGTTGAATGTGGGTTAGGAACATAATTAAAATGTTATAATCATGTCATGTTGAAGGTGGGTGATCCCACAATAGTGGTTTACAATTTTTGGGCAAACTGAACACTGCAATTATTATTTTTAACTAAATATTCACTTTCGGGCTCTTCTAGTGGCTAAACCGTGAGGAATTTGGAAATGATAAAAACTAGAATCTCATCAAATTTTGTCTCTAGATTCTAAAAATATTTTTTTCAAAATTTTTGGAATCAGATTGCACTTTTTTTTCCATCTCCCACGAAAACTGGTTTTTTTTAGAAAACAACATTTTTAAAAAGTGATGTTCACCATATACAACATAACTTTTTTTGTATGAAGGATAAAATTATAATTTTTTCGAATTTAGATTTGTAACTACAGTATCTAGAACTTTCATTTGGTTTCATAGTTTTTTATTGAATATTTTTTCCTTAATCAAGTTTCAAAGTCAAACCAATTGCAATTTAGACATAGGCGGACTGTATACAACATAACCTTTTTTGTATGAATCGAAATTCAATTTATTTTTTTTAAATGGATCAAGGACATCAATACCCAACCTTAGCATATTTTAAAAAAAATTATTTTGATAATCTCCTATTTTTCCATATGTGCAGACCAAAGATTTTGATTTTCAATGAAAAACCTATGTTTAATAAAACTAAAAAATAAAATACATAATAAAAGCAAATCATATTAAAATTATATTCGACGGATAGCTCATTCCGAGGACTATCATTATCTAGTTGGGTTTTTGATTTTTTTTGCATTTTCATTTTCAAATTGAGCTTCGAACGACAACTTTTTACAAAAAAAATCATTTTTTTTAGGAGATAGGGGAAAAAGCAGCCGAACCTAATTACATTAAAATAATAAAAAAAATTCACGGGGTCCGAGAAAATGATGGGGTTTTTTATTTTTAAATCCTTATTAAAGGGGGTTCGAGCGAACTAGGATTTTAATATTTCCGCTCACATCTCAAAGGGGTTCGAGCGAACAATTTGGTTCAACCGAACCCCTTCACTTTGTGTAGAGGGAAAAAACATCTTTTCCCTTCCTCCACAAAAGTGTTCACCACTTATGTGGGTTGACCCAGGTGGTAAAATAGTGCTTGCAGGTCTTGGTCATTTTTATGTGTCTACAATAGGATAAGCCTCTTTTGCACTTTGATTCCTACCAAGCTCAAGAGGTTGTTCCAAAGATATTTGAAAGATAACACAAGTTAATATGCTACATAAAAAGCCTAACTCTATTCATAAATATGTCCTCCATGATAATAATTATTTATGTAGGTTTCCTACACCTAAAATTCATATATATCTATTAATGGAAACTAGATTATATGAACAATATAAATATGGAAAACTCTTAATAACCCCTATAAATACATTCATTTATGGTCACTCACATCATTGACTTGGGAAAAGATATTATACACAAATCCTCTAATTTTTTTCATCAACTATAGGTTCATAAAGGATTTCACAAAGTTTTATAATAATGGATTGTGCAAAGTGGAAGGACATTAAATTATAAATAATTTATCAACATAGGAAGTATGATTTTTAAATATTTGCAAGGTTAGCTTCAACTACCAGAACAATGCATAATCATATAGTAACAGATCTAGACCTAGACAAAACCACAATGACAAATTAAACCATAGTGTTCATTCAGGCCTAATGTACTTGGTTCTATCTTACAAGCATAGACCCTCAATTTCTCTCCATTATCATAAATAATCCCATTCTTAGTAATCCAAAATAAATTTAAATGCATTACATATTAGTCATGAAAGAGCTTCTACATTTCCATATAAGTTCACAAGTAGAATAATTTTACTACACTTATTGAATTTTAACTAGGACATGATGCAAAGAATAAAAAAATATAAACTTAGGAA
The DNA here is from genome assembly GCA_007115665.2 of Sequoiadendron giganteum. Classification (NCBI taxonomy): domain Eukaryota; kingdom Viridiplantae; phylum Streptophyta; class Pinopsida; order Cupressales; family Cupressaceae; genus Sequoiadendron; species Sequoiadendron giganteum. The sequence goes on along the minus strand of CM021104.1, from coordinate 512,579,326 downwards.
CTCCTTCAATCCCTCAAAGCACTCAAAGTAAAGTGGAGACAAAATATAAAATGACAATAGATGTCTTATATTCATTTGCAAGCCATTAGAAAAATTTAACACAAGCAAGATTGTTCTACATTAATCAAATGCCAAATATAATGTAAGCCTACAATATGACTAATATTAGCCTCAACACATTAAACCTTGCTTTAAATCATGAATAAATATCAACCCATGCAAATTCCTAGTTTGAACTAGTGTATAAAGAGGAAGAAAGAAGATGGAAGCAACCATAGACACATGACACCACTTTGCCCTTGATTTGCAATTGCAAATGGCATATTCTCATGGAATATTTGAGCTCCTTAACTTGTCATGATTATAGGGTAGGAATAGAGGTATTTTCTTGAATAATTTATTACAACAAAACCCCATATGCAGAAACCTATTGTAAAAGGTGGAAAACAACCTTTTATCATTCACCTACTTAGGGAAAAAAGGATTTTTTGTTTCTCTTGCACTAACAAATCCTTTTGCAATGAAAACCACTTCAACTTATCTAAGAGACCGTTAAAATAAAATAATAGCTACATTAAATCCTAAAAAACATTTCTCATGTTCATTCCCATTGTGTAGCTCTTTTTTGTTCCTCTTTATGATTTGAAGGCATCACATTCTAGGATTTTCATTCTATTGTAGGCTAAGTAGAGGGAAAATCATGTCATGTTGATTTATAAGGAACTTGTAAGATAAATGCATCACTTTACCTAGCTCACATACATATGGGAAATGAGTTGTAATATTTAAACCATTGAATCTTGCATGTATAATCTATAAATGACATATATAGCATTCATTTGCACATGCACTTTTTTATTCCTTCACACCTTTGAAATTTTATGGAAATGTGACAACCATTCAAAAAAAAATCAAAGATTCAAAGGTTCTAGAAACTTTCTAACCTCCAATGATTTGGTTTACTCCATTTCATTGTCACTTTAGAGGTTATAATAACTTAAGAACCTTCAATATCCTTTATTTGTGGTGATTTTGAGAATTTTACATCCTTGTTGGAATTTTGAAGAGTTAGGGAACTTAGTAACTCATTCAAAACCACTTATTTTTTCCTTATTATAAATGAAATCATTGAGGTTTCAAAGGTTATAAGAATTGGAGAACCTTTGATGCTCAATTTTTAATCCATCAAGGAGTTAGATAAATTGGGAACTTGTCAATAGAGCCTTTGGAAGGATAACTAATTCTCCAATCATAAAAAAAATATAAGAATAGGATGTAGAGGATCAATAAATAAAGGATACTTCATACTTCATGTCAAAAGTAAACAAATAGGGGTGCCTCTACATCTCTAACTTTGAAAGGATACATGAGACGAAGCATCAAGAATTGAGGACTAGGGATACTCCCTACCTCTTACTTCAAAGTATTTAGACATGGATAATTTTGAACTTGTGAACCTTAAAAAAAATACATTGTAAGATATTGAGGTTTAGGAGTTGAGGATACCTTATAACTTATGCCATGAGGCATGTCAAAAAAAGGATGGTTGAAATTCTATTCCAAAAACATAACACAGTGAAAGGGATCAAGTGTCAATGATTAGGGATGACTCATAATGTCTGTAAGAACTATCACAATAGAGATATCCCCACATTTTCATCTCTAAAAAATATTTGTAGGGAAATTTCAAAATTTGGGGATCTCAAATGTTGAAGAAATAATGCCATAAGGATGTTGGGAAAGGGATGGTTTTAAAATCTAATTAAAAAAAATTGTGTATTAGAAATGATCAAAAATTATGGATTGGGAAGGACTCTTAATGTCTAACTAACATGAAGGCAAGAAAGGAAACTCTATGAGTCCAAATCTAAAAATATAGATAAGGAATAATTTAGGAGCTGGGTATCGAGGAGATATTATACCTCATGCTCAAGTGTAACAATTTTAAGGGATTCTTGCATCTCCAACTTTGAAACATCAAAATTTAGAGGTTGAAGGAAAATTATATCAAGAAGATAAAGCTTGAAACTTTGATAAATTCTAAGGAAAAAAGTGGGGTTCGAAGGAAACATATGCCTAGATGGAAACACCTTAAAATCTAGCAATATGCATACACTAAGAGAAAAGACTAGAAACACCCCAAACTTAGAATTGTTTTAGGATTTTATATTATCAACCACATTATGGGCATATGGGGGTCAATAAGAACAACATTTACAACAAAATTAATAAAGGGTACCCAGCTTGAGATTTATCATTAATTGGTTATAAATGATGGATTGAATAAATCTAAAATACATAAGGAGGATAAAATTCAAACATAATCAGACATAATCAAATTGGGTGCCAACATACTTTAAGTTTTCAAGGTGAATGTATCCATTCATTGAGAACCCTTACACCTTAGTACTACATCAATGTTCTTTACCAAATTGTGTCTCCTTAAGCTCTACATCCCCTTATGTCACTAGACCCTATATTCAAGTGTCTTAATAATCATTGAGATACAAATAATATGTATAGTATCAAGTTTTTCTTCTCATTAATTTAAGTATATTACTCATTAGAGTTTGAATATATCTATATGTCGACCATTCCTCTTACTAGTAGAGGAACTAGAAACCTATGAGAGAAGGAAAATGGATTTGTTTTAAAATAATCCTAAAGGTCCATAAATTCACCACCAACTATTTAGCTTAATCCATGCCAAAGTTTCTATCAATTGTTGTTAAATTATTGTATATATCTATCTTTATAAATTTTAACCACTTAGCTTTGGTCAATGAGGCTTCTTTTGGATTATGCATTTTCTTGAAGGCCTTCATGAGGCCATTTCTCACCTCATGATCACTAATGGGAGGAACATTGACAAGGTTAGCCACATACAAAGTTTTGGATTCAAAGCATATGCAGCCATGTATATAGAGGTTTTTAACTTCTCCAAATGGGAAGAAATACAAGGTGGGGTCTCCCTCAAAATTAGTAGCCTTTATCTATCCAAGAATGTCATCAATGGAATCATTGATCTCCCCAAGAATAGGACTATCAAAATCCACAAATTTGATGATAGTGAAAATAGGGTATATAAAATATGTAATGTATCTTACATTGATGAAAAAGTATCACCAATCATAGTCTCTTGCACCTCTTTGCATGATTTTTCTTTGAACCCATCCACCTATTTCATTCATGTGTCATAAACATAAGTTGTAAGGACTCTTGTAATGTAAGTATCCTTTGTAGTAGAATCAAATAGGAAACAAATTGGATCTCAATTATTTTGATGAATTATTTCCTTTAAAAGGTCAAAAATAATGCCAATGAAATGTGGTGGTTAGATATAAACATAATCACCTCCTTTGTATCGACCACTTTTTTAACCCATTATATATTTCTAATGTATTTGAGTTATTTTTCATGGAATGCACACAAAAAGGGATCTAGCAGATGTACATGCTTGTGGATTGAAATAATTGATTTTTTGCCTTGAAAATATATATTGTATCTATAATCACTTTAGCTACATTTTGAGGAAGAAACTCTTCAATGGATCCTCTCGTGATCTAAAACTCAGCATCCTTATGTTTTCCTAAGAAATAAATTTCCCTCATGAAGGATGTTCAATCAATGCATGAAACTATAATGTTGATTAGTGGGTAATGTTTAATGCTCTTATGATAAGGAGATAAATCAATTGAAAGAAATACCATTACCAAAAAAATTGTCAAGTACCTCACCTACATCATCCCTACCTTACACATTGAACATGTTTGTAATTGGGGTCAATGATGATGAAATTATGGCCCTATATTTCCCTTTTGATTCAATCACATTAACCTAAAATGTTAGAAATACAAGGTTAAACATCTTGTACTAGAAACTCTTAGTGCAGTGATGTCCCCATGAAATAATTTTATCATCTCAAACCCCTCCAAAAGTGTAGGTTTGGCACAATGGACAAAACCCTTGACTAAGGATATGTAAAAAGTATGCATTAACCCTTTGTAATTTTTTCTTCTCTCTAGAAAATTTTTGTATTTGTAATCTCAACTCTCTCCTGAATTAGTATCCATGTTAATTTCAATCAATGTTGCAAACTAGCACCAAGGGGTTTTCTTGGTAATCAAGCCTTAATAATATGGTGTCAATAACTAGGAAGGGAAATTCACTAGTACAGAAATAACAATAAACTACTTAAAAAAACTATTAAAATTTGCTTATAAATGACTATAGTTGGTCACGTGACCACTAGTAGTTTATTGCCAATCATATATAACATGACCAAATTGATGACTAAACCATTTTTAGTCATTTATTGGTTGTTTTGATTGATTGATTTGGTAGTATATTTAGTCATTCATTGATGTGATTTGGTCACTTATTTAGTAACTTTTTTCCACTGATATATTTAGTCATTGATTTAGTCATTGATTGTTGTAATCTAGTCACTTATTTAGTCATTTTTTATTCACTGATATATTTAACTGTTCACTTATTTAGTTGTTGATTTAGTAATTAATTGTTGTAATTTGGTCACTTATTTAGTCATTTTTTATTCACTAATTTATATTTAGTCATTGATTGTTGTTAACTAGTCACTTATTTAGTCATTTTTATTCATTGATTTATGTGCATTGGTAGTGTATTTAGTCATTAATTTTAATCATCATTTTGATCAATTTAATAGTATATTTAGTCATTTTTATTCATTGTTCACTTATTTATTTGAATTGGTAGTATATTTAGTCAATTTAATTATTAATTGATGTCAATTAGTAGTATATTTAGTCATTTTAATTGACTAATTTGAGGATTTAAGCATAAAACACATAAATACACATCAATCATCAATTGCACACAATAAGACAACCATTGAGAAGACAAAATTGGTGAATTTTATTAATAAAAGAAAGGTGTTCTAGTTGTTACAACTTAGAAATAGAGTATTACAATTATTATTTTTAGTCACAAGACTGAAAATATGAGTTACAATATTGCAGAGAAATGACTGTAAGAAAGAAACTTCTCCAAAAAAAATTACATTAATGATGGAAACACATGCTTGAATCCCTTCAATGAAAGCATGTGCCCCTTTCATCTCTTAAGACTTCTACAATGTGGGCAATCTTCTTGGAGCAATTTTTAACATGTAGAATCCAAAAGAGAGTATTGATCATGTCTCATATATGAATCTCTCTCCTTCAATGCAATCAAGTACAATAACCCAACTAGAATGTTTCATCCTTTATATGCAACATGCCATCTAATATGAGCAACAAGGTGTTTCCTTTTCTACCATGAATGAAGTTGTGACTCAATACAACCAACAAAATTAATATTAGTCTCAATTTAGAAAGAATAAAAGTGCATTGTATATTGAAATTTTACAAAAGAAAGTCCAAACACAACAAACAGATAAATCAATTAAAAAATTGTAGCCTTGTCAACAAATGCCTTAAATAAAGTGTTCAACATAGGCCTAAAATATACATATTGAACCCTTGATTTCAGAACCTTGTTCAAAATTTAAGAAAGGTGATACACTCAGATTATTGAATGGATTTGACATATTATAGAATGAAGGCTATCAACACTAACCAAACTGGAACAATATTATCAACATAAATTTCTTGGAAACCAAGCCCAAGAATTCCATCAAAAGTGGACAACAAAAATGTCAACCTTGGTTCATGTTTTGTCTCAGTAAAGACCTGCACCATTAAAGAATCCATTTATACATAAATTATAAATTAAGTTGATGAGAAAAGATCTTTGATATCCAACTGGAAAGCCTTAACATCCAAAAATTACTAACCTGATGTTTCACAAAAAGTTTCCCAACTATGACATCATCTTCCCTATTCACTTTACAAGCACCACCCAATTCAACTTTTGAAGGCACAAACACATAAGGTACTTTCTGCAGCAATAATTTTCAAAGTAACAATTAATAAAAAAACTTAAAACATCCACTAAACTTGCAAGAAAACAACTACTTGAACAAATAGACAGAAGCATCACAAAATGGTTCAAAAATCATCGTCTATATAAGTCCAAAAATTTGATGTTCCTAGCTAGAAGTTATTTAGGTTTATTCTCTTACAATTCATCAAAATTAGAAAAAAGGGTAGCAAGTCAAGGGATTTGATCATGGGAAAACTTTGTAGTTAAAAGGGTTTTGTACTATGTCAAACATCATTTCATTAGTTTTGATCCCACCATTTTACCCATGTGATTACTGCCCTATACAATAAGAATCAAACTATGTTCATTTTATTGGTTTCAATCCCTTCAATCCACCTTTGCAACATCTACATGATGCAAATATTTCCAGTGAATAGTTGAAACATATCATAGGTGATTGAAGGAAAGCCTCTCACAAATTAAGGAATGATTCAGGTATTGCATGGCACATGGAGTTAACCTAAAAATGTTGCAATTCCCATCTAACATCTTAAAAGGTTGCAATAATGTCAAAATTCAAAATGCTACAAGGAAAGAGAAAAAATCAATACCTTATCTTTGGCAAATGAAATCAAAGGATCAAGAATGGTAGGAAGATAGGTATCAACCACCATAACTATAAACTATGATGTTATAAACTATAATGTCTTGGTTATTGCAACACCCTAAACTCATTCAGTATTAGCAAAAACTAAACCAAATATTGATCCACTACCATATTGGATCTCACAGGATTCTCCTTCATAAACATCAAATGATATATATTAATTGTTTAGAAACTTCCTTAATATCCCCATGTAAGTAGACTAAACTAAGTGAGGTTGAGGGTTTGAGGTAGAGTACCATCTTCTTGGTATGTGCTTGACTTTGATCATGACTTGTATCTTGAACGAAAATAGCAAGCTAGTTGCATTGTAAAATCATTGTTAGAAAAATAACCACGAAATCCTCTTTAATCAAAGTAATCCTTCTAGATATTTCAATTAATTTCTAAGAGAGCTAATTTTACTATCAAACAACCATCAATCTATTTACTATATATAATTTTACAGAATTCAGAATTTGAATGTAATGAAACCAAAGATTTGACACCAAAATGTAGTACAAAATGAATTGTTTGACAGAAAAGGGTATGTGCAGGATCATGATGGGCCAAAAAGTGGTGATATGTAAGTGATATGATGGCCCATGTGGCTACCAACTTTTTTTTACCTAAAATTGATGAAATGAAAAGGGTTTTTAAAGGAGATTCTTAGCTTTCCACCAATATAAATGATGCTTTACTCTGAATTCAATAAATAATTATTATTCATTTTCTATTTGAATTATGACTAAAGTCTTGATTGATAGGCTGACTGAAAAACATTTATAGCTTTCAAACGGTATCACATTTTTTGAATCTAAAACATGTGTCACATTCTATGCTTCGCATAATATAAGATTTAAAAATAATTTCATGAAGTTTTGACCAAGTTAAGGTGGTTAGACGTAGGAGTTTTTATATTTTTTAAAATTTGAAATAAAAAATTCATAATTAAATATTTTCTTGGAAAAAAATTACAAAAAAATATGTATCACATCGGGACATGAGTCCTCTACTTATATTTAAAATCTTATTAAAAAATATTATCATTTTATTGTGGTTAGGGTGGTCAGACAAACACCTACTTCTTATTTTTTCCCTAAAATTTAAGTACCATTGCATTGAAATTTCAAATTTTAAAAAAAAAAAACCTAGTAGTTTAAAACTACATTCAATTTTCTATAGATTCTGTTCTTACATATTTTTAAAATAATATACATAACTTATTCAAATTTTACTTCAAGTTGCCTAACTCTGATTTTCTGAATTTTCATCGCCACTTAAGGGCCTATTTTTTCCATGATAATCCTACACACACCGAAAATGTGTTTTGATAAACTAGATATACCCTTAATATATTGATTTAAGTAACAAGGAAAGATCAAACTAGAGACAACAAGATAACATTCATTAATTCACTTCAACAAACAATTGAAACCAAAATTCGACTACCAATTATAACTTCATTCTATTAATCTTAAAAAATATTTTACAATACGTTTCAAAAATTTGTTTTGACTGACATGCCAAAAAGTGTCTTATCAGTTACCCACTTTTAACATAAATAAAAAAGTCTTAATTATCCTTGTTTACATAGGATTACATAAAACTTTAAAAACAATGAAAGATGAGAAGTGAAGAGAATTTATCAGATGTTGAAGTCCACATCACTCGCAAGATACGAAAGTTTGTTTCTCATCATAAGGTACCCATGATCATTCAGATCTGGCAAGGTCCTCTCTCCATGATAGTATCTGCAAGGCTTGGTACTTCACTGCAAAGCCTATTCTTATGGGGGAGCTAGATATGTCTACTCCCATTGGCACACTATGTAATCATGAGGCCATTTGTACTCCTGGATTTTTTTTGTGTTGTCCAAGTGACTCTTCCATCTATTGTCATATAACCCTTTGGTATCCATGATGAATTTTGAGTACCCAACATCCAGTGCAATTATTCCATCCAAGATTAAATTGAGGCAGTGAATATTTATGCCACCATCCTTCTATATATTATTGAGGTATTTGAGAATTTTTTTTGATATATTATATATCCTGGGATCCTTTTTGTTGATCGTCATCCCTTAGTATCTTACGTGCATGAACCACTGCTTTAGCATGTGAAATGAATCCATTCTTGCCTTGATCTTTTGGTCTTTGAAAACATGTATTGGAATTAATCTGTGACAATTTGGACCATTTGCTCAGTATGCTTTAAACCTATAGGGGCCTCAACACTCCTTTGTAAAATTATACACAAATTCGTTAAGATGTGATGTATAGGTTGTCATTTCTTGAATAAGGGTTCCAATATAGGTACATGGGCCTTTATCTGATCAACTGCTTATAAAAAGGAAACATAACATTCATATACATTTTCCAGTTTGTCCACAACTAGTTTAACCCTATACTCCAAGATCTATTCCAATACCCTAAGGGTTTATCTCTTTTCTCTTTCCTTTGTTTCTTCATTAATCTTTTCCAAATTCTCAATTTCTTGTTTTAGCACATTAACTTGTTCAACAGTGATTTCACCTATATCAGTCTGGATGGCAGAGGGTTGGTATACTATTAGTTTTGTGCTTTGGGAAGGACCTGCTCCCTTCAACTATTGTTTCAATTTCACATTTTATATGAATAACCTATCCACTTCATCATTCATATCAGTATGTGCTTTCTCATAGTCTTCCAATCTAAGCTCCATAGCTTTAACCACATCCCTAGTAAACATCGTTGAGTGCATTTTCATAGTATTTGCCTCCAATGTTGATGTGTCTTGAAGTGTCTTTACCATGATAGTCCCTCTCATTTCTTTTACAACATCAAGCAATCTTTGTTTTTCTATTCTTTTTTGCTTTGTCCAAAAGGCTAGTGTTTCAAGTCTTGGATTGTAACCTATGCCCCTCATTCCCTCATCTAAAATGAATTCAAAATCAAACATGATATCTTCTTGGATTCTTACTTGATCTAGTAAAAATATCTTTTTTAACTCCATCCTAGGAATAATTAGTATATTTCTTTCTAAGACCCATTTTCTTTCTTCAGAGGGCTAACAGTAATTTCATTAATCTTGAGTTCTTCAAGATTCTGTGCAACAATATGCTCATGTTGTGACTCCTCAGTGCCCATCTTATTAATTTGGAGTCTATCGTCAAATTCTTTCATTTTCATCTTAAACCAAAAATCCTTAAACTCGGGAGTTTGAACAAATTCATCTTCTTCAATAAATCTAAGGGTAGAAATCACCCTTTCATCATCATGCACTTGATCATTATGCCCATGTACATCAACTCTTTATTTTGGTTTGTGAGCATCAATTGCAAGCTTAGGTGGTGGTTGATCAACTTCATTATCTTTAAAATTCAATAGTACACCAACTACCTCTTTAGTATCCCCTACTCCACTTATTTCATATGCCACTAAGGGGGACACTCCATGTGTCTTCTTCCTTTTAGGACTTGGTTGGTTAGGGGATGCTTCTGATTATATTGTGGCAGTGTCTGGTAGGGGGTCTATGATTACAATACCTCTTGGTTTCATAGGAATCTTGTAGGGTTTCAAATACTGACCCTCAGGTTTCTTTTCTAATTCAACATATAATCTTTCAAAGTTGTAAATTATTACATTCATCTTTTTGATAGGATATTTTTCTTCAACATAGAATCCTTGAAATCCAATGTCCCTTTTCTTCTTCTCCTCCTTAAGCCTCTTTATGATTTCCCACTTCCTCTTCCTCTAAAAAACTTCGTTAGGTGTACAACAATTTCTTATTACATCTTCTTCGTAATCCATTACATGGGCAATCCCAGCTTTAGTGAGAAGTGTAATCTTTATAAAATTAATATTCCCTTTTGGGATCAAAGACCCTTTCTCCTCGTGACCTCAATGAATATTGCATCTTCAAATAGTTATTTAGTTCTTCAAGAGTGTCAAACCCTATGGATAGCTCCTCACATTCAATTAGGCCAGGGAGGAATGACCCCCTTTTCTGTCTTTTCATAATATTGTGCTCCATCCATAACATTTGCCACATAAATTCTAAAAGTGGAGTTTGAATAGAAACAAATTTAGGTAAAACATGTGGGACTTGAGGACACCCATAGACCCTTATTACTGTTTGGTCTGCTAAGAAGAACTGATCACCGAAATTGTGATTTTGTCCCTACTCTGGCTTCAATGCCAAAGGTTTTAATACTAACATGATATTATTAGGAAATATTGGTGAAAGATGACCAAGAGTATCCATGACCTTTACTAATAAATCATCATGAAATATTACATAATCACTATTTTTACATCTACTATCCTAGATGTAACACTAGTTTTATACAAGAAACCTATTCCCTTCATCATCAGTCATTCCCAAACACATTATTTTAGTCCATCTATTTATTTTTTGGTACAATATTAAATGACACAATAGAGATTATTTCTTGAAAGTGATGGGAGACAAGTTCTCTCTTACTTAGAAAAATCCCTCATGTAGCCCTTTCTCAACTTCAGCTGCAAAGTCATACTCAATGTTGACTTCAGGATTTTGTATCTTCGTTTCCATCATCATGGGATATGTTGGCATCTTCTCTTTAGTTTATATTCCAAGCACTTGGCACATAGAAAAATAAGTTCTTTTGAAATATACTTGGAAGTCTTCTATAGAAAATGGCTCTTTTTGGGAGGGGGGGATAGGTATCCACCTATTATTTGTACCCTTTTTCATTTGTAAATAAAGTTCACCACTCCTGTAGGTTTTTTTCAATCTCCTATAATCCTCCTCACTTTTTTCTAAGTTGATCTTACTGATAGCTTTCTTGTTTAACATAAAACACTATAATTGCTTGTTTAGTCAGCACCACTAATGGTGAACCATCTGGCATTCTTATAGTTGTGGTAGCTGGGTGATAATGTTGTGTCAATACTTTAATAAAAGTCAACATCTACAAAGACATTTGAGACTATCAATTTGGCCAAATCTAAGGTCCAAGGATTCAAAACTGGTATCTTCTCAGCCCTTTTTCATAGAAGTACCAAAACAAATCCCACCCTGAGATAGGGATAATTGGGTCTCTACATCCTTGGGTTGTATCTTTAAACACCTTTTTGGATCTTTTATCAACAAAATTAGGTAATACCTCTAAAATGGATTGTTGCAAGGACCTCTTCTTTGATTTAGAAACTGTAGACTCTTCCTTTTTACTCGTAAGTTGACTTCTTTTGGGTGGCATGATGAAGAATTTAATCCTAATTAATTTTTGTAAGTGTCTACTTGTAGAAGAAAATTTAGTTCTTATACACTTGTTATAGAGGGTTTATGTGAACTTACTTGGTAAAATAATAGCTGCAAATTTTTCCTGCTTTAACTCCCTTGCCTCTGATACATTGAGCTTTATGAATGATTGTCAAAATGTCATCGAGTCAAGTAATATTTATTTTTGAGCTCGATCACCTCGTTATTAATGTCAATTCATGCAAAATATTTCAGAATATGCCCATATTTTGAGTTTGAATGCATGCCCTTGATCTTGGGAAATCAAACGGTGTAATCATTTAATGCTTTGGCAGCTTGTACCTTAGTACTACTCTATCATTTCAAGACCGTTGCGGGGTAGTGTTAGCAATCTCGTCATACTGCTCTATCATATCAAGACCATTGTGAGGTAGTGGTAGAAGTACCACCATACTGCTCTATTATATCAAGACCACTGCAAGGTAGTGGTAGAAGTACCACCATCCCACGCACACCCCTTTGGACTCTCACAAGATAGCAGGTTAATTCTATCAATTGAGTGACTGTTCACTATCATAGCGTAGTGTCACTGTGTATCCCTTGTAGGGCTATAGTTTACTTTAGTTGTTAACATGTTCTCACCGCCACCCCACAATATTCATATTTCGTTGCCATGGTATTGTAGTAAGCATTTGTACATTGACCTATATGTCTCACTGATGCAACCAAAAAGTTCACATGTAAATTAAAATTATTATTAAAAAAATAGACACAAACTCAAAATACTTCTGAAAAATATTCTTCATTTCTCATTCCATCCTTCAAAAATTGAAAACAAACATTCGTTTAAGTACAAATATGAAAATCACATTTTTTGACAATTTTTTACAAATTCTAAAAAATCCAAAAATTACCTTTTTTGGCAGTTTTTAGCAAAATCCGAAAATTACCTTTTTTAGCAGTTTTTAATAGCTTTCTTAACTTGTCTTTTTTTTGGTAATTTTTCATGCTTTAACAACCTTTTTAACTTTCTTTTTTTTTCTTTTTGATAATTTTGCATGCTTATCCATATGGCCTATGAAAGTTGCCAATTATTTGAAACTAATTAAAATGACACTAATTGTCAAATTACTAATTTAATTACATACAAGAGTTTCAAAATCAATTAAAAAATTAATTTAACAAATTGCTCAATTGGACTCCCAAGCTGAAACTTATGACCTCCAGGAGTTCTTACATCATTCTTCTTTGGTTGAAAAGAACACAACTCTTTCAAGTTATGGTCTATAAATGGTTGTCACTATTTTTTATTCAGCTTCTTTAATTTTCATTTATAGATGTCATGCTCATCCTAAATCCATCTCTTTGTCTTATCTAACTAAACATTATTTCTTAACTTTCCTTGCAATTTGATATATCTTCCATCTTTTAGTCTTCCTCTCTTTCTCCCTCTTTTCACATAGTTCATCTCCCACCAATAAGCACTATTAAATTTTGGAAAATTATAAACATCGGTTTCCTCTTCTTCTGAAAAATAATGAAATTCACCTATTACCTCTTTCTTTGTCACTGCTGTAACAATTTTTTCATCGCCAATATTAGTTTCAACATTGTGTTCCTCTTTTTCTTTTCCTTCTAAAGGATCATTTTCAACTACAATCCCTTCATCCTTTGCACTCACATCAACATAATCAAAAGATCCATCTTTCCTATCCTATAAAAAACTAGCAGTCACACTAATCTCTTTATCAAATAAGAGGTCATCAACTGATGAAAAATGGAAGTCACCAAGCAACCCAACATTCAATTTCTTATCTCCTTCCTTAATTTCAACTGCAGTACATTCATCTACCAATACATTCATTGCTGTAATATCCTTTTCTACACCAATCTTATCATGATCAAATAAATCAACTTCAACCAAAACTTTCATAAAAATTAGAATTTACCTTTTCTTTCTTTGTTGCTCCAACATCATCTTCATCTACAACAATTTCTACACTTTCTTTGGCTGCAAAGAATTCTTTTGTCTTCCTTGTCTCATCTCTCAATAGGAGATCTTCTTCTTCCTCACAAATTACCTCATCATACTTTGGACACTCAAAATCTATCATATCAAATTATAGTTCAACCTCTTCTTTCTCATATACAACTTCTTCATTCTCCACAATTATTCCTTTAAAAACACATGTCTCAACTTCAGGCTTGTCAATTTCTTTGTATTCATCCTCTTCTTCTTTTGTGCCACATGCATGACATTGTGTTGCATCTTCTTTCTTACCTACAATCAAAATATCATTAGAAAGATAATAAAAATTAAATTCAACTCCTTTTTTTTCTTGTTTCCCCTTTTCAATCTCTACTCCTAGTTCTTTCACTTGTTGTTGCAACTCTATCATTCTAACTCTTATTTCTTCTTGTTGTCTCTCTATGATTTTCTCAAGTTTGGGAATCCTCAGAATCCATCTAATGACAAGTCTTTTTCTTCTTTCAATTTTCCATCTTTAAGGCCTCACAAATCCTTAACACAAATTTTCAAATCCTCAAGTTCTTCACATGTAAATTGTCTCACCTTCAGCGATCTATTTACAAATATTCAACACTTTCAGGTTCTATTGCAAACTGCCTCACACTTTGTGGTCTATTCATAATCACAGGAACCTTTGCTCAACAAATCTTTCCTCTTTCAAATTGCACATTCATCTACAAAGAAAAAAATCATACACATACCAACCCTCAGGTCTTGGTGCAAACTGCCTCCAATCAACTCTTTTGTCTGCACACTCAAGAACTCCCGCTCTAATACCAAATGATGCAACCAAAAAATTCACATGTAAATTAAAATTATTATTAAAAAAAATAGGCACAAAAACTCAAAATACTTCTAAAAAATATTATTTATTTCTCATGCCATCCTTCAAAAATTGAAAACAAACTTCCCTTTAAGTACAAATATGAAAATCACCTTTTTGACAATTTTTTACAAAATCCGAAAAATCCAAAAATTACCTTTTTTGGCAATTTTTAGTAAAATCCAAAAATTACTTGTTTTGGTAGTTTTTGATAGCTTTCTTAACTCGCCTTTTTTTTGGTAATTTTTCATGCTTTAGCAACTTTTTAACTTTTTTTTTTGGTAATTTTGCATGCTTATCTATATGGCCTATGAAAGTTGCCAATTATTTAAAACAAATTAAAATGACACTAATTGTCATTTTACTAATTTAATTACATACAAAAGTTTCAAATTAAATTAAAAAATTAATTGAACAAATTGCTCAATTGGAATCCCAAGCCAAAACTTATGACCTCTAGGAGTTCCTGCATCGCCTGCCATCCCATGCATACCTTTATTGACTGTTGCAGTAGTGCGGTATTGGATTTTATTATGGATATAGTATTTCATATATAATTTTATTGAAAAGATTGGATAATTTTATAATTCTGTAGTCTCTTGATTTTAGTTTTCAGTGCCAATCAGACCTAAGAGATCATTTCTTTGTTTTGAATGGGGAGGCTTAGTTCACCTAATGTTAAGAAATCTATATGTATTATTACATCAAATATGTTCATTGTATGTTTGCATCTAGAAAACATATAGAGCATAGAAGAAATTATATTCTAACTAAACAAAATTAATTTCAATTTTTCAACCAAAGTAAGAAAACTAAGAAGAATGATTAAACCTAACTTTAAATGCACTTCAAATCAGCAGTGAACATATCAGGTTTTGTATATAATGTACCAATAGAATAATGATGATTACATTCACAAATGTATTTGTAAAATAATAGTGAATAAGCGTACCTATATTTAAATATTTATTACATTCAATAATAAATGACACCATACATATTACCAAAGTTTAGGTGACAAGCTAACCTCTTAAGTTGACAAAACATCATCATAATCATCTACATTGCCAGCAAGATCAAAATCCTGATCACTCGCATATGCATCTGCTTGATTTTCTTCCTCATCCTCATCTGTGACATGCAATGCATTCTCTCTGCCAATCTCTTCATTGGTAATCAAAATGTCTTCTTCGAATGATTCTTGTAAATTAACATATTTCCCATCAGGCATTATATCGACAACTTCCATGAACAAATTCCATGAATTCTCACTTTGAATGATCTACTATGTTTGAATGACATATGACCCCCTGGGATTCTTACATCATCAATTAGGAATTATTGGTTAATTTGAAGAGGGGAAACATATGACTCATCTGTCTCTAGTAAAAATTATCTTGTATTTGCACGTACAAATCCATACTCATCAAATTGTACTCTAAATGGTCAGATCCACTTACATTTTAATAATATAGGACTATTTTCACCATAGTCCACTAGAATAATTTATTGTATGAATCCAACATAAAATTTCTTCTTAGTTTTGTGAAGAAATTCAGCACTAACAACACAATCACAATTTATCTTTCCTTTATCTTTTTCTTGCACTCTTAAATGACTAGGTCATAGGCCCACATTCCACTAAAATGTGTAGCCCATAAATGTGGAGATTGTGAAAGTTCAATTTCATCTATTGTTATATCTTGACCTTCTTCTTTTGCATCACTGACTGCATTAGCAATCCATTCTTCAAATTTTGGAAAAGAATCACCTCTAATCAAATTAGCATGAAGTTTGCACTTTTGAGGTTGATGTTGCATCCAAGCTTGATTGTCTTCTTCATATTTTCTACATAGAATATTAGTGTACAAATAGTACCTGATTGATAAAATAAATGTGCAAGAGCAAATGAGTAAATAAATTATTATGTAAAAAAAAATTACTTGTGCCACTTATCGAATGAAGATGTGTTTTGAAGAATATAGGCATGTATCACACTTCTTTCTTGATGTGATGGCTGGAAGAAATATCTATTTCTTCTAATACTTCACCTGCAACTGTGTCTTCTTCATCATCGTCTCATACATGTCAATTGAAATTTTTAAAATCCTTCAAATATTTTGTGCAAAATCCCATGGCCTCTTGCATTGAATATCCCTCAGACATGATGCCTTCCAATTTTTCCCTAGTACGAACAAATATTTTCAAAACCTTCATAGATCATTCTATAGGATACATCCATCTTGTTCTTATTGTGCCATAATTCTTTAGTTCATATTGTAGATGTACCAAAAGATGCATAGAAATGTAAAAGATTTTTGGTGGAAATTCCCATTCCAATAGAAAAAGGACTTCAACAACCTCCTCCCTCAAAATATCAAAGTTTGAAGGATCTAATACATGTAAACTCATTCTCTTTAATATTAGGCCCAACCTTATAATTGTCAATCTTGGCCCCTTTTCCAAACTTAATATATTTTCCACAGTAGGTAAAATATTCTCCATTATGACATGATAGTCATGGGTCTTGAGGCCTCTTAAGCCATTAATGTCAGTTTGGCTTCTAATACTACTACTTACATATCCAATGGGAAAGCAAGTTTGAGACATCAACTGTAAGAATTGTGCATGTTGTTCCTCTGCCCAAACATAAGGACCATTAGGTTTTCTATTTTTTTCATCATCATATTTTTCAACCTAAAGATTTTGATGAATCTTTAGTTGTTTAAATTCTTCACGTGATGAACAGTATCAAAAGCACTAAAAAGAATTTCTATAATATCATAGGCTCTATTTTTCTCAGTATGCCTAATGGTTATAGCCTTAAACTACGAAAAACTTATAGAATATGCAAACCCTTTTTACACCACTTTCATTACATGGATCATATCTACTACCAGCAATCCCATTATTTTCAAAAAATGACATTCTTTTTTGTCCATTCTCAACAATGTAATCACCTATTATTAGCAATGGTGCTTCACGATTCTCTTCTTGACCATTGAACCGTGTTTTTTGTTGATGATATGGATGATCCATTTTAAGGTATGCATGATGTCCACAATAAATAGACTTATGCAAACTTCTTGAGTGCCTCAAAAAATCCTTAAATTTGCAAGCAAGACATCCATGGTATCCATGAACACTGAGACTAGACAATGTGTCATATCTAGGAAGATCATGAATCATAAATAATAAGGAAGCTCTTAAAGCAAATTTTATTGAATGACCATCCCTTAAAGATTGAATTGCTTCAATTTCTTTCCACAATTCCATTAGCTCATCATATAATGGCTCTAGATAAGCATCAATTGTATCTAAAGTCACACTTTTCTTTCCTGGTATAATCAATGATAGCATTAATAAAAATGGTTTAGTTGCTAACCATGGATGCAAGTTATAATTTATTAGAAACACTGGCTATGTTGACCATTTAGTACTTTGATCTGAGAATGGGTTCACCCCATCTAGATCCAAACTCAACCTTATATTACGAGGATCTTGAGAAAAATCAGGCCATCTATTATCAAATTCCATCCATGTCTTACAATCAGGCACATGCCATTTTTTTCCATTAACACTCCTATTTTGGGAATTACATTGCATAAGTTCAGTAATGTCTCTACACCTATACATTCAGAGTAATTGTGGGACTACTGAAAAGTGGTGAAGAACCTTTCGAGGAACCACAACTAATTTCAAGCCTTCTCTATACCTCACTTCATGACATATTGGATATTCACTCTCACTTGCAAGATTCTTGTGAAATAATACACAACCATTCACATGTGTGGATGTTTTCATACCTTAATCCTAGCTTAGTGATTTCCTTTCTACATTGACTTAATTTTATTGGAAATGTGGAGTCAGGTGCTAACAACGAACTTAATAATGCCAATAACTACTCTACACTCTCATTTTCCCAACCAAACACCACTTGAAAGTTAAGAATTTGAAGTGTTGTTGTCAAATGACTTAACCTACAATTAGCATACAAATGATTTGAAGTATCCTCCATCAACTTGGCCCAATAATCATTTATACCCTCATTCAACATTCTATCAACTCCAAACCCTTCGTCTAACATTGTTACCTTTGTATTTATGTTTGATGCCACTTCATAGATATTTGTTGCCTCTTCATCTCTCACACTCTGTTGTTCTATCATATCTTCATAATAATTGGCATTCCATGGGCTTATACCACTATGCCCATATCTTATCATATGTCAATAAATCTGACTTCCTTTTTTCACCTTTCCACCAAGACATTCATTACATGGACATGGATATTTGTCCATGTCACTCTCATTGGCTATTCTCTCATCAAATGCATAGTATTTTGACATTTGATGTTGATCCATCTGTAATTTTCTACACAACAACAAAATATTGTGGACTAAGAGACAAAAATAATGATAATAATTGAAAGGAATTTCCATAGCAATAGAGCTATAGAGAGCAAATAAAATAGAGAGTTTAATTAGTGAATTATAAAAAATATTGTAGTTTATATTCAAATTACTGATTAAATTGCATTGCACATCTTTCAAACTCAAGTCATTAATTCACATTGCATAACTAATAACTACATGTTGATAGATGACAAAATTTCAATTACAATATAGATTTACAAATTCAACCTAAGCAGTTATGCAATTACTTCACATTGCATAACTAATAACTAGGAGCAGTTATTTTTTTTGGAATTGAACATTTTGGCCCGTGTGGATCTATGTGTTAAGGGTACAACACCCTATAAATGTTTCTTACCTTATCAAAAACTAGGAGTAGTTTCCAATTGCATTTTATTGTCATGGCATTCCATGAGACCATATTTTTTTGAGGCATTTTTTCAAAAATTTCACTGCCTTGTCTATGCTACCACATTTTTCATACATATATACCAAAGAATTTTATCAAATAGTTCATTGCCTTGCTTCTATGGCTAAAAGCCTAAAATGGGTGATTTTAAAAAGGTTATGGATGCTTGGAAAAAATCTATAAAAGAATAATAGTAAGCAAGAAGCTATGGTATCATGGTTTTTTTGGCATGAAAATCAATGTGATTTTATTTGCATTTTTTTGGAAATTTTGTTGTTTAAATGGGGAAAAACCTTTGTGGTAAGTTTTGTGCAATTTTTAGTTGTAGTATTTTCACAGTTAGTGAAAAAGGTAGTGTTCATGAAGGAATGGAAAAGATGCGTAGAGCCTTTCAATTATACCTGTACTGTTCAGTGGTATTGAATAATTTAGCAAATCTTTTTTCCTTCATTGTAGGACAACATTTTCTTGTGGAACAGTTGACTGATATAGCTCTTGTTTCAACTAAACACCCTCTCATTAAATCTCATTCATATTATAATCTTGCATGATATTATCATAGTAAAGGTGATTATGACACCACTAGCTGCTATTACATGACATTAGTCAAGGAAAGCCAGAGACCACAAGATTTTGTGGATAGGTTCAATTGAAGCTGGGAGATCTTAAGAGTTCTCTCTCGAATTTTGAAAAGGTTTTGGAGGTCCACCCTAAGAACTATGAGAGCTTAAAAGTTGTAGGCCATATATATGCTCAACAAGGGTAAGTAGAGAAGGCTTTGGAAATTTTAAGAAAGGCAACTTGCATAGATCCACATGATGCCCATGCATTTATCAAGATGGGTGAGTTATTAATATATTCAAACCCTAGTGCAACCTTATATTCTCTTAAAATGCCAAAGTCTCTCCTGAAGAAGAGAAAAGAAGAAGTACCCATTCAATTGTTAAACAACATTTTGGTTCTTCATTTTGAGTGCACGATAAACTAGAGTTGGCTCAACAAAATTTTATGGCCAACCATTAGGAAATAATGTTTTTCCTCTACATAATCTATGTGGTCAATTCTATGCATTTTTTACTTCGAGGATTCTCACAGTTAGTGAGAAAGGTAGTGTTCATGAAGGAATGGAAAAGATACATAGATCCTTTGAATTATACCCGTACTCTATAATGGAATTGAATCATTTAGCAAACCATTTTTTCTTCACTGTAGGGTAATATTTTCTTGTGGAAAATTTGACTAAGACAACTCTTGTTTCAACTGACCACCCTCTCATTAAATATCATTCATATTATAATCTTGTGTGATCTTATCAAAGTAAAGGTGATTATGACACCACTGGTCACTACTACATGACATGTGTCAAGGAAAGCCAAAGGCCACAAGATTTTGTGGATAGGTTCAATTGAAGTTGGGAGATCTTAAGAGTTCTCTCTCAAAATTTTTAAAAGGTTTTGGAGGTCCAACCTGAGAACTGTGATAGCTTAAAAGTTGTAGGCCATATATATGCTCAACAAGGGCAGGTAGAGATAGCTTTGGAAATTTTAAGAAAGGCAACTCGCATAGATCCACATGATGCCCATGTATTTATCAAGATGGGTGAGTTATTAATATTGGGAGACCCTCGTGTAGCCTTAGATTCTCTTAAGACACCAAGTCTCTTCTAAAAAAGAGTTGAGAACCAATCAATTGTTAAACAACATTAGGGTTCTTCATTTTGAGCATGATAAACTAGATTTAGCTCAACAAAATTTTATGGAGCCATTAGGAGATGATGTTCTGCCTCTACATAAATCTTTTTGGTCAGTTTTGTACATTTTTTACTTGTAGGATTCTCGCAGTTAGTTAAAAAGGTAGCATTCATGAAGGAATGGAAAATATGTGTAGAGCCTTTGAATTATACCCATACTCAGTAATGGTATTGAATCATTTAGGAAACCATTTTTTCTCCATTACAAGGCAACATTTTCTTGTGGAATAGTTGACCAAGAAAGCTCTTGTTTCAACTAACCACCCTCTCATGAAATCTCATTCATATTATAATTTTACATGATCTTATCATAGTAAAGGTGATTTTGACACCATTGGCGGCTACTACATGACATCAGTCAAGGAAAGATAGAGACCACACAAGTTTTTGGATAGGTTCAATTGAAGTTGGGAGATCTTAAGACTTCTCTCTCAAATTTTGAAAAGGTTTTGGAGGTCCACCCTGAGAACTATGAGAGATTAGAAGTTGTAGGCCATATATATGCTCAACAAGGGAAGGCAAAGAAGGCTTCAAAAAATTTAAGAAAGGAAACTCACATAGATCCACACGATGCCCACACATTTATCAAGATGGGTGAGTTATTAATATTGTTAGACCTCAGTGTAGCCTTAGATTCTCTCAAGATGCCAAAGTCTCTTCTGAAGAAGACCAGAGAAGAAGTATCCATTCAATTGTTAAACAACATTGGGGTTCTTCATTTTGAGTGCAAGATAAACTAGAGTTGGCTTAACAAAATTTTATGGAGCCATTAGGAAATAATGTTTTGCCTCTACATAAATCTATATGGTCATTTTTGAGCATTTTTTACTTACAGGATTCTCATAGTTAGTGAAAAAGGTAGTGTTCATGAAGGAATGGAAAATATGCGTAGAGCCTTTGAATTATACCCTTACTCTACAATGAAATTGAATCATTTATCAAACCATTTTTTCTTCATTGTAGGGCAACATTTTCTTGTGGAACAGTTGACTGAGACAACTCATGTTTCAACTAACCACCCTCTCATGAAATCTCATTCATATTATAATATTGCATGATTATATCATAGTAAAGGTGATTATGACACCACTAGCTGCTACTACATGACATTAGTCAAGGAAAGCCAGAGACCATGGGATTTTTTGGATAGGTTCAATTGAAGCTGGGAGATCTTAAGAGTTCTCTCTCAAATTTTGAAAATGTTTTGGAGGTCCACCTTGAGAACTATGAGAGCTTAAAATTCGTAGGCCATATATATGCTTAGCAAGGGCTGGTAGAGAAGGCATTGAAAATTTTAAGAAAGGAAACTCACATAGATCCACCTGATGCCCATGCATTTATCAAGATGGGTGAGTTATTAATATTGTTAGAACCCAATGCAACCTTAGATTCTCTTAAGATTCCAAAGTCTCTTCTGAAGAAGAGAAGAGAAGTACCCATTGAATTTTTAAACATTGGGGCTCTTCATTTTGAGCATGATGAACTAGATTTGGCTCAACAAACTTCTATGGAGGCATTAGGAAATGGCATTTGGGTTGAATTCATAAATAAAATCCCTAGTGCTAATTTTACAATTTTTCTTGTGCTCTTTAATGATATAAAATCAATCCATCTATTAGAAGAAGGTGGTGTTTCATTTGAGTTACCATGGGATAAAGTCACAACACTATTCAATCTTGCTAGGTTATTTGACCAGCTACATGATACTGAAAAATAAAATCTTTTATATAGGCTAATATTGTTCAAGTTTCTTGATTATGTGGATACATAGCTACATCTTGCAGCCATGGCTCAGGCTCAGAATGAGACCAAACTAAGCCTATAATTGATTGGGGATGCACTTAAGGTGGAAAAAATCTCATCAAATTCTTTATCTATGATAGAATGTAGCTGAAAAAAAATGACTAGCTTAAAGCAAAGAAACAATTAAGGTTGCACAAAGTGAATCAAATGCAAAGAATTCTTATGTTGACATTTCACTTGGAAACTGGAATTATTTTACACCTTTACACAATGAGAGGAGGGATACAAAGGTGGAGGCACAACATCTTGAGAAGGCTAGAGAACTATATTGTAAAGTGTTGGCACAAAGACCAAGAAATATTTGTGTGACAAATGAGGTAGCCATTATGCTAGCTGAAAGGGGTCAATTTGATATTGCAAAGGAAATTTTTACATAGCTACAAGAAGTTGTAGAAGGAAACATCTTTGTTCGGATCCCTAGTTTGTGGGTAAACGTATCACATGTTTAATTTTCACAAGCACAGTTTGCACTTGCAATGAAAATGTATCAAAAATGTTTGAGGAAATTTTAATTTGGCACTAACATCCAAATTTTATTATATTTAGCTTGAGCACATTATGAAGGAAAACAGTGGCAAGATTTTTAAAGAACATTATTAAGAGTAGTAGAAAATTATTAAGAGTATTTGATTGTAATGAGGATTTCAAATTTGTGTTTCATGTAATGAGAGTTTCAAATTACCTTTGAATTCACTGCGAAGGGCATCTTCAAATCTGATTTTTCTACAGAGGGCCTCAAAAAATTCAAATTTGTTGCAGAAAACTTTGAATTCCTTGCCCTTGCCCACCTTTTTAGAAGTCTCCAAGTCCTCTTTGAATCCTTATTTCCCATGCAAGTATCTAGTATAACTAATCAAAACACCTCATGCTAGGCTAAGGAATGAAGTAAAGTCTACAATGGATGAACGAAGCAAGGTATTCAATGAATGAACGAAGTGAGGTCAAGCAAGATGAATGAATCTACAATGAACATGAATAATCGTGCTAATACATCACATGCATGAATACATCATGCCAATAATTGGGTGAATTGTTTTTAAAAAAAATTGTCCACTTTGGATTTCGCGACTAACTATTTAGTCATTTTTATTTATGTGACTAAATAATTTTTTAGTTAATGACTAGATTAGTCATTTATTTACTCATTTATAGTTGAGTTGCAAAAAAATAGTAGAATTTAGTCATTTTTAGTTGTTGTGACTAATTTTAGTCACCTAGTCATATATTTTCTAAATTCTACTAGTGATTTGCTTATAATGCACTCCCATTGAATTGCATGTTACTATGGTTAGGGTTTGGCTAGCCTCATCTAGTTTCCCCATTATTCTCTTAAATTCATCACCCAAATCAAGGGTTTCATCACCATTGCATGAACTCATATTGAATTTAATAATAAAGAACAAGAATAGTAATATGAATATTAAAAACCTATTGGAAGAATGAAGAAGATCATATCCCTTGTTAACAATTTTATTATCATTAATGTCACCATGATATATGAGTTGCAACTGCAAGACTCTAAGTCGCATCAATCTGGTATTTTGAACCAGTAATACAGAACTATCCTCTAGTATTTTTCTATGGAATCCTCTCCAGTAAATAGCTGCTACTTCAGTTTTTGGGAAAAGGTCTGTGATTGAGAAATGCATACATGAACAGGAACTCGTAAGCGCAAGTATTCGTGGTCATCTCCAGTATCATTTTTGTTGTATACAATTTTTTTATTAGGTCTACTGTTGGCCGACCTATCATACAATATAAGTTGTAATGGAATAAATTTTGTTTATATAATCCATGCTGACAACTATAGTGTGCCACACATTTGAAATGTTGCTAAGAAGTTTGTCAAGGTGACTTGATTGTTATCCTTGACAATCAGATATATATATATATATATAAGATATTTTTGTACAGTTAAAAAAACACATATGTATTTGGATTGAGCGAATATTAGTAGACTACATATGGGAGAAAAAAAGATGAAGAATAATCCATTGGCATGTGAATTCATCTGAATTACAAAGGAACTGAATCTGCACTTGAGGTGTATCTCTATCAGTTCATTCTGGCGGTTAGCCATTTTGTTACCTCATTTCTGTAGGAAGTGAGCCACCCATTTTCAATAGTGAGTCATGGCAATGAGCCACCCTTTTGTAATATAGTATAACCTAGTTATACTATATTGTGAGTTAATCCTCACCGTGGTTTTTACCACTCTGGGTTTTCCACGTAAAAATTATGGTGTCTCTTGTGATTTGTGTTTCATGTTCTGTTGATGATTTTTCTTATTCTAATTATCATATGATTTGGATTGATTGGATGGTATATGCTCAATAAGTTTAAGAATATACTAATTCATCCCCCCCCTCTCATTATATATTGGATATTTAACAATTTGTATCAGAGCTTGGTTCCTCTAGATAAGTCTAACAACTTGAGGGAGATCTTGAATATTGAACAGATGGAAGATAATGCAAAACTCTGGATTGCTCTTGATGATCTTGATAAAGCTGAAAATAAGAATAAATATCTAAAAGAGAATCTTGATGAGGCAAATGAATGTGTCCAAAAATTGAAGGAAAAACTTAAGAAATTCAAAGAGAGACATAGATAAGTCATTGACCAAATGAAACAAGAAAATGAAGACATTACCGGATTGAAGCTGCAAGTAGAAGAAAACAAAATGATTGAAGAATGCTTGAATACAAAGATAAAGAACAAGTCTGATGAATGTTCCAGGCTTGAACAAGAAGTAGTGAATCAAAGAGTAGAACTAGAAAAGGAAAAAATATGTGAGGACAATTTCAAAACAAGGTCCACTAGACTTGATGAATTGATTGTTGGACAAAAACCTTATAAAGATAAAGGAGGATTAGGATTAGAAATAGTTGAAAGCTCTAAAGCAGTAAAAGATCAAAAGACTCAAGATAAAGGAAAGCATAAAAGGAATCCAGGAAGAAAACCACCTGTCAGACAACCAAATGCACAAAGGTACTCATCTTTCAATGGCACTTGTTTTTCCTATAACAAGTTTGGGCATAAGGAAACTGAATGTATAAGTAGGATGAATCAATTTTCTGGTTCTTTCCCCTAACAATGCTATGTTTGTAATAAGTTTAGACATAGAGCCAATGAAAGAAAAACTCAAATAATGAACTAGTTTAATGGAGGAAGGATGAATCAATCCTTTGTTGGCTATTGCTATACATACAATAAATATGGGCATAAGGTGAATCAATGCAGAACAAGGTTTAGTGGAAGTCAATCAAGTGAAAGAAATGTTGTCTATTATAATTACAACAAACCAAGACATATTTCAAAGGTATGCAAATACAAAAAGGGAAAAAAAATTATTTTGAAAAAGAAGAATCAACTTGAGAAGAAGGTTGAGAAAGAAGATTTTAAGCAGGAAATGAGTAAAGAATGGAAAAATAAAGAAGAGTCAGAGACTACTGATTTGTTTTTACCCTCATCCGGTGTAGATTATTCCTCTGATAACTAAACTTAGCATGGTCTTAGGGGGGGCTTTAGCAGAAAATCCTTAAAAATCCTTGATTGTGAGCGTGTCAGATCCAAGACACGAAGTAAAGTTGTAAGTAATTAGTATGTAGAGGTTTTGGAAATGAAACCAAAAGAAAAGAGGCTTGTATGCTCATTTGTGAAGCATATTAGGGTTTTTCAACTCAACTAAGAAAATTTGGTAACTTTTTGAATTCCAAATGCATTAAATATGAATTAAGGCATCACATTAATCTATAAAGTGAAATTACGAAGGCATTTTGATAATTTGTGAATTTGAAAGAAGTGGAGAATGTCTTGGAGTGATTTAGAGAGAATTGAGGTGTGAATGGCGCAAACCCTAGTTTAGGCTAATTGCGAAGAAAAAGGTGTTTTCAATTTTGTGCTTCTATGAGCTTGTGGAAATTCTTTCTTGAATATTTTTAAGTGTTTCGAATATAGAAAATGGCAACTCCAATAGCTGCACAAATAACATAAAGACCTAGGCCCTCCTATGGAAAATATTCAATGAAGGTCTTCGAAGATGACCTGTTTGGAACCTTCTCTTCGATTCCTCACGGTGTCATGCTGACAGAGGACAAAATGATGTACATTAGGGTTAAGTTAGAAGAGTTCAATCATATCAAACTGATTGATATATGGATGAATGAACTCACTAATGATAAATTCTGGGTAAAACCTAAATAATCAAATCTTGTGACGATGAAGTTGGGTTGTTCGAACAATTTTCCAAACTTTAGTTCTATAGTGGATGACCCGTATGTAAAGTCAGTTCTTAGCAAAATGCATGATTGGTTCTTATGGACTAATGAACCACACTTGATAAAAAAGGAAGCAATCAAAGCCATCATCAGACTCTGCGACATCAGATCAGTACCTGTGTTAAAGGTAGTGAAAAATGAAACAGTATCAAAACTCATCGGTGCTACCTATGAAAAAAGGGATCCATCAAAAAAACCTATTAAAAATCCAGCCATGAAGTATGCATCTATAATGATTGGCCACAAAATCTACTTCACCAATAGAGAAAAATTTGTGTCTGCCACAACTATCTATACTGATTGTGATATGTTTCTAAATGGTACAAGTTATGATCTATGTGAGCTTCTCAGGCAACAACTTCTTGAGAACCTGAGGATGTCAAAGGAAAATAAGTACACATTTAAATTTGGTTCTCTAATTGTATGCTTGACATTCTAATTTTTGACAATACTTCAAGGAAAAACTGGAACTATGTGTTGGGATCCATCCCAACCTGTTGCCCATCAAATATTTGAACACACATGATTAATTTGGGTGATGTGAGCAATGTAGAAAATGCCTTGATGTCATTATTTTATGTGTTCAAGAAGAATATGAATGACAGAGATAGAATTCCAAGGAAGATTATTGAGAAATACAAAGATGAAATTATATTTCATGTATCTTCTGATGAATGTATGATAGAAGTGGTTGAACCTTGAACCATCTAGATTTAGCCTCTAGTTTATGAATTCTCAGAAGACGATGTTGAAGGATATGTGCAACTCCTATTGAAATTTCCTAAAGATCCGAATGAACCCTGGATTGGAACTTATGCAGAGAAATCTAGGGAAGTTCACATGGAGCAGAAAAAAGATAAAAGTAAGAAAAATGTGGAGAAAATGCTTAATCAATGTTTCACTCTTGAACAGTTAGCTCGAGAAAGATTTATTCAAGGAAAGAAGTGTGTTGAACTACCTAATGTAAGGAGATCTAGCAGGACCCCTCCTTCCATACCAACTTTATGACCAGCTACAATGAAGTCAGTGCCCAACATTATTGATAAAGGCAAAGACTCGACTCCTTCCATACCTACTTCCAGATCATGAAAAACGAAAGGTGTTCCTCTAGTAGCCCCTATCAAATGAAGAAAAGAAAAGGCTACTAGAGAAAATAATATGAGTATTACAAATGATCAGGAAGAAGAGGAAGAAGACCCTGCTGCAAAATTGACTAGAAAGAGAAGGGTGAGTGTCTCCTCCGGTGAAGGTGCATCATAGGAAACCAGCATTGTCTTGAAGAAAGTTCAATATGTGTCATCTTCAGACGATGTTGATGAACAAGATGATCATGAAGCAAAGAAGGCCAAAATTATAGAGGAATTTCTATTGGACTAGGAAGAGAAAAATACCTCTCCAGTAAGACCCATTTCCCCTCTTAAACTTGATGTTTTGGTAAATAATTTGGTGAATCAAAATGATATGGTGAATTCCACTATGGAAGTGTATAATTTAGTAGGAGAAGAGGATAAAGAAACAATAGTTCTTGACATCATCAAATATGTTATTATTTTGGAAGCCAAATGGGACAACATTATGTGTGATGTTATTGAAAATTTGTGGGAAAGACGAAGCAAAAGAAGACTAGAGGCAGTTGAGCTAGAGGAGAAAATAAGAAACAAAGCATATAAAGAAATTACACCCTATCTAACTTTGGATAACTTAGAATATTTGAAAAGGATTTTCGATAAAATTTTCAGGGAGAAAACAAGAGTCAATACCCTGATGATAAAACATAAGAAAGAAATTAGAGAAATAAGGAAGGAAATAATAAGATTTATCAGAGACACTGCAGAAAAGTATGGCATGATTGGTGCATCTGGTTCGGCCTCTGAACCTAGGAAATAAACTTCTACAAAAGTCGTGGAAGAACCTCCTTCCAATTTTGCTAATGATAATGAACCTCTGGAAGTGAATGACTCAAATATCTCTTCAGAAATAGGTAGTACAGATGTTCTACCAAAAATCAATGTTGCCAATGAGAATCCAGAAAATGAAAAACTTGTTGAATAAAATGTAGAAGTTCATGTTTCTACCCCTCTGGTACACCCTGGTGAAGGAGATAAAGATAAGTAATAAGAGGAGAAAAAGGATGAAGAAAAATAGCAAGAGAAAATTGAAGAAGATAAGGTAGAAGAAGAAAAATCAAAAGAAAAGGAAATGGAAGTGAAGAATGTAGAAGATGAAAATATAGAAAAAGAGAACACTGAGGAAGAAAAAGTAGAGGAGGAAGTAGAAAACAAAAATATGGAATCTGTTGATATTGCTGGAGAGAATGAAGAAGTATCCTAGCAAGTTGTAGAATCATAAAAGCCCACTGGAGAACCCTCCTTCGGTGATGATGTTTTGAAGGGACTACTATCAAAGAAGATTTAGATTCCAACCAATAATTCCTTTGGAACTCCTGCAACTTCTAATGAATCAAGGTTATGCAAACTTGAACAATATTTCTCTAGTACATAAATTGGTGTTAGTTGATGTAATTCATACATCTGGTAGGAGAGAAATCTTAGAAATGCATCAAAAAGGGATTGAGCTTATTGAAGATGCCATTAAGGCCCTATAGGATGTTACTCTAGATACATCTGTTGATACATCTCTCTCTCTGGTTGAGAACTTGAAGCTTCTATTGGAATCCTTCAAGGAGAATGCTACAAGACTTATTGAGAAAACAAAACAGGATGTAGAGGAGAAGTTGAATGAGAAAAGGCTATTGATCCTTCACAATAAATGTGCCTCATCACATTCCAATGTAGAGAAGAGCCTTGAAGCTATAAATACTTGTGAAGCTGAAGCTAATTTTGTGTTTACATACTGTATAAGGTGGCCTGATGCCACTCAAAGCATAAAAGATCTCATGGACTCTATTGAGTCCCAATTGGCCATTGTCTCTAGCACCTATAATGCATCAATGGACAGAGATAGATCAAACTGGAATGCTATTTCTGTGTATAGAGAAAATTTCTTTATGTTATAGAAGCACAAGGAAGAGATAATCAGAAAATTCGGCTTGCTTGGTGATAACGTGAGAATGGAGTATGCTTCGATAGCCAATGCTTTGGCTAATGTTGAAAATTTTGACAAGATCAATCTAACTCCGGATACTCCAGATGAAGCTGAAGAAAATTTAATTACTTTAGAATCTTTGAACAAGTTGTTGGTATCTGCTAAAAATAGTTGGGAGGATAGAAAAATAGCCTAGCAAGGCATTCTGCAAGAACTTTAAAATGCTCCCACCTCCGGGTAAATTTTTTTTTATGTTTTTAATTTGCATGAGATAACTCCTCAGGGGGATTTCAGAAGTTTGATTCCATGTGTTTGAACCATGTGTATATATCTTTCATTTTTTTTTGTTATTCAACCTTTTTCCTTGATGTCAAAGGGGGAGAAGAGAAATGAGAAATAGAGTATAGTTTGTACAGTTTTGTATATTCTTTTTGGCACATGTTTCCATCAATGACAAAGGGGGAGATTGTTGGAAGAATGAATAATATCATATCCCTTGTTAATATTTTTGTTGTCATTGATGTCAGCATGATATATGAGTTGCAACTGCAAGACTCTAAGTCACATCAATCTGATATTCTGAACCGGTAATACAAAACTAGCCTCTGTTATTTTGCTCTGGAATCCTCTCTGGTAAATAGTTGCTATTTCAATTTTTGAGAAAAGGTCTGTGATTGAGAAATGCATACATAAACAGGAACTCGTAAGCACAATTGTCCGTGGTTATATCCGGTATCATTTTTGTTGTATACAATTTTTCTATTAGGTCTACTACTGGCTGACCTATCATACAATAGAAGTTGTAATGGATTAAATTTTGTTTGTATAATCCATGCCAAAAACTATAGCATGCCACATGTTTGAAATTGTGCTAAGAATTTTTTCAAGCCAACCTAATTGTTATCCTTGACAATCAGATATATATATATATAAGATGTTTTTGTAGATTTTGAAAAAACAAACATATGTATTTGGATTGAGCGAATATTAGTAGACTACATATGGGAGCGAAAAAGATGAAGATTGATCTGTTGGCATGTCAATTCATTTGAATTATAAAGGAACTGAATCTACACTTGAGGTGTATCTCTATCAGTTCATTATGATAGTTAGCCATTCTATTACTTCAATTTTGTAGGCAATGAGTCTCCCACTTTAGACAGTGAGTCCTGGTAATGAGCCACCCTTTTGTAATATCTTATAAATGGTTATACTATATTATGAGTTAGTCCTCACCATGGTTTTTCCCACTCTGGGTTTTCCACGCAAAAAATATGGTGTCTCTTGTGTTTTGTGTTTCATGTTTTGTTGATGATTCTTCTTATTCTAATTATCATATGATTTGGGTTGATTGGATGGTATCTGTTCAATAAGTTTAAGAATATACTGATTCACCCCCCCCTCTCAGTATATTGGATATTTAACAAAACCAACAAAATATTATATATACATATCAACTTTAAAAAGTCATAGATTTTCCATGCCAAAAATAATTAAAAAATCTTTATACATCTCAACTTTTAAAAAATGGTTGATTTTGCATGCCAAAAATAATAAAAATAACTTTTCTTGAGTTTGAAAAAGGTCTTCAAAATGATGTTTGAACAAATTAAAATTTGTAAGTTTGTGAACTTTGGAGGTTTTTTTATCAATATATCTTTTTAAACTTTGCATTAATAAAATAAAAATAAATAGAAGTTTGGAGGTTTGAAAAACTTTAAAATAGATTAAAGTTTGTAACTTTAAAGGTTTGAAAACAATACAAGAAATCATTTGCCACAATGGCCAATTATTTGACATTTCAAAACAAAAAAAAACATTAAAAAATTAGAAGTTGTTGACATCCTTCTTCCTCATTATCCACTTCCTTATTCCTCCCTTTGTCCTTTATTTTTATTCACCTCTCTTCAATTTTTCAATTTCTTAAAATCATGCCTTGCTTGCAAAACCAAAAATCTAAAAATTCAAATAAAAATAATAAAATAATAGTCTCCTAGGGAAATAGGAATAAAATATAAAAAATTATGTTAGTGACCCACACAATCTTTTCATATTTTTTTTGCTTTTTCTTAAATATGGGTTTTTAAAAAATCACATTTCAAGTGAGGCACTACAAGAGATGTCAAAACATTGTGAGGACATCATAAGAACATTAAGGACATGTCATAGTGCCCTAGAAGGTCCCTTTAATAAGTAGTTTCCCAAGAGACATTCACATATTGGGGGGGCATCCCAAATTATTTGAAAAAAAGGACAAGGTGAGGCGTTCTCATCTTTGAAACCCATTGAAAATAAATAACATTGGATTTCCTTTAAATAACTCTATTAAATTTTAAATTCAATAAAAAGTATGAACTGTAAACCTAAACCTAACCCTATACTAAAAAGGGTTTAGGACCATTAGGCTTAGGCTTACATTTGCAAGTGTAGCGTTTAATAAAAAAGTATGTACTAAACATTAAAAAATAAAAAATAAAATCCTAACCATAAACTAAAAAAAATGTTTATCTAACAATATTTACTTTTTTAAACCCTAAAATTTATGGTTAGGGTTTATACTTTTATACAAGTTAAAAATTTAGGGTTTAAGGCTTTAAGTTGAATTGTTAAAAGCAAAAACGAAAAAAACTACCTCTTTCATATTGCAACTAGAGAATAAGTGGAACAAGCATGTAAATCAATATAGACATCTAAAATTTTCCACACTTGACTATACTCAACTTTATCATATCCTAGAGTTGATTAAATCTATGAGAAATATTTAATTAACATTTTCAACCATCCATCAGCATTAACTTTATCCTTAATCTTTATTCCTTTTTCGAAGATCACCATTTTTCCTTTAACCCTTGATACCCTAGCAAGACATCAAACTAGCATACTTTTCTAATACCCTAGGAGGTATTGGATTTCTCCCCTCTCTAACACCCTAATATCAAGCTTCTCCCTTCTCTGATACCTCAATATTAAATGCATTCCTTCTTTGATACCCTGATATTGGATGTTTCCCCTCTCCAATACAAATATTAGACTTATCTCTTCTTCGATACCCCAATATTGAGCTTCTCTCTTCTCTAATACCCTAATATCAGACTTCTGCCATATTCAATACCCCAATATCAAACTTCTCCCTTCTTAGATACCTCGATATCAAAATTATCTCCCCATCTCCAATGCCCTAACAAAGGTATCAGACTTATTACACGTTTTATGTCCCAACAAAGGTATCAAACTTCTCTTGTTTCTTTTGCTTCCTAAAATCCCAATGAAGTCATCTAATTATTCTAGAAAACCCTAGCCCTCCAATCCATCTACATGGATTCAAATCTAGGTCATCCATCATCTAACATACATTGTCATTTCCTCCTTCTATGCTCTCATGCTAACTTGGAGGCATATTAGTTTTTCACATCAACCCACTCCATGCTCCCACATGTGTTAGCATGCTAACTCAAAGGCATATTATTTGTCCACCTCATCCCTTGACCTTGACTTGTCTTCACCTCTTTACTCAAACATATGTGAGCATATCTACCATGGGCCACCTTGCTCACACATGTGTGAGCATTCTTGGCCTTCCACCTCACATTCCACTTGTTCTATTCTTATTTAATCTTATATCTTGAGAAAATCACATATTTTGATCTTGGATTTTCTTCTCCCTTGTGACACTTGTCATAATGCTATGACTCCAATTCAATTAACCTCAACCTTATCCTTTCATTTTACATTTGCATCTTGTACCTTTATTTTTCTCTTGAAAAATCTATTTGATAGAGGCTCGTCACCCCATTTCATCATTCACTCCATGTTACTCCTATGCTATTATTTTTATGAGCTAATCATCCATCCATACCCTTACACTATTAGATTAGTGACGTGGAACCGCATCTATCCATTGGAATGCATCTGCAACTATCACATACTGACTCTATTCTTGCACACTTTTGACATTATATTATTTGAAAAAAACTAAATTAGACCTTAGATCTTTGACATATGGTAATCTATGAGTGATTTTTATAGATGTTAGCTAGATGTATTTTGAATTTGATGCACATGTTAGATTATATGATGATGTAATGCACATGTTTCACTTTGATTATGGTTTATGGGCTAACCCTATTAATGAAAATTTAAGTGCAAATGAGTGCAAGTACGTGCCGAAGACGAGAACATGGTCGAGGTAAAGGTGTTTAGCCAATTGAAATCGATGAATATGATGGAAATCTTGCACACACCACGTAGATTTATATGATTCGTATTTTACATATAGTTTGGCCAAGTATATTATGTGAGTGTATGTCTTGTGTTTGTTTGAAACCAAAGAAAAATAGTTAATATGCACTTTAATGAGGTTAGTAAATCAAAAATAAAATGGATTATTTAAAAAGACTAGAATTTATTCTCTAGGTTGTGCAATATGTTTTTTTTATTTTTGATTTTAAATGAATTAAATAAGTTGGAGAAGGATAAGATTTTATTTCCAAATAGAAAACCACTTTTGTTTTTATTAATATAATAAGATATTATTATTCTAGAAATTAGTTAATTTAAATAATTCCAGAAATTAAAACTTTGCATAAACAAGTTTTAAATTAAATAGACAATTAATTAAAAAATAATTTAAAGAAGTTAAATAAATAGATTCATTTAAAATCGTGCAATTTTGAATTAAAAAGGTCTAGTTTAAAAAATTGAACTACATTTTAACTAAAAATGCATGACATTAAAATATCTTAGAACTGTATGTTAAATTATTTTTAATTAGCTTAAAAGAAGCTTAGCTGAGGTGGATGGAGTCAAGCCATGTGAGGGGTATTTTTAACTAAATTCTTAATGGTTAAACGGCCACAAAGGGCATGGCTTTGGTAAAAATTTGGAGTTTTATTTAGTACTAATAAATAATGTTAAGGCATAGATTTTGAAAACAATTTTTTGGGAGCCTCTAAAGAAGGTCATTTTCATTTTTTGGGATGGGGAATTGAATGCATACACTAGATTATTCATCCAAAGTCTATCTCTTAGGTGTTCAAAGTAATATTTGCTCAATGGTTTGGTAAAAATGTATGCAAGTTATTTCTTAGACCTACAAAAGTTTATTTTAATTTCACCATTCTCAACTAATTCTCTTATGAAAAATACCTAATTTCAAACATGTGCTTTCTTCTTCCATGAAAAACGGGATTATTTGTCAAGAAATTGATGAAACATTTTCACAAAATATAGTTCCATCCTTTTGTTCTTCTTTCAAATCTGCTAATATCCTCCTCATCCAAACAACTTGACATTTTGTTGTATTTTCTGCTATATATTCTACTTCAGTTGTAGATAGAGAAACTATGGGTTGTTTCTTGGAATCCCATGAAATGACTCCCGATCCCAAGTGAAACACATATCCAAAAGTTTTCTTTCTATTATCTATAGTCCTTACTCAATCACTATCTATGTAACCAACCAGCCCAAAATCATTTTTTGTACTATACAAAATGTCATATCCTTTGGTTCCATTCACATACCTTGGGATTCTTTTATATGCTTGCCAATGTGACTCTTTTGGAGTCTCCATAAATCTAGAAATCAGACTTACACTATGCATTATATCAGCCCTATTTGTTGTTAAATACATCAAGCTTCCAACCAAACTCTTATACATGGTAGAGTTCATATTTTTGCTGCAATATTCCTTGCTCCACTTCAAACCTATGGTTGCTGGTGTAGGGGCAAGATTTCTATCTTGCATCCTAAACCTCTTCAAAATATTTGTTGCATACTTTTCTTGAGAGATAAATATACCATCATGTATTTGTTTTACTTCTTTGCCTATAAAATACCTCAAGAGACCTAAGTCCATCATTTCAAATTCTCTTTTCATATCCTCTTTAAAATCAACAACGAGGAAATCATCATCCCTGGTGAAAACTAAATCATCAACATACAAGACAACAATAAAAATCTTTCCATCAACTGCCTTGATGTAAAGAGTGGTCCCACCATCGCTTTTGCTAAATTCATTGCTCAAAAATTATGAGTCAATCATATTGTACCATGCCTATGGTGATTGCTTCATCTCATAAAGATATTTCTTGAGCTTGTATACCTTATTTTCTTGACCCAAAACTTCATAACCAGGTGGTTACTCCACATACACTTCCTGTTTCAACACTCCATTCAAGAAGACTGACTTTACATCTATTTGAAATAATTTCCATTTGTGTTGGGATTCAATTCCTAGGACTACCCACACAGTTTCCATCCTTTCAACTAGAGCATATGTCTCATTACAATCTCTTCCAAACTGCTATTTGTACCCCTTGACAGCTAATCTTTCCTTATGCCTCTCTATTCCTCCATCAACATTGCTCTTGGTCTTACAAACCCATTTCACTCCAATAATTTGCTTGTTGGGAGACAAATCAATTAGCTCCTATGTTCTATTCATCTCTACTACATCTATCTCCTCATCCATAGCTTCACACCATTTCTTTTCTTTTACATAATCCTCAAAATAAATTGGATCACTATGAGAAAATAATGTAAAATTCATACTTTCATCAAACTCTTCATCATACCTTATGCTATCATAATTTCACTCACACTTCTTGTATTTCATGGAATCAATGATGCAAGCCGAGAGTCAAAAATTTTGGAGTTGCTCGACTACTAGATTGATGAAGAAGGCTAAGCATCAAAAATTTTACTCTATTGTAAATTTTTCGAAGCAACTACTTTGCTGAATATTTTTGGAGCTGCTACTATTTTCTGAACTATTAACTTATTGTAGAGTTTTGGCGCTCCTAACTTTTGGAGCTTCTTCATCCTCAAATGGTATTGTGACAAAAATACCCGATTTTTTTTTCACTGTTCCATCCCATGACTCAATATCTAAGAAATCATCTTTGTTGATAACTATTTTCTTAGTTACTGGGTTATACAGCCTATAGGTTTTGGACTCTTCACTATAGCCCATGAAGATACACTTATCACCATTTTCATCCAACTTTTTTATCTTCTCCTTTGGCACAGGTGCATATTCCACACATCCGAACACTCTCAAGTGTTCAACCGTCCACTTACATTTTGTCCATGCATCTTGTGGAATCTTGTCACAAACTGCTTTTGTAGGACTTGTATTTATCGAATATATTGTTGTTCCTATAGCTTCAACCCAATATTCATTTGGGAGTCTCTTAGCTTTAGTCATACTTCTTTCCATCTCCACAATGGTTTTTTTTTTCCTCTCAGCTACTCCATTTTTCTGCAGAGTATAGGTTGTTGTTAGCTCCTTCTTAATGCCTTATTCCTTGCAAAAATTCACAAACTAATTTGAGGTATACTCTTCCCCTCTATTTGACCTTAGGACCTTGATGAAATGTCCACTTTCCATTTCATCTTGGGCCTTAAACACTTTAAACTTTTCAAATGCTTTAGATTTATTCTATAAGAAATAAACCCATGTATTATAGTTGTAGTCATCTATGAAGGTAAAAAAAAATTGGCTCTTACCAATAGAAATTGTTTTCATAGGGCCACACAAATCAATGTGCACTAGATCCAATGGTGCTCTTGCCCTTCTAGAATTACCTAACTAAAAAGGTTCCCTATGTTTCTTTCCTAAAATACGGGCTTCACATGTACCACTAGACTTTACAACGGTTGTCAAACCTTTAACCATACTATTCTTTGACAAAATATTCAAACTAGCATAGCTTAACTGTCCATACCTATGATGCCAAAGTTTGGAGGGGTATTGAATGAATGTCTTGAAGGTTGCTTGTTGTTGTACTAGTGTATTTTTTCCATGCTTAGGGGTTACAACTATGGACTGAGTTTAGAAACACATCTCTAACCTCAAAGGAAACATTTTATTCTTTGTCATTGACATTGTTGCAATTATTTTCTTACTTCCATCCTTCTCATAAATGATGCATTCACCCTTTTCCATCAACACTATATAGCCTTTTTGGATCAACTATCCAATACTCATGAGATTGTGTTTTATACCAAGGGAAAAATAAACATTGTCAATCTCCTTCTTCTCACCTTGCTTCCAAGGTTTGAAACATAATAGACCCCTTTCCCATAACTGGAACTATTTCATTGTTCCCCATTTTTATCTTAGACTTGACATTTTTATCAATGAAAGAAAATAAAATCTCATTACCACTCATGTGGTTATTACATTTGTTATCTAAAAACCATACATCATCACTGCCTTTCTCAACAATGTTGCACATGATGAAGGCCTTTAATTTATTACCCTCGACCACATTTTCATTAGCCACATTTGCACTTTGCTTGGACTGATCACGTTTCTTTTTCCAGCACTCACTTGCATAATGACCAAACTTATGGAAATAATAGCATTCAATGTTTCTCTTATCAAACCTCTAACTCAAATTGTTATTCTCTTCAGCTTGTTTGGAGCTAGACTAAGAACTATTTGCTTCCTCTTAGTTGTGTGATCTTCTTGAGCTATTTTCTCCAACACCTCCACATCCAAATCTAACTCTACCTTTGCCTCTTGAGCTTTGTCTAGAGCTATTTCTAACTCTTCCTCTACCTCTTGCATTGGCTTGAGCTTTGAAAGCTTGCTCATGGGAAGAATTTTCAAACCTATTTAGGTGTTGCTCATGGGTTTGAAGGGAACCCATCAACTCATCAACAGTCAATGTTGAGAGGTCATTTGTCTCTTCAATGGAAATCACTATTGCATCAAACTTGACGGTAAATTTCTAAGGATTTTATCCACAATCCTCTATTATTCCATGGTTTCTCCATTCATCCTCAATTGATTTATCAAACTAGAAACTCTTGTGTTAAATTCTAATATAGACTCACTATCCTTAGTTTAGAGAGTTTCAAAATCTCTTTGAAGCATCTGGAGATTCACCAATCTGACTTTATCAATACCTTTACAACTAGTTTGGAGGATTTTCCAAGCTTCTTTTGCATAACTAGCTGCTGATATTAAAGGAAAAATAACCTCTTTCAAGGCTGCCTCAATCAAACTAATGGCTTTAGCATCATTTTTCCTTGTCTCCTTCAACTAATTCTTTTGAGAATTTCTTAATGCTATAAATGTATTTGGGTTAGTCACATCTGTGAACCCATTTGCTAATAACTCCCACAAATAATTTGCAACTAAAATGGTTTTCATTTTCTTTGTCCAGACATCATAGTTTTTACCATCAAACATAGGTGGTTGATACCAACTTTTATTATCTCCTCCAACCATTTTGCTAAATGGGGGAAAACTACAAATACCAAGAAAAACTCTAGGGGTTTTTTTAATACCCTAAAGCTAGGTTTCTATCACTGCAAGCCCAAAAAACACTAGGGCTCTAATAAACACGGCTCTGATACCAAACTGAAAGGAAAATTAATCCTAGCTAGAGTGGGAAAAGATGAAAACATACAGAGAAAAGGAGACAAAAAGTAGGTAGAATAACTTTATATTTCATTCATACAAAAAAAATTACATTAAAAAAATGTGTACATACAAAAATTAGAGCTATGGCTCTATATTTCCTTCATAAAACAAACTACCCAGATTCCAGTGAAACAGAGCTTTCTGTGTGTTTCTCTATGTCGCTATTGTAAATATTCTGGAGCACTGGAGCTTTGCACTCTGTGCATTATCTTCTGTTGCTGCAGGTTCTTTTTCTCCTTTCTCTATTTTATTCTCCTGAACATTCCCTCCTTGTCCTTCTTCTCTAAAATATTCTATTCTTCTTTTTTGTCTTTCTAACCTTTTCCAAAAAATTGTCACTCAATTTCATATTCAACCACCAGAATTAATTAGATGCCAAAAACAATAGCTGGGACAACATATGTCTAACACAGAAAATGGGGAGAACAATCCAAAACGGATCTCTTCTAACATGCTGCATTAAATGCATTTGGTTGACATTGCTCAAGATTATTAATTCCAACATTAGTTATCTAGAAGAAATAATTTATAAGGTAAATATAATTCATGAAAATATGTAGAAATTTATTCTCTTTCTGTTGTCCAATCTCTTATTGCAAATCCAATTTTCTAAATCCACTTCCTTTTGGAAATATACATATGCTTATATATGTGAAATAGTGGAAAACACATAAATCATTTCCATGGAATATAGAAGTATTATTTTTTCATTTATTTTATAAAAGAAAATATACTTGCTATAAATAACTAAACTCAACCTAACATTGTCACTTGATTTGATTAGATTTATAAACTCATTCAATTTCATGATTTTATGAAAAATTACAAGTAAAATTGTTGTATGAATATATTATTTGAAGCAAACAACAATGGCTATTTTTAGTGATATTGTCTATTACATGTTTAACATTTAAGTTTCAAATTGCAAGTGTTCTTAGATTATGATTCATGCATGTATGATTTAGCGATAAATTAGGAAATGATTGTTTTCTTGAGTATTTGTGAAAAGTTACTTTCTGGGATAGGTGTCAAATATGGGTTAATAGGGAGCGCACATACTATTTTTTTCCAAATTTAATTGTATTTTATATCATATCCTAGTATTGATCATAGCATGTTCTAGTATGATAGAAATGCATGTAGATATACTAAGCATGCACCAGATTCCATCATGTTTGTGGATTTATTTTTTCTAAGCATCTCGTGTAGAGTTGGTGATTCATGTTAGGAAGAACTCTCTCAGGAAGCATAAGCTTAATGGTTGGGTGAAAAAGCTTTTGGGTCATGTTCTTGTCCATTTAGTTACAAGACGATTATTAGGGCTCTAGGAAAATTCATCGCCAACAATTCACCAAAGGAAAATTCATTGTCAGCAATTCACTACCATGGAAAATTCATCGCCAAGTAAAATTCACCACAACAGAAAATTAACCACATTAGTATTTTTTAATATATTTCA
Organism: Sequoiadendron giganteum; assembly: GCA_007115665.2. Taxonomy (NCBI): domain Eukaryota; kingdom Viridiplantae; phylum Streptophyta; class Pinopsida; order Cupressales; family Cupressaceae; genus Sequoiadendron; species Sequoiadendron giganteum. The sequence goes on along the minus strand of CM021104.1, from coordinate 512,538,111 downwards.
AAAACTTTAATTTTATTAAGAATATTAATGCGGTTAATTTTTCGCAGCGATGAATTGCTAGCGGTGAATTTTACTTGGTGGTGAATTTTTCATCGATGAATTTTCCTTCGGTGAATTGCTGGCGATGAATTTTTCGTATGCCGATTATTAGATTGGTCTATTAAATATTCCAGTGTTGTGTACATTATTTGTACTTTTATTTGTATTATTATGACTTTTTGGCAATGGACAACCTAAATCAACTATTGTATCACATTATCTCATGTACTTATGATTTAAGTATGGATGATATGACATATGATGACATGGGTTGAATGGATATATTTATCTTCTATTGATGTAAATGTAATTACTTTTGTCAATTTGAATAATTTGATATTTATATGGTTTCAGAACCTTACAACAACCAAAATGAAGGCATAAATGGTGTTAAGTTTGTTCTAATCTTGCATTCTCATTCATTACCATTGATGGTTTTCTCTATCTAAGTATAATTTTGTTTAAGTTTTGGATTTGTGTTTGAATAATAATCCATTTGTGTTAAAAACACATTCGTAAGGTCCACAATTAGCGGTTTTGAAGTCTAATAGTTTTTCTCTACAATATAAAGTCAAAAACAAAAAAATCAAGCATATCAACAAAAAAAATTGTATTATATTTCAACTCCATGAGTAATTCATATTTAATTTGCATTGATCAAGTATTCAAATACCCAACCATGCCAATCTTACTCAGCATGGTTCTAGGGTTGGGTGGCATGACACACAAATAATTATATTCTTTTCACAAGTTTCACTATACTATAACCAAAATAGAGTTATGGGTTATCTAAATTTGTCCTTAATATACTTTACATTATTTAAGTTCATTTTGTGTATTTATGTAACTTCTTTATTTGTGATATTGCTATCAAATTCAACCGTCTAATTTTGCGGGTCAAACTCATTGACCATTGTTTCATGAGTAGTGGCTCACAAAAACTCATCTCTCATGATAATGAATGGTCCACTTAGCACTCATTGCATCTAGGTGATGCTCACAGAGGTGAAGCACTGGGCCTTCCCTCTTATCAACTTCTTTATTTGTCTAAGTTTTTTTTGAAGCCCCTAGTCTAGGTCAAAACTTTAAGCTACCAAGTTTTTGCTAAGTCCAAGGTTTTGAACTATGGATATTGCAATTTTCAAATAGTTTTTCATTCTAAAGTAGGTAATTTTCTAAAAAAGTGAAAGGCACAATCAGCAAGCCACCATGTGTTGCATACCAACAAAGACCTCAAAATAACTTTGTGCATGTCCTTTAATATCTCTTAGTATAGGGGTCTTTAGTAAAATTTTGTTATCCCCCACATCCCTTTTAAAAATCTACAAATATAATTTAAGAATTTACATTTTGACGTGTCAAGGATAATTTTCATGTCAAAATATCAAAAATTTGATTATCTTGCCACCGTTGAATTGGAATCTCTCATCCTCTCAGCCAACTTACTTTCCTGAATGAAAATTTCCCTTTATGCTAAGAAACATGATCATCTGCAAAAAAAGAATAGTTACAAGGGAAGTATAGAACTAGCTAGATAACTTATTCTATTCTAAATATTTCAAACAACAAAGAAATATGCATGTGGCTCTAGTTTAAAAAGGCTATTGTTTTCTATTCAAAGCTTCTTTCGAAAGAGGAGGAATTATTTCTATAATAGTTTACATTTTAGCACCTTGGTCCTAGGAAATTTCCATGCTAATAGTAAGTGGCCTTCTTACCACCATGTCACAAGTGTATGGACTGACAAAACTGAAATATTATACAATGTTGATCCTATATTAGAAGTGAACGAATTATCAAGTATGAGTAGAAAAGACAACTAATAGAATAAACTGAAGGATATAAGGCAAACAAATGTTATATGGATAAGATCAAAATACTAATGCCACTTTTTGTATATTCTTTCGAGTTGTTGAATATCAGTTTTACACATACATGACTGAGAATGTTGATGAAAAATTATAATGTTGAAATTATTCTTTCACTCCCCATTCATTTCACATAAAACTTCTACTTGAATGAAACCGTTATGTGAGCAACACTGATATGTTTACAACTATGCTCCACTGAGTTTTGAGGATTGGGACAGTAGGGTACGATGGGATGATTTTTTGGTACAGGGGTACTTTTGGGTCATTTTTAGGGGATGACAAGGGACGAATGATAAAAATAGGGAAATTTTAAAAAATATAGAGAAATTTCAAATGTTTGTAGCATAATATTGATAAAGCATTCATTCTATACATTGTATAAGCTTAATACATATCATTAGACTTGATTTGAGCTTTCACATGATAATAGACAAACAAATTAACAAAATTCAAATGCTTTTCATTATCAATGTGCATAAATATCATATAAGAGTCTAATAATTATAACAAAAATTCCCAAAGGCTCCAATTCTCAACTATGAAATGACATTATAAGCATAAAACTAAGAGAATATATGGTTGTCTAGTGTCCCTAATCAGCAGAAGGTAGGTCTAAATCAGCATTTCCCTCACCATCAAAGCTTGATTCTAAGTCAGTGTCAGTGCCCATGTCAATAGAAGGGTATACCTCTACCAATGGAACCCAAACCAATCCCTCATATGCATCCTCCTCAATCTGCATAGCATCCTTGGGATTAACATCCAAATGTAAGGTTGGAGTCTAATGATACTCAAGAGACTAGTGATCATGTAGTTGTAAAGCACTGTGTATAGCCACCAACTTCTTTGATCATCTAGAGGTAAGGTTGTTCATCTTGACTGATTGGATAAAGCTATATGTGGACCAATTCCTCTCTATAGTAGAGTAATTAGTAACCTACGAAATAAGATGAATGGCAAGTAATCTCAACTCTGGTGTGTCCTTCTCATGCCATTTCCACCATCTAATAGGGTTGATTTGAGACAATGTAGCTCTATCTATCCTCGCCTCTGATTTATCAAAGGTTGGACCATGAAGATTGGAAAATGTAAGCCTCTGTGTGCAAATATAGTAGATTCCTCTAAAGAATACACTTTTGTAAGGGCCCTCATGAAGCCTTCTTTCACCTTTTCATGATGGGATGGAGGCACTCTCCTAGGTCTTGGTGCATACCATTTGTTATTGAGAACATAGGCTTCCATATGAAGCGGCATGTTCATAATGTCTCACCGTCATGTCACAATGGGCCTAAGATGCTCCCATAAAATCCCAAAATAGGGTCCCTCCTATGAATTGCTTGCTTGATATGTCCAAGCATACTATCAAAGGTCTCATAAATATATCCTAGGCTAGGAAAGTTAGTATCAACATATCTAATCACTTGCATAGTAGGTTGGATGGAGGAGAAAACATATATTCAAGTGTAAATAAGTTACAAAAATTAAAATCAGCAATGAATAATAAAATCAGCAATAATAAAATTAAGAAGTAATTCAAATAAATAATAAAATCAGTAATGCCAATTTTCTTACCTCGTTGTGGACCACCAATTATCATCAAGGATTTTTTGTTTCACACTTCTTTCTTTTGGTGTGCTAGACTTATGTCATCTACCGCACTCTATATTGACCACCATTAATCGTAGAGCCTCTAGGACCTCAATCATCCTCTCCAATAAAATGAAGTAGCTAGTATATCTAGTCTCCACGAGCTTGAGGAATTCCTTCTTCGAAAATGTTCTAAATAAAGCAACTAAAGTCTGATGGTTGCATATGAACATTTGCAAATCTCTAGCCTTTTTAACCACTTCCTTCACCCAATCTATTTTACCAATGTCCTTTAAGGTATTGTTCAATACATGCACACAACGAGGGGTCCAAAAAATCTGCTTATAAGCACTCTCCATAATCAATCCAACTAATTTACACACATGGTCTGAATCGATCACTACCCGCACAACATTAAAGGTTCCAACCTCCTCTAGGGTATCTCTCAAAATCTGAAATTGGAAGGTTTCATCCTTCTTTTTTCTTGAACAATCTATAGCTCTAATAAAATAAGAGCCTGCTGAACTAGTGAGAATAAGATTGATGAGTGGCTAATGTTTGATATCGGTCCACCCATCCATGATTATGGAGCAACCATCTATCAACCATGTTTTTCTCATATCCTCCATCAAAAAACTCACCTTGGAGTACTCTCTATCAATAAGTGTGGTGTTTAGTTTAGTTTCTCCTGGTGGAACATATGAGAGACCAACAACTATAATATCTTTGCATATTTGTTTTAAAATATGGTGAATGTGAGACATGAAATGGTATGGCATTAGCATAAAAAACTTAGTAATAGAGGAATCAGCCCCATTTTGTACTATAATATTAAACATATTAGCAACATTCATACTTCTCTTCGTTCCCCTAGTAGAACTCTCCCCCACATGAGACTGAGAAGCAATGTCCACTAATGTTGTAGGAATTCCCACACTAGGCTACAAATTCTCCATTGAAACCCCTTTACCTAATGCCTCCCCCTCCATATGCAATCTATTTTCCTCATTTTTTTCTTCTTGGGTTATTTTTCTACAACCTTTCACCCCTTGACCACCAATCCACAAAATATGGCAATAAACTCTCATATAGCTGCCCCTATATTTTTTTCCACATAAATGACATTCCCATACTCTACTACCCCCCAATTTTTTTTTCTCATCTCTATCAACTCTTGTTGCAAATTGTAGTAGAGTAATTTTAGGTTTAAATGGGTCTTTTGCCCATTTTTTGAGGGTTTCAAATGAATATTCAAATGGGTTTGAACTTGTTGACCCTGCTCCACTCCCACTCTTTGAACACCCCCCCAATGTTTTTCATACTTCTAGGTCTAGTTCTTTGAGTTCTACTTCTTTCTTGCATTTTAATTTCAACATCTTCACTATCATTATTGCTGTTCATGATTGTTTTTTATGAAATCTCTGATTTCAAAGAGTTGCAAGTTCAAATAAATAAAAACCCACAATTCCCTTCCTATGTGTTGAAATACTTAAAAGAATTAAAAATAAATTGCAAATACAAAAGAAAGATGAAAAATATACCTCTAAGATGGTGGAAATGATGCCCTAATCTCCTCTTCAACCTATTGTTCTCTCCTTCACTTAGTTGCTTTTCTTTTTCTCTCCTTCACTTCAAAATGCAAATGTAAAAATGAGTTGCTTTATATATAAGACTTAGGTTTAGTTAAGCGGCATGGGGGGGATTCTTGTGGGGCCACCCATGCCTTTTTTTTCTTTTAAAAAACTCATTTTTTTTAAAAACGTGTTTAAAATATGGTTGAGCCATAGGGGATGGCTACCTGTACCCGGTACGGTCAAGGGACAACATGGTCATGTTGGGTAGGACTAGTCGCCCCCTAAGTACCTTGCCATTTGGAGAAACATACCAAAAACATTTACTTTTTTTTCTTTGAAATGGGACGGGTAGGGGGGTGTTTCCTTGTTGTCCTCGCATCCCCATTTCACACCTAGTACGGAAGATGGGGTAAAAGGACAAGGGATGCATCCCTATGGAGCATAGGTTTACAACTCATCTTCAAACCTTGGAATGTGATCAGATTAGGTGAAATGTTAAAATGTTGTATAACTTATACAAACACTATCAAGTGCTGAAACTTAACTAACATAGTACCATTGAGGCAAAATATCAGCATTCGCAAAGTTGATAGTAACAAATGGCTTCATAAGTCTTAATCGTTAAATAGGTTAGATCTAGCATGCTATCATGTCCTTTTTTTGGATTAAAATAATTGATAATATATTTTAAATTGGTCCTAAGCATTTTAATTTTTGGAGCAACTTAAATAATATATTTTAATAAAAAAAATAGAAAATTGAACACTTAAATGTAAAAAGTACTTATAATACGTGAAAAGAAAAGAAAATAAATGGAAGGCCCAAAAAGGAAACTATAAAAGGAACACTTTTCTTCATCTTGTCCTCAATCAAGTTATCCCTTTTGTATCGAGTTTTCATATTTGAACAATTTGTTCAATCAAAGGCATCCAAGAACAAAATCTTTTTGTTTGTTTGAAGTTTGAGAAGACAAAAACCTTCTTGTATTCCACATTTGGGATCAAGGAAGAAAACTCTTGTTTCCAATATTAGGTGATTCCATCTAGGAATCATGATTGTTCTTATTTATATTAGATTTAGATATCTCTATAGTGTCACTACAATGCCGCAACAATGTTTATGGAAAGCAAAAATCATCATTTTATCACCAATGCATATTTGAAGCTTAATTTATTGAGTGTTAGTTTTTTTGGTGCATTCTTGAGCATCCTAAAGGAGTGGAGTTGAGTTCATTACAATCATACCAACTGCTATTTGACATCATTGAAAAGCTTGGGCACTATTTTTAGAGGTTATCCAACATCACAAAAATTTATAAGTTATTTTTCAAAGGTGGAAAACCATTTTTTGAGATATTTATTATTGATTTAGGAGGAACCAACTATAAGACAATTCATGCATGTTTGTTTGGAACTTTTGAGGTCTGATCTACATTACATCAAGCGAGGAGGGTTAAAAATAGTTTGTTTGGTCATTATAAACTCCTACCATAGTTGTACAGATGTTATACCAATCCATACATCCCTTAACCTAGGGGGATCAGCCAGTCCTACCATTCCAATAAGGTCTATGTGAGCTCAAATTTGTAACTTCAAATATAATTTTTGATTTAGAACAAGTTCTAACATGTAATCATTGCAAAAAAGAAATATCTACACATTTGAAGTGACTTGGTGTTTGTACCAGCCATTAAATTTATCAAAATTTGGTTCAATTTTGGCTTATGAAGTGTTTGAAGGTTTAATCAACTATTTTCCATCATTATTTTCAATTTTCTGTTCACTATTTCAATTTATTTCTTGTTTCAAAAAAAAATCAGAATATACAATGAGTATAAAACCATAAAAAAATATGGACTTACATATGCCTTTAAATGAATTAGTGAGGGAGTATCTCTTAACATTCTCTTTGAACATTTCTAGGTGACCTGTATAGGCTAGGATTCAATTATGGGACTTGTAGAGCAACCATGCTCTCAAAACATGTATTTTGTAATATCATAAAAGCATTCAACATCAAACAACCTATGACACCACAAAATTTTTTCTCAATGAAGAATTCTTAGAAGAAGAAGTAGCTCAAGAACTAAAGCTAAGAATGCATCCCATACAAAGCTGAATTAGAAAATTAGTCATGTGTTGATGATTTCATGATTCTCATGATAGTGATTAAAAAATTGACAAGATAAGTTGGCGTATAAAATACTTTAGGAATTGCCTTTTTTCATATTACACCATTTATCCTTCAAGTCAGCAGCAAGATGAGACTTGTGAAATACACCTTTCCCATGCTCTAATATGTGTTTCCATGGAATTCCATTGGATTCACATGGAAATTTATTCATACCATCTTGCAAGGAAAAACAAACCTTAACTCAGAGTCTGCATGTTATTCACTAAAAATCCAAAATTAAGAATTACTAAGTTTGTATTCCTAGAAGATATACCTTTAGAATCTCTTCTCCAACCTTTGTCCAAGGTAACTTTTTTTTACATGCACCAAGAAAATGAAAGGTTCACCTACACTTATAACAAATGATGAATAGGGTTGAGCATGTTTTAGAAATGGAAACCGTTAATCATTTATTTTGAACTATACACAAAAAATGAATAAGAGTGTGTAAAATCCCCATCTCGGGCACAACAATTTAATTTTTTTTATAGATAAAGCACAACTAACGACTTAACCATCTAATCATATTCCATGTAAATTAGATTGTTAATTTCAATAGCTTTGTATTCACCATGGTGGCATCAACTCATTCTTGCCACATATATGCTTGCACAAAAGGTGATACAGTCCCAAGGTTAAGGTCTTTCCTAGACCTACAACCTAAGCCTCAAGGTTTCATGATGACCCTGCCTACGTATCCCATTGTGGGAATCAGAGGCATCATAGTTCGCCCCACAATGATAGAGGGAGTTCAATCTCTCCACTTGTATGAGATATGTTATCTCACCTTAATCCCATAACAATTAATTTAGTACATGTAAGCTATTAAAATAGTTAATTATAATATAGTTATAATAACATGCCATCAAGTGTTGGGTCCATACCAAACATTACCAAGCATTAGTGTACAAACATTCACAATACTCACAAGGGCATGTATTATACCATAATCCCAAATATCATACATAATGTAAGTCAAGAGCATACCTCCATAGACACAAGCTGACTAGCTCATACACGTCACTAGTATAACACTGACTCGATCATACACAAATCATAAGTGTAATGATGATTAGCTCATGCATACATCACAAGTACAACAATGATTATCTCATGCACATATCATGTTTATATTAGTGATTGTCTCTAGAAAATATCACAAATACATAGTGATAAGCTCTAACTATACATCACAAATACACAATAACAAGTTCTAGAATGCATCACAAATACATAGTGATGAGCTCCAACATACATAGCATCCACACTAGCTGGTTAACACAACACACTGGCTAACACATCACAATGGCTAACACTTTTCCATAATGCATACCAGATAGAAATAATATTGGTGCATTGTGCACTACACTGTGGGTCCTATCCTTTCCACTGGTCTTCTACACCATTGGACAAATGGGAAGAGGATTCGGTGCATCCCATACTACACTGTGGGTCCTTACTCAACCCCACAAGGCTAAATATTAGTCTAACAACTAGGAGGGGATTTGGTGAATCCCATACTACACCATGGGTCCATCCACCATCCCAAGGGTTTCCCCAAGTAGTGAACCTAAAACACCTAGTGGATTTCGACTTCAATCGCCTATAGGCCACCAACGACAAGTCTGTCCACCCAGGAAAAAGTAGCTCCTGACATATACCACCTTGTGACCTTAGTGGTACTGTCAGCTATATTTTTCTCAATCTAAGGTAACACATGGCATCAGTCACTTCCATGCATACCAATGACAACCAGTGATCCCTATCAATCTTAGTTAGCCCTGGATTACTGTTACCTACATGGATGGGTCCCTATCCGTGTAACCGCTAAAGTTGTAGCATAACCAAGGTCGCCTATTGTCTTCACCTTCGTGAACCAGGTGAATGTTGAATAATCCCTAGTAGTAGCCTATACACTGGTCATTGGCACAGTCCAATGAATTTCTTTCACTACTTAAATATCCTAGAAGTTCACTCTTGGGTGATTCATACATAACATGAATCACAATCTCAATCCATAGATACACAGACCTATACATAAACACATAGATATGGACTTGAATTACATAGACACATAAGAGATTCATGGAACCAAAATGATATGGACTTTACCCATCCTATACATATAATCAAATACCCATTATAAAGTAGTCAATCTTTGCTTATTATATAAAAGCATAGTATGTATTAAATACACAATATTAGATTACCTTAACTTCTTCGTTCCCATTTGATACCCATTCAGTCTCAAACTGAGGCCTACTAAGGGGAGAAGGTCAAACCAATCAAGAACAACCCCAATCCTTGGAGTTATCCTCCCTAAATCCTCCCCCTACGGACTTGAAGTCATAGAGGCATCCTTCGCCCAAAGACCGCCTACATTCCCGCTTCCACACGGGTCAAATTCACACGTAGTTCTCCTTATAAAGTCTCTCAAGAATACCTACACACCAGTTTCCCATATCTTAGGTTTTTTCTTGTCAACTTAGGGGTAGGGATTATTACATAACACTAAATTACCTTAGTTCACAAAAACCCATAGGGAGCCACTTCCATTGAAATTCATAAAATAGGTTCAATATTGAGGTTCTTAGGCTCAAGGGAGTCAATACATATCTTTGAAGGAAATACAATAGTACTTATGAGCTTGTTTTAGTTATAATCATTGCCAAAATCCTACATAAGAAAGTTGGCAACACAATGTTGGGTCAGTGCAGGATCATGGGGGTCCAAACTAGGCCTCTAAGTGGTGATGAAAATTCAAAAAATCAGAGTTAGGTAACTTGACATAAAAATTTGAATAGGTTATTACAATAATTTGAAAAATATGTAAGAACAAAAGTTGTAGCAAATTGAATTTAGTTTCTAGGCTACTAGTCCCTTTTTCAAAAAAAGTAAATTTGTTTTGAGAAAATTTGAAATTTCAATACAATGTTACTAAATTTTCAAGAAAAAGATAAGAAGCGGGTGTATGTCTGAACACCATAAGTACAAGAAAAAAATAATATTTTTTTCTAAAATTTTCAATATAAGTAGAGGACACATGCCCGGATGTGCCAAACTTTTTTTTGTAATTTTTTTCCACGTAAATAATTAGTTATGATATTTTTATTAGAACTTTTCAAAATTATTAAAACGTATGTATCTGACCACCATAACTTGGTCAAAAATTTAAGAAATTTAATTTTTTTATCCTATAGTATGTGAAGCATAGAATGTGGTGCATCTTGTAGATTCGAAAAATGTTAAGTAGTTTGAAAGTTATAGAATTTTTTCAATCAGCCTATCACTTAGGACTTTAGACGTAATGTAGGTAGAAAATCAATAATAATTATTTATTAAATTCAAAATAAGGCAAAATTTATATTGGTGGAAAGCTAACATTTTTTTCTATAAACCCTTTTTGTTTGATGAATTTCAGATAAAAAAGGCCGTCAGCCACAAGGGCAAACTTCAAAAAACTAAGAAAATTTTCAAAACATGTTTTTTGGATTAACTTTCCAGATCGGGCAATCCCAAACCAAATCTCGAGCCAATATCCATTTTGGTTTTGTAATAGAAAATTGAAACTTTTTTTTTTGAAAATGGATATTCCTTTTGGAAAGCGGGAACCCATTTTTTGGAAAACAAAACGGATTTCCGTTTTGAAGACCTAAAAGACCCTCTTTAGTAAAATGGGCATAACTTTTGTGTTTCTTATCAAAATTTTGACTTTTTATAGGCGATAGAAAGGTGATTGAGAGATCTACACAATGGAATAGGTGATGTTTCTATATTTTAAACAAAAATATTATAATCATTTGAACTTCATATTTCATTTTTGAAACATCAAATGCTCACTACTTTCACATGCAAAGTCTTTTTTTTCATGATTCTTTTTTAACACTCATCTCAAAATACTTGAAACATTAGAAAAAGTAACGAATAATGAAATATTTATATTTTTGTAGTAAGGAGATGAACAAATATTTATAAATTATCATATCTCTATGTCGCTTTCTCTACCTCTCTATAGATCACCATGTCTCCTCTTAAGCTCTAGACCTATCCCTCCTTCCTTTCTTCTCTCTTTTTCCCTCTTTATACCTATCTTTTTCACTCTCTCTCCTTGAGCTCTAGACATATCTCTCTACCTTTCTTTGTATCTTTCCTTCCTTCTCTCTCTCTCATATCCCTCCCACTCCCTCTCCCTCTCTCTCCCACTCCATCTCCCTCTCACTCTCCATCTCCCCTCTCCCTCTCTCTCTCTCTCTCCCTCCCTTTGAAGTTTCTCTTCCTCTTAAGTATCTCTCCCTCTTAGGTATCTCTCTCAGGTCTCTCTGACTCCCTCTCTCCCTCTTAGGTCTCTCTCTATTTGGTCTCTCCCACTCCCTCTCTCTCTCTCAATCTCTCACTCACACTAACACTCTCTCCTCTCATTTATTTATCTCTCACTCCCGCTCCCTCTCTCACTTCCTCTCTGCATATCCCTCCCTCTATCTCCCTCTCAAGTCTCTATCTACATCCATCTCTCTCTCTCCCTCCCTCTCTCTCTCACTTTCTCTCCCTCTCCTCTATCTCTCTCTCCCTATCTCTCTCCCTCTTCAAGTCTCTCTCTATCCTCTATCTTCTACCTCCCTCTTCTCTCTCCCTCTCTCTCTCTCTCTCTCTCTCTCTCTTTCTCTTAGGTCTCTCCCACTCCCTCTCTCTTCTCTCATGTCTCTCTCTCACTCTCTCTTACTCACACTCACACTCTCCATCTCCCTCTCAAATCTCTCTCTCCCACACTTTCTCTCAAGTATATATATATATATATATATATATATATCTCTAGTCCCTCCCACTCCCTCTCCCTTCCTCTCCCTCCCTCTCCCTCTCCCTATCCCTATCCCTCTCCCTCTCACTCTCCCTCTCTCCCTCTTAGGTCTCCCACTACCCCTCTCTCTCTCACTCACTCATGTTCCACTTCCCTCTCAAGTCTCTCTCAGGTGTCTCCTTCCTATCCTAACTATATAGTTATCTCTTAGGTGTATCCTTCCCACCCTAACTAGATAACTCTATCTCTCTCTCCCCCCTCTCTCTTGATCTCTATCCCCTCTCTCCCTCTCAAGTCTCTCTCTCCCTCAAAAGTAACTTGAGATGGGGAGAGAGAGGGAGGGAGTGACTTGAGATGGAGAGAGGGAAGGAGAGAGGGAGAGAGAGATACCTAAGAGGGATATGAAGAGATAGAGAGAGAGAGTGTGTGTGCGTGTGAGAGAGAGAGTGAGAGAGAGACATGAGAGAAGAGAGAGGGAGTGGGAGAGACTTGAGAGAGAGAGAGAGAGAGAGAGAAAGAGAGAGAGGGAGAGGGAGAGGGAGAGGGAGAGGGAGAGGGAGAGGAAGAGGAAGAGAGAGGGAGTGGGAGAGACCTGAGAGAGAGACTTAAGAAGGAGAGAGACTTTAAAGGGATGGAAAGAGAGAGAGGGAAAAGGGGAGAGAGGGAGATGGAGAGTGAGAGGGAGTGGGAGGGACCTGAGAACTTGAGAGAGAGGGAGAGAGACCTAAGAGGGAGAGACAGAGAGAGAGAGGGGGGAGGGAGAGAGAGGGAGAGATCCTAGAGTGAGAGAGGAGAGAGAGAGTGGGAGAGAGAGACCTAAGATGTAGATGGAGAGAGAGTGTGTGTCAGAGAGAGAGAGGGAGTGGAAGAGACCTAAGATAGAGAGATACTTAAGGAGACAGACTTCAAAGGGAGTGGGAGGGAGAGCGAGAGGGAGTGGGAGAGACCTAAGAACGAGAGAGAGATAGAGATAGAGACAGAGAGAGATAGAGTTGAGGGAGAGAGAGATAGAGGGAGGGAGGAAAAGGGAGAGGGGCTTGAGAGGGAGAGATCCTGGAAGGAGAGACGAGAGAGTGGGAGAGAGAGACCTGAGATGGAGATGGAGATGGAGATGGAGATGCAGAGAGAGAGAGAGTTTGTGTGTGAGAGAGAGAGACCTAAGAGGGATAGAGACTTTAGAGGGATGGAGAGAGAGAGAGAGGGAGAGAGGGAGATTGAGTGAGTGTCACATATAGATTTTATTGATTAATTAAATGCAATTAGTAATCATGATGTCGCTATTTAAATTGAAGTTAAATGATTATTTTAACAAAAGTTAAATTCAAATTCAAATTGAAATGAAATTGAAATTGAAATGCATTTATTTAAATTTGGGGTTTGTCATTACTGATGAAAAATCGAGTGCAAGTTAACATAGAAATAGGTGAACGTGATTGAAGGCGAGACCAACAATCAGGTATAGTCGTTTAGCCGTTAGACGTTTATGAGTAGATGGAATCACACACACTCACTTAGTTAATATTTTAATACATTTTGTGATTTTGTGTTTGAAAATTTAAAAATTGAGTTTAATTTAATTTCTCAAAATTTGTGAAAATATACATGTTGATTTAAAATGACGATTTGGTTAAATTTGAGGAAATTGATTTAAATTAAATGATTGGATTTCTTGTTTATATATTTTATTATTATTTGAAAATAAGATGCATGTATTTCGAAATTTGTTAAAATTGGGTTTTATTTCAAAAATTATGAAGGGAAAAGATTTAAACTTTGAAATTAACAAATATCTTAAATTGTATTATTGATTTTTTTTTTTGAAAAGAAATAGAAAAAAAAACTCACGTACACATTGACCTTTGCATTCAAAATGAAACTTCAGTTAACAAGTTGAAGAAAAATCTTCAATTAATTGGAAAAGCAATCAGATTTTTAAAAAAAAAAACTTGGAGTTAGAAATTGATCTGAAGATCAACCTGATTTAGTGGATTGAAATTATTTTTATCATCAATGCATGAGAAAGAGAAAAGGGTCTGGAAAAAATTGAATGAAGGAGAGGAGAAAATCAAGAAAATCCGTTTTTGGGACTTCTGAGGAAAAAAAGACACAAAATTTTTGATCTGGACAGGAAATATGTTTGGATTTTGAGAAAGGCAGAGGGAGATTGATTCCCTTTTGAATTAGCTTATTGTTCACCAGCCCCCCCCCCCCCATACACTATAGATTGGAGACCAGCAAGTTGGTTCCACACACCTTACACGACCAAGAAGGGAGATCTCCAGAGAGGGCGCGCAGGAGGAAAGAAGGTTGTTGTTTCTAGTCACAAAGGACTCTTCTTCCTCCACATATTTCCCATGTAGTTACAGGGACTGGCTCCCCTTCACCTGCTCACATCCCACGCAATTGGGAAGGAAGGAAGAAGGTGTGGCCAAGTAAGGAAACACGCATAGAGAGAAGGCTGACAGCAAGCAGGAGAACACAGGGAAGTCTCCCATTTCCACGCAGTCACCATGGGAAGCTAAGTGTGCACCAAGTGGAGGAGTGGACACATAAGGCAGGGAGAAATACTCCCTATACTCCATGCAGCCTTAAGGAATCTCTATACTCCACACAAGTAATGGTAAAGGAAATTCAGCAGAGTAAATAGGGGGCACAAGAGAGGAATAGGTAAGGTCAGCCTCAGGAAAGAGCAAGTAATTAAAGACTAAAACAAAAATAAAATAAGGCACGCCACAAACACAGTTGAACAGGGAAAGAAGAGGAGTAGATAGAGCATCTATAGAAAGATCTGATAAAGGAAGCAATAAACAATTTCAAGAATTATCAGGTAGGATTTTGATTTAGAAATTATTAAACTAAAACTTGAACATAGTGAATTCATTGGAATAGTATTCTCTTGTTCTGATTTTTAAAATTATTAAAAGTATTTTTTGTGTTTCTTAGAATTCTGATTAAATTTTTGAAACATCAAACTGTGAATTACTGGGAAAACAAAACTCCATTGAACAAGTTCAAAACATAAAAGATTCTAGGAAAAATTGAATGAGAAAATGATGAGAAGCAACTATTTTACAAACTTAGGAAAAACTCAAAATGATTTGAAAAGAATTTTATTTGCTTTGACATAAAACTTTTTATTTACTTTTGTTTTGACATAAAACTTATTTGAAATTTGAATTGAAAAGAATTCAAACTAGAAATAATTGATAAAACATCTCCTAAATTTTAACATGTTTTCGAAACAAAAGTTTTTAAACAATAAATTTTGCAATTGAACTCAAAACGTTCTGAAAACTGAAACAGAAACGAGTTATTTTAAACTATTCATGAAAAGTATAAATTTATTTAATTATTTTCTTCAAGTATGGAAAACAGAAAGTGAAGCAATTAAATTTTAAGATATGATTTACTTGAAACAAAACAAATTAAGATTAGTTCACAGAGGAAACAAAATAGATGAGTAAAAGAGTGAAAGAAAGTGTGCTCTTTTATGACTGTTTATAATATGTATTTAATCTACATACTGGAGATACACCTTCTTATTTTATTTTTGATTATTTAATTAACTTAATTTAAATATTTATTTAATGTCATTTATGGATTAAAACGATGAAAAGAACAACTTTTTAACTCTTTTCGCTTCAAACAAGATTTTTGTTTTATTGTTTTTGAAAGATTGTTTTTGACTATTTGGAACCATGCATGCTTGATAAATGAATGTGCATGTCATGTTTTTGGGAAAGTTATTTTCCGGGATGGGTGTCGAATATGGGCTATTAGAGAGTGTAGTTTTGCTTTTCCAAAATTGCTTTATTTTTCGTGCATGACATTTTACTTGGCCAAGTAACTTAAGGACCATTGAAATAGATGGAATTATTGAACTCTCTACCATATCCTAGTATCGAACTTGCTTATTTATTAAATGATTTAGAAAAATGAAAATTCTTGTGGTAATACTAGTTATACTAGGCATGCACCAGATTCCATCTTGCTCGTAGACTACTTCTTGCTAAGCGATTCATGCAGGGTCGGGTATTTCTTGATTGACTAAGGAATTACAGGGAAGCGTAAGCTTCGAGGTTGGGTGGAAAAAGTGCCTGATCCTTGTTCTCATCTTCTTTATGAATATTTGTTGATGGATTGAAGATCAACGGATGGCATCTTCTTTTATGTTTTATGTATTCTTGATTATGTATTGAAGAGGTTATGGCGATTGAATGCCTATGTCTCAAATTGTAATTAATATAATCACTTCTTATGTAAGATTAACATTGAAGTTTATATTGACACATGTTTCTATTTTAACTGAAATTATATATTGAATCTATCTTATCGACTTTATGTCGTTGTTTCGGAATCAAATAGTTTCTTGATGTCTAATGAATGAATTGTCGACTTTATTTTGAATATAAATGATTTTATTTAAAGTATTTGTCAAAGTTTTGAATTTAAGATTTTCGCACTTTACAATGAGAGGGAGATGAAGAGGGAGTGTTAAGGACCAGAGAGAGAGATATGGAAAGAGGGAGAGAGTGGAGAGGGAGAGAGGAAGAGAGAGACTTGAGAGGGAGAGAGGGAGATAGAGGGAGGGAGAGGGAGAGAGACTTGAGAGGGAGAGAGGGAGGGAGAGAGGGAGAGAGAGACTTGAGAGGGAGAGAGTGTAAGTGAGACATTGAGAGAGAGAGAGGGAATGGGAGAGAACAAAGAGAGAGAGGGATTGGGGGAGACTTGAGAGAGAGAGACCTAAGAGGGAAAGAGGGAGTGGGAGATACTTGAGAGAGAGACCTAAGAGGGAGAAAGACTTAAGTGGAAGAGAGAATTCAAAGGGAGGGAGGGAGAGAGGGAGAGAGAGTGGGAGGGATTTGAGTGAGAGAGAGAGAGAGAGATAAGGAAGGAAATATGGAGAGATAGGTAGAGAGATATGTCTAGAGGTCAAGGAGAGAGAATGAGAATGATAGGTATAAAGAGGTAAAAAGAGAGAAGAAAGGAGGGAGGGATAGGTCTAGAGCTTAAGGGGAGACATGGTGATATATAGAGAGGTAGAGAAAGGGACAAAGAGATATGATGATTTATGAATATTTATTCATCTCCTTACTAAAAAAAATATAAATATTTCATTATTCATTACTTATTCTAATGTTTCAAGTATTTTGAGATGAGTGTTACAAAAAGAATCATGAAAAAAAAGACTTTGCATGTGAAAGTAGTGAGCATTTTATGTTTCAAAAATAAAATATGAAGTTCAAATGATTATAATTATTTTTTGTGTACAATATAGAAACATCACCTAGTCCATTGTGTATCTCTCAATCACCTTTCCAATTCCTATAAAAATTCAAAATTTTGATAAGAAATGCAAAAGTTATGCCCATTTTACTAAAGAGGGTTTTTTAGGTCTTCAAAATGGATATCCATTTCAAACGGGTATCCATTTTATTTTTCAAAGTGGATATTGGGTTCCCGCTTTCCAAAAAAATATTTGTTTGAAAAATAAAGTGGATATCCATTTTGAAATGGATATATGTTACAATTTGGTATTACCAAACCAAAACGAATATTGTACCCAAGCCTGCAAAAAAGTTAAAGTGGAAATTTTTTGTTTTTGGGCGTATTAAAAATGTCTTTTTTTCACATCACCACTTTTTGGACCCCCATGATCTTGCACATACCCTATTCATTAATCCAATATATGAAAACATAATCCCCTTAATAATATTACTAAACGTATTCTAGATTCTTTTATCTTATAGTGCAACCCCAATATTCTTTTGATAGTCTAGTTAATAAGCTAGATAGCTTATTCATACTGGCCATTTAGTCTAAACCTAACCTTAATGGTCATTATTAAGGTTTCAAGAGATATTACATAGGATTTATCTCATAACTCAACCTCAATCGCATTGTCAAACTAATGTTAATTTCCTTCCATTTGGTACACAATTTATATCATGATTCATTATAAGTATAATAATAATTTCAACATCGAGGTTCTTGTGTCTAAGAGATTGATAGCTATCATATAAAGCATTTACCATGGTTTTAATAGATTATGAAAAGTACCAAGCTTTAATATTAAAGATATTTTTAATAAGGTAAGGTTTTGGTGTCAATAAATGAAGTCACCCTTAAATACAGTATTATGCAACCAAGTGTCCAGGCTCATATTATAAGGTTATCTTGTAACTAAAATTTGATCTAGGACTCTTGCCACCTTGGTTTAGTTAAAGTCTCAACATAGAGATGTAATGAACTTATTGTCTACTCAAAATTCCAATCACTTGGATATTCAAATAATTTAACCCCTTAGCTATAGTAAATTCTTGGTTTAAGGATTTTGTAAGAACAAGCCCAAATAATAACATAATAGAAGCAAACAGGGCAAAATAGAGCATACAACAATTATGAAATCACTGAAAGAATTTATATTAATCTATCTCTCTTACAAACAATCCAACTTACCTCAACAATAGTGTTGTTCACAATGGACAACCTCATATTTATACTTGATGCCTCTAAGATCTAGAAAATTCTAATGTTCTAGATATCTCTAAAACTGGAATGTTCTATTTCTTTGAATAACTTCTAGTAGCTTCTAGTTTCTAGAAGGTTCTAACCCTTCTAGAAAATTATAGTTCTTCTAGAAACATCTTGTAACCTTTCTAGAAGATTCTAGTTCTTCTAGAAACATCTTCTAACTTTTCTAGACAATCTTATTCCTTCACATCCCCCCTTAAGATTGGATAGAATATTACAAACAAGATACAAAGAGGGGAATATACAAAGGATAGGGGAACATAATACTACCATCCCCCCTTAATGTTCACCTTTAACATACCAAGCATTTTTTGTAATTTCAAGAATTTATCTTCAGTCATACTTTTAGTAAATACATCAGCTATTTGTTCTTCACTTGGACAATATTGTAGATTGACAACAATTGCTTGAACAAGATCTCATATGTAGTGAACATCAAGCTCAATATGCTGTATCTTAGCATGAAAAATTGGATTGTTGGCAACCTGTATAGTACTTTGATTGTCACAGTACAAAGTAGTAGTAGAACTTTGAGAAAAACCAAGCTCAAATAGAAGATTTTGAATCCAAACTACTTCCTTTCTTGCTTCTTTTTCTGCTCTATATTTCTCTTCACATGAAGACAATGATGTAATAGTTTTCTTTTTTCTGCTCCATGTAAGAGGGCTTGATCCAAGCTGAAAAACATAACCGCCTATAGATTTTTTGTCATCTATAGCACCTCCACAATCTAAATCTGTAAATCCAACCAAATAAATTGAGGACTTCTGGCCATAGTGGATGACATAATGTATTGTTCCACGAATATACTACAATATTCTTTTTGCAGCCAACCAATGACTTTATTTAGGTTCCTGCATAAATCTTGATACTTGATTAACTGCAAAACAAATTTCTGGTCTAGAATGAGTTAGATAAACCAAGTTTCCCACAAGTTTCCTGTATAAACTAGCATCAACCTTCTTGGAAGTACATTCTCTAGTAATATTGATTCCAAACTAAAAGGGAGTGGAAGTTGGTTTGTATTTTATCATGTTAAACTTTTCTAAAATATCCAAAGCATATTTTGATTGGCAGAGGAACAGTCCATCATGTAGTCTGCAAACTTGTAAACCAAGAAAATAGTTTAATTCTCCCAAATCACTCATATGAAATTCCCTTTTAAGTTCAATTTTTAATCAATTTTTATCCCAATATTTGGTATAGCAATGATTAAATCATCTACATAAACTGCAACAAGAATAATCTCACCTTGGACTGTCTTCACATAAATATTTGGATTAGATCTACACCTTTTAAAACCATGAAGCAAAAAGTATTTGTCTATATTTTTATTCCATACGCTTGGTGCTTGTTTTAGACCGTAAAGTGATTTCTTCAATCTGTAAACAAGTTGAGGATGTTGTTCATCTACAAAATTGAGCGGTTGATTCATGTATATTTATTCAACTAAATCTTTGTTTAAGAAGGCATTTTTAACATCCATTTGATGAACATGCCATCCAAGACTAGCTCCCAAAGAAATAATAATTCTAACTATGTTCATTTTGATGACATGAGAAAATGTTTCTTTGTAATCAACTCCTTCCTTTTGATTGAATCCCTTAGCAACCAATCTAGCTTTGTGTTTTTCTATGGCTCCATTAGATTTGAACTTTGTTTTGTAAACCCATTTGCAACCAATAACTTGCTTACCTTTGGGAAGGGGCACAAGTTCCCAAGTTTTAATTTTTAGTAATGCATCATATTCCTCTTTCATGGCTTTCTCCCATTCTTTCTTCCCTCTAGCTTGCTCATATGAGATTGGGTCATTTATTTGTAATACTTTTTCCATGAGGGCACTACCATTCCTTCCTTGGAGTTTTGGATTTTGTCTATATATCTCTTCAATACTCTTTGTCTTTTGTCTAACTAGAAGTTCTTCTTCGTCATCACTACTATTAGTTAGATCTTTAGTAGTAGTGCTCTTATCATCCTCGTTAATATATTTTTCATTTCTTTGTAAAATATCTGAAATGTGGAAATCATTTATGGTTGTAAGTTGTGAATGTTCATCAAAATTTACATCTCTACTAATAAAGATCTTTTTTGTTTCCAAATCATTCAATCTATAAGCCTTTGAATCTTCACTATAGCCCATAAATAAACACTTATGACTTATTGGTTCTAGCTTTTTCATATTTTCTTCTAGGATGTGGGCCCAAGCAATACACCCAAATATTTTTAAATACCCAATGTGAGGCTTTCTTCCACTCCATGCTTCTTCAGGGGTGACATTTGCGAGGGCTTTGGTGGGGATTCTATTCACAAAATGTACAACACAAGAGACAACCAATCCCAAAAATTTATTATGTAAACTTTTCAAATGCAACATACAACGTGTTATTTCTAAAAGAGTTTTATTCATTCATTCAACTACTCCATTTTGTTGAGGTTTATATGGAACTGTTCTTTGTACCTTAATACCATATTTTTCACAAAATGATTCAAATGCATAATTGCAATACTCACCCCCATTGTATGTCCTTAGGCATTTAATTCTTTTTCCACTTTGGTTTTGAACTAATGCCTTAAACCTTTGAAATATCTCAAATACTTCATTTTTCCTTTTAAGAAAATAAACCCATACTCGTCTACTATAATCATCAATAAAAGTGAGAAGGTACCTGGCACTTGAGATGGAAGGATATCTTGGTTCACATAAATCACTATGAACGAGTTGTAGTGGATAACTTACTCTCCATGATTTTCCTAAATCAAAAGGATCTCGATGGTGTTTACCTAACACACATCCTTCACATACACCTTTAGATGCTGAGATTTTTTTTAATCCTCTAACTATATTCTTTCTAACCATGTCTTGTAATTTTCTATAATTTTTATGTCCAAGTCTAGCATGCCATAGTTTTGACATATAATCACTTTGAGAAAAAAAATCATGGGAGAGTATGTATTCATCATCAATAAATCCAAAAAATTTAAAGAGACTTTCTTTATGGTTAATTCTACCAATAGCAATAATACTTTTTGGGTCTTTTCTATCTCTTACAATAACTTGATCAGCAGTAACAAAAAAATCATATCCAGCTTGATAAATTCTATATATTGAAATATGATTCACCCCCAATCCTTCAACCAGTAAAATATTTTTCCAAGTTTCATTTGTTACACTAACAGTCCTTGTTCCTAGAACTGATAGTTTCATTTTATTGCCAATAGTGATTTCTTGATCTGAATTCTTGCCTTCATGAAAGTCAATAAATAAAGATCTATCTCTAGTTATGTGAAAATATGCTCTTGTATCTAAAATCCATTCTTTATTAGTATCTGAAACAAAGTATCCTCCCTTTACTCTAGATGTATTTTTAGTTTCAGACGTTAGGTCTACACTTGATTTTATTTGCTTGGAAATGGCTACAAAACTTTGTTTATCTGTCTTTCCATCCTTAAACCATTCTTTCTTACGCTTGTATTGTTGTCTTTTATTGTTCCTCTTTTTTTTTCCATATGATTCTCACCTCCATAATACCTACAAATAATGGGTTTTCTTTTTAGTTGCCTTTCTACACCTTCATTTCTAGAAAACTGGTTAGAACTACCATTATTTCAAAATTTATTATATCCTTTCCAATTCCTCTTTCCATCATCATATCTAGAAAACTATTTACTCTTAGTGCATATGCATGATTCTTCTTAATGTAACCTTCTTTAATAAGCTAAGCCTTTTCATTTAAAACTAACTTACAAAATTGATCAAAATTTTGTTGGGGGGTGTTAGAATTTAGTTGTATAACCCTTTTCCTTGATTCTTTAAATACCTTGTAAGGTTGGGGAAGCTTACTTTCAACCATTGCAATTAACTGAAAATCCTTTTTTGCATATTCAATACCTATTTTCTTCAATTGGGTATTGAAATATGTAGCCTCGTTAAAGTAATCAGCCATTTTTTCACAATCAATTGGGCCTATGTTCACCAATTTTTCTTCTATGTTGAACTCACTAGCAATGTCTGTATCTTTATAATATTTTTCTAGATTCTCCCATAGTTCTATTGGATTATCAACATCAACAAACCTTCTACTAAGATTGAGACTCAAGGCCTTACCAATAATTCATCTGGCTTGCTCCAACTTGAATTTCCATAATTCGTTTTCTTTCTTTTGGTGAGGTTCTCCAATCTCTTTATTCACTATACTTCATAGAGCCTTTTCTATCAAATCATTCTTAACTTCAATCTTCCAATCTTCCAATCCACTTCCATCAAAGATTGACAAATTTTCATTTGTATGGCCCATGTTAGAAAAAAAAAATAGCCCTCAAATAAATAGATCAATACCACTTCGAATATTATCTTGCTAATCAAATATCAATCCAGCAATATCTTAACTCTGTTAGAATATTTCTAGCTCTAATACCATGTAATAACATGCCCAAATAATTACATAACAACAACAAACATGGCAAAAATGGAGCATACAACAATTTTGAAACTAGTGAAAGAAGTTATATTAATCTAGCTTGCCTACATACAATCCAACAACTTACCTCAACAATAGTGTTGTTCACAATGGACAGCCTCATATTTATAATTGATGCCTCTAAGATCTAGAAACTTCTAATGTTCTAGATATCTCTAAAATTGGAATGTTCTTTTTCTTTGAACAACTTCTAGTAGCTTCTAGTTTCTAGAAGGTTCTAACCCTTCTAGAAGATTCTAGTTCTTCTAGAAACATCTTGTAACCTTTCTAGAAGATTCTAGTTCTTCTAGAAACATCTTCTAACTTTTCTAGACTATCATATTCCTTCATATTTCTCATATTCCCAACTTTTCAAGTTCTTGAGCACCATCCTAATATTGGTTAACTCTAGGTTTTGATTCCCAATTACCTATAAAGAATGTTAATTTCATTTAAAATCATTAAAAATTAATATTTAATTTACAATTATTCAACCTTTCACAAATAAGCATAAATCACTTTTATTGAGTCACTTTTAACTACGACATTAGACAATTCCAATTTCATGCTTCAAAGCCGCAAGAAAAATATATAACCTTTTGAACATATTCAAGAGAGTTTGGATATAACTTCTTCTTCATTAAATTCTACTAAAACACATGTAAATGTAGTGATGATAGAAAATGCTTGTCAATTATAAAATCTAATAGAAATCCTCTTTAGTTATGATTTTCTACGTATTGCACCCTCTTCTCAAACTCTAGCCAAGTGAAAATAAATAAGATGCTAGTTTTCATCTAACCCCATATCAACTCATTTGGAACATACCCTATCCTAGTGTAATACTCAAGGCCACATTTTTTTGAGCATTTTATCAACTACTCACATGCCTTCTTTTAAGCTTCCATAAATTGGATGCAATTCTAACCTATGTATAAGAGAAGAGGAATTGTCTTTTTCTTGTCTATTATAATCATTACTTGAATTGTAACTCTTTTTCTCCTAACTATCATTTGAACATCCCTTAACCATCCTAAATTAATCTTTTTAGCTGCAAGAATCTAGATATATATAAATTTAACACTACTCTAAGAAAACTAGTATATCTATATTTATATAAAACCTATATAAATAACGCCGAAAGATATTCTTACAAATGTTAATTTATATGAATTATCAAATTATTTACATTCACTACCAACAATTCACCAACAATTCATTGCAGTGAATTTTCTACGAGATGAATTTTTCATGGTGATGAATTGTTGATGATAAATTGTTTGAGGTGAATTTGTTGATGATGAATTGTTGGAGGTGAATTTTCTTGAAGCCTAATTGAACATATTTCACCTTTGAAAAAAAATTCAATATCTCACTCTTCCTCCTCTTTCCCTTTCACTTTTCTTTTCAATGTCATGTTGAAAATTTCTTGGTTATCTCTTGAAAATCACTATACTTAGAAAAATGCTTAATTTTATATATGGAGTTCCCTTATGGTATTGTCCTCACCCATGTTGGTTACTGTTCTCTTCACTTGAACATAGTCTCCATACTTCTAAAAGAAACAAAGAACAATGGTTAGTTAAGATCTGTAACTGATTTTGATTAGGGACTACAAAGCCACCTGTGGGTCAAGAGGGTCGATATCGTATAATATCCTAGGCTCCACTACAGTCCTTGGATTTGCATGAGCTGCAATCATCATCTTTTTTCACATGCCCACTTCTTTCAAATATCTTAACCTTGAAACAAAAATTCGATATATACTTGCACACAAAAAAATCTCCCAATTGTAGCCCATGGTAATTGACAAATTTTTCCCACCCATCTCAGAATTGCAGTTGATTGTTTGTACCTAATAATTGTACATCCCACTCCTACCCACTTGGGCCTTGAAAAACCATATGTTCCTCTCTATCATTTATAAAATATGAAGAAAATGTAGGAGGAATGTTTTGTAGTAAACACATTACATAATTTGTTTTGACAGATTTTAAATAGTGTATATGAAATCAAAAAAGGAGTATAAAATTTACCAGTTTTTCAGCAAATTTTCCAAGCATAACTTTGAAGAAGGAGAAGCACTCTTTCTCATGGTGTTTACCATGATTTCTAGAGCATTTTTTACTGCACATCCTGCATGGTATAAAAATATCCCTTGTTTCTTCATCTTCCATGACAAACCTAGATGCAAAGCTTATCAAGATACAACCCAAAACACATTTAGAATCCTAGGATACCTACATGCATGAATATAACAACAACACAACCAAAGTCGAAATGACTGATGTGCACTTGAATTCAACTAGCAGAGCATGTCAAGTAGAATTTGATCAGTGTGCAGAAAAGAGAGTGTAGACAACAATGATGTATTTTATCATAAACATGGCGATATTTGTGTGATGAATCATATCATATCAGTAGGACACAAAATAAAGAAATATACAGTAATCACTTAGATTTCAAAATTATTAAAAATCACTACATGGAGAAAGCCGTGTGCAATGAAAATTGCAAGCACGGTTTGGGGAGAGATTTCTTGCTCTTATAAAAAGAGCAGATAATCCACTCCATCCGATGAGCTCCGGGTTCAAGTCCTGGGCAACCCAGAGTACTAGAATCTAGTACCTAAAGATATTTTTGTCTTCTTATTCTCAATCCAATCCAATTCATGTTATCCATTGCTCTTAACAAGCAAGAGAAGCAATCATTCAAAAAAAAGGGGGGGGGAGGTAATAAATAATATTATTTATTACCTCAAATCATAAAGAAAGAAGGAATGCTAATAGAGCGCATTAATACTGGTATTAATATCTACGGATATAGAGTATTGAAAAGTATTTCACTATGTGCGCGAAATAAGCCTTTAATTTCTGGAGGACGATACTATGAATTTATATAGTATTCATAAAGATGTCAAAATATCGGTTGACATACAGATATGAATCATATTATACTATTCAATAACAAGCCTTATGTGTATGCTTGGGAGCTATTAATGATTAAATAAACCAAGTTATAACCATGACTGCAATTCTAGAAAGACGCGAAAGTGCAAGCCTATGGAATCATTTTTGCGATTGGATCACTAGCACTGAAAACCGTCTTTACATTGGATGGTTCGGTGTCTTGATGATTCCTACCCTATTGACTGCAACCTCTATATTCATTATCACTTTCATTGCAGCTCCTCCAGTAGATATTGATGGTATTCGTGAACCTGTTTCCGGTTCTCTTCTTTATGGAAATAATATTATTTCTGGTGCTATTATTCCTACCTCTGTAGCCATTGGTCTGCATTTCTATCCCATCTGGGAAGCAGCTTCTGTTGATGAATGGCTATACAACGGTGGTTCCTATGAGCTAATCGTTCTACACTTCCTACTTGGTGTAGCTTGCTATATGGGTCATGAGTGGGAGCTTAGCTTTCATCTAGGTATGCGTCCTTGGATTGCTGTTGCATATTCAGCTCTAGTAGCAGTAGCTACTGCAGTTTTCTTGATTTACCCTATTGGTCAAGGAAGCTTCTCTAATGGTATGCCTCTAGGAATCTCTGGCACTTTCAATTTCATGATCATATTCCAGGCTGAGCACAATATTCTTATGCATCCATTTCACATGCTAGGTGTAGCTGGCGTATTCGACGGCTCTCTATTTAGTGCTATGCATGGTTCCTTGGTAACTTCAAGTTTGATCAGAGAAACTACCGAAAATGAGTCTGCTAATGCAGGCTACAAATTTGGTCAGGAAGAAGAAACCTACAATATTGTAGCTGCTCACGGTTATTTCGGCCGATTGATCTTCCAATATGCTAGTTTCAACAACTCCCGTTCTCTACATTTCTTTTTAGCTGCTTGGCCAGTAGTAGGTATCTGGTTTACTGCTTTGGGCATCAGCACTATGGCTTTCAACTTAAATGGATTCAATTTCAACCAATCAATTGTTGACAGTCAAGGTCGTGTAATTAACACTTGGGTCGATATCATTAATTGTGCTAATCTTGGTATGGAAGTTATGCACAAACGTAATGCTCACAACTTCCCTTTGGATCTAGCTATTGTTGAAGCTAATTCTATAGATGGCTAATTACTCAATCCGATGGATTGTTAGTGTGTTTCAATCCTTGAAAAGCAAAAAAAAGCAGTATCAAAACCGAAAGGTTTAGTACTGCTTTTTTTTGCTCTCATTTTTCTGTCATAAAACTAAAAGTTATTGCGAGCAGAGTGCAATAACTATTTATTGTGCATCCAGCAGGAATTGAACCCGCGACTTTCCAATTATGAGTTGGGTGCTTTTACCGTTCAGCCATGGATGCATAATCATAAGTATCGGCTCAGATCTTAAATTGGGTATTTGCCTATTCATTTCAATAATCTTGAATACAACTAACTTGTTCGAGAGTTGCATTCAAGGTTATTTATCTTGCAATGCATCACTTTGATGTCCAGTTAGAGCTTTCCAACTTAACTGATGAATTAAGAACTACTAATATATTAGTTCATTATTAATTCATTTTCGGAGCTTAGAACCATTCTTCTTGAAATGGAATGACTGACCCATTCGCCTTAGGTCGGTGGGGTTTGCAGACCCCACTGCCCTAGGTGGGCCTCCAACAATAATCTACCTCCCTGCAGGGGGGGCCTCCCACTTCTATAATCTACCGATGGCCCTTCAAATAGTAGGGCTTAATTAATTAGCCTGCTAGCAACTCCCCTTAGAATAGTAGGGGCCTCCCACCCAAGTCAAATAAGGCGGTACCAAGCCCACCTGCCCTTCGGGACCAGGCCCCCCCTACAAGGAGGTAGATTCTATTCTTGGGAGGCCCCCCCGGTAGATTATTGTTGATACGCCTCAGGTCGGTAGCGAAGCTATACCGCCCTCCCTATTGCCACCCACTCGGTGGCCCTTCGGGACCTAAGGCATGCCTTCGACAGCCGACCCTATTGGCCTTAGGTTGCCTTCGGCAGGAAACTAACTAGAATCTACCTCCCAGGGGGGGCCTCCCACCCAAGACGAACCCCACCGACCATATTCACCTTAGGTCGGTGGGGTTTGTTTCGGGACCTAAGGCATGCCTTCGGCAGCCGACCCTATTGGCCTTAGGCCACCTTCGGCAGGCAACTAACTAGAATCTACCCCATTAGAATAGTAGGGGCCAGAGAACCACTTGCACCTTAGAATAGTAGGGGGGTGGGTGGTCAACTCCCCCTACTATTCTAATGGGCCGGAACTATGATTCCCCTCCACCCGCCTCCCACCCAAGGCATGCCTTCAGCACTAACCATATGGCCTTAGGTGGGTTTTGTTTCAGGACCTAAGGCATGCCTTAGGCTACCTTCGGCAGGCAACAAAACCCCACCGACCATGCCCCTTCGAGACTGACCAAGCCCCGACCATACTCGCAACTACTATAGCGTCGGTCCTGAAACAAACCCCACTTATGCTAGTAGGCTAATGCCATTAAACCAACCCCACCGACCCCCCTACTATTCGCCAGGGGCCAACCTTCTAGTCCCACCCAACCTTGGCAACCCCTGGCAGTCCCCCCACCCGCCCTACTATTCTAAGGGCAACAATAATCTACCTAGGCCTCCCAAGGCCCCTGGCAAATAGTAGGGGGGTCGGTGGGGTTGGTCCCTAGGAGCCCTAGCCCCCTACCCTGGCCCCCTACCTTGGCCCCCGCCCCGGCCCCCCCCACCTCGGCCCCTAGCAAATTGTAGGGGGCGGGTAGGGGGCCGGGGTGAGGTAGATTATAGAAGGCGGAGCCCGCCCTAGAATAGGGGGTGGTGGGGTCCTAAGGAATCAGCCTGCTATTCTAAGCCTACCTTAGCCCCCCCTCCCACCCCCCATTCTAATTGAGGAAGATCCCTACTATTCGGCTAGGGAGGGGCCCGGGGGGGAATCATAGTTGGGCCCCTCCGCTTTGCCATAGTAGGGCTATGGTAGTCGGTAGATTCTAGTGAGTTGGTGAATGGGTCGGTCCCGAAGTAGGGCAGGTGGGTGGCAATAAAGTTGTCCAACCCCACCATCCCATTCGCCAACTCACTAGAATCTACCGAGCCTCCCACGAATAGAATCTACCTCCTTATTCTAGCAGGCTATGCCTTCGGCACCGACCATATGGCCTTAGGGGGCTAAGTCAGTCTCGAAGGGCTGAGAAAAAGGGGTTGGGGCCTAGGATGGTGGGGTTGGTGCCCCATGGATGGTGGGGAAGGTGGCCCTCCCCACCCTAAGGCAAATGGGGTGGTGGGGTCCGCCTTGGGTAGGGGGGCTAGGGCTAGACCCCTGGAAGATAAATGGCGCCGAACCCCAAGATATAGGGTGGGTGGATATAGTTGTTGTGGGAGAGGTGGTTCATCATTGTTGGTGAAAGGACCAACGCCATAGTTGTGGGAGAGGTGGTTCATCATTGTTGGATGCCCACCGGGCCCTATTGCCAAGGTTGGGTGGGACTATAAGGTCCCCTGCATTTGGAGGGCATGTTACGTATAGAAACTAGCCTCATTCTATAGTAGGGGCCGTCAACTAGATAATGGGCACCCCACTTCTCATCGTTTCTCGACCCTAGAGTTCCCACCCACCCGGCCACAGTGTAACAACAGGAGGATAGCGTATTACGTCAATTCATTGATCGAAGTGTTTCTGCATTCCTCCTCCCTGGCCCAAGTTACTACATATTCCGTTGCCCCGGAAGACCTCCATTTCTACCCATTGATCGTTGCCGATGAACCGTTGCTCGAAAGACTAGTAGAAATGTTGCTTCCCTCCTAACCGATATGCATGTAGCCATTGATCGACCACGATTCGGTAGGTCATGACTTCGCGAGGCGGCTACAATAGCAAGAGGAAATGCCTATCTCAATCGTTGGTACGGGATCAGAATTTTAGGGTGGGTGGGCCCCCTACTACTCTAAAGGGTGTAGTTGAGTTGGTATGAGTTATGACTTGCCCCACTATCGGTCTCGATCCGGTTCTTTCTTGCTCGGATGGAGCCACCAAGGGCCTGCCTTTGGCAGGGCCCCCTTAATTAATTCGCCTGCTAGAATAAGGAGGTATATTCTATTCACTTTCTCACCCTATTGCCTATACCCACCCGCCCTTCGGGACCGACCATGCCCTAAAGCCCCTATATCTCCCACCCCCCCGTGGGGTTGGACCATCCATATTTGCCAGCCGACCATATTGGCCTCTCACCCCACCATAAGACCAATATGGCCGGTGTTGAAGGCTGCCAACTATGATTCCCACCCAACCCGGCAACCCTTGGCATTCCCCCCATCCAAGGCGCCTTAGAATAGTAGGGGGGTCGGTGGGGTTGGTTTCGGGGGGGTGGGAGATAGGCGGGGCCTTAGGTTGGAAAGTTGGTACTCAATAGATAGTCGGGTCCGCCTAATGAAGGTGGGGTGAGACGGAGGTGGGTCCGCCACTCCCAACTTGAAGAAAGGGTTAGATGGAGGATAATGTCTATTTGCCATCCGGACCCCTAATTCGGGAAATCGGCTCAGGTTAGGAATCCTAACTCAACCCAACCTGACTTCTATCTGCCCTGGAAGGGTTTAGTAGAAATCCAGATTGGGAGAATTCAGGGAAGGAGGAGAGAGAAGAGAGATTATTATTGGTAGGCTAGGCAGGCCCCAGAAAACTATTAGGCAGAAATCAATACTTTGGCTAGGCCCTTGATAGATCTATCGGGCAGGCCCCCGAAAGCCTATTTTGGCCTAGGAACATTTTGAGTCGGAAGGAAGGAAGAGGATTCAAGAAGGATGGAAAGGGGGTGAAGGTTGGGTCCACCATCTCTATCGGGCCTAATGAAGGTGGGGTGAGACGGAGGTGGGTCTGCCACTCCCAACTTGAAGAAAGGGTTGGATGGAGGATCAATACCCCCAAACTGAAGAATACGCTCATTCGCTTTGCGACTGTGCCCCCCCTACCCCCTGTTGGGCAGTATGTCCCCCTTTGTTTTTGGACTACGGGGGCCAACCGCCTGGGGGGAGGCACACTCGCAAAGGGAATGAGCGCCCACCCCCCCTCCTCAGCACAGGGCTCCCCCCAAAGAGGGGGGATCCCTGCACTTCGGTAGTTGGGGGGGTGGGAACCCCACCCAACATCGACCTGTTATGAAGGATGGTCGGAAGGATGGATGGTTGTCAAGAAGAGCCCGGGCGGAGAAGTAGGATGAATCCTAACTCAACCCAACTCGCTATAGTAGTTGCCCCGTAGGGGGGTCAGCGCCGAAGTCTCTCAGGGCTTTTAGGGGAAGTGAGAAATCCGGATTGGGAGAGTTAGTTGGAGGAGGAGACATTCTTTCATTCTTGAAAACAAGGTACAGGGGGAAACACAAAGGAAGGAGAGACTTTGATACCATAGTTACGAAACAAGCCCCCTAGGGTTAGGGGAATAACAACCAACCCCAACTATGTTACGTAGAGTAATTGGAAGTAAGTAAGGTTCGTTAGAGCGAATGGGACGGTGGGGTTGGGATCGACCATTATTTCTGATTCGACGGAAGGAACAAACGAGGAGTTTAGATTTAGAATTACTAGTTGGCGAGAGGTACAGGGCACCTCCACCCCTATCGGGGCTCTGGCCCATTCTTCCAACATAGACTCAACCCAACCCGCTATAGTAGTTGCCAATATGGTCGGCGCCGAAGGCTCTCAGGGCTTTCAGGGTCGAATAGAAGGTGGGGGGGGGTTGGGGAGAGGGGACAAAGGAGGAGTAGAGAGAATTACCTTGGCCTATCCAATACCCCCCTTCTTACGGCGGGGGGTATTGGGCCGAGGGGGATGTTACGTATGAATTTCTGATTTGAGCTCTCAAGCAAACGAAGGTAGGAATGTTACGCGCCCAAACAAATGAACAAACAAGATATTCTTTCTACTAGAAAGAAGAACTTCAGTATTACCTCTTTATGAACTAGTTTTCTTAATGAGAAGTGGGCGCCTCCGCCCCTATCGGGGCTCCGGCCCAGGATCGCAACTAGGAACCAACCGACCTAATTCTCATTTTTCTATTTCTCAGTGGGCTCCGCCTTAATGGTTGGAGTGAAGGTTCGACTCCTTCCTGCTCTTACTAGCTATAGGGCGAATGCGACTCCATGGGTTAGGTAGGTGTAAAACGCCACCTTTGGATAGTCCTATAGCGACCTCCTTGCCGGCTATCGTTTGTCGTCAAGGCCTGACGCTAGCTTCAACCATACCTTAGGTTAAATGGTATACCCAACATTAGAGAACTATTTCAAGCTAAGGTGGAAAGAGAAATTCTAGATTGAGGCAGCTCAACACCGCTTGATACAGCGCTAGATTTCCACCTTCTCTCTAACATGGGGGTCCCGGCAACCCGGGTGATGCAGCGAGTGGGTCGAGGTCAACTCGGGGGGCTCCTACAGACTAGGGAGGGTGATTACTTGCGGGAGGCTAGTCTACGTACAAATGAGTTGGTCCCCCGACCAAAAGAGTATATAGAGTAGAGTGAGCACCGCTCACCGATGGTAAATAGCTAAGTTATGGGTGGGTAGATAGGGAAAGGTAGTTAAGGATTGAAGGGGAGGCCAACCATAGCAGGGGATGTTGTTTAGGCGGGAGCCGATGGAAAGGCCATCGGATGAAGGAACGGTTAGGCCAAGAGGATGGAAAGGGAAATGAGATGGGAACCTTCACTACTTGGTATTGGATGGGGATGGGGGGGAATGGATTGAAGATTAGTCTCTCGGTCAATATGATGGGTGGAAGAGTTCACACAGGAAGGGGGGGATCATAGATGGTGGGCGCTAGGGTGGAAAGAGTAAGGACAAGCAAGCGCATCGGGGAAGTGGTGGGTCGACCAATAGAGTGGGGAAAGGTAGTTCAGGATAGACTTCAAGCGGTAGATCGAGTTGAAGGATCGCTAACTCTACTCCCACTAACTATAACTATTCGAGCACTACCAATTATACCACTCTAGATAGAACCTAACCTACCACTTATGGTGGATGGTGTTTAGTTTCCACTGATAAGAAGGCGGGTATTGGAGAATTGCCTCGGCTTATCCAATACCCCCTATTGGGTGTATTGGGCCTCGGGGCCGGTGCGGACCCTATAGTCTATATAGCTGCTCTTGGCCTAGCCCTGGATTCACCGCCTACCTACCTGGCGTATGATCTCTTCCTTCAACTTTATCACCTGACTGGAATAACTCTCTCTACTTTCAAACGGAAACGGAGTCGACTGTAACCTACTCGTGAACAGTTTGTGATTCAGCAGATTTGTCTCTAGAGTTTCGATCCCTGCTAGAGTGGGTGCCAAGCCGGGCCCACCTTTTCTTCATGGTGGACTAATTAATCCTCCATCTATGTTGTTGATGGTTGGCAATGAACCCATGTACGACTAACTATTCCTGCCATACTATCCACTGACACATTGGTTGAAAGTATTCTCTGTGCCCTGACCAGCATCATTGTGGGGAGTTTCACCCCACAATGCACGTGTATGGGATTTTTCCCTTCCTTTCAACCTTTATCTCTCGGTTATAGATACGATAGGCACTCTTATAATCCTCAGTTCAGGTTGGGGATAAGTGGCGGACCTGCTATCGTCACCTGCCTGCCATCGGATTAGTGGTTTCCGCCGTTACAAACCAGCTAGTTTTCAGAGTTGGCAAAGAAAAGGGTGAAGAAACGGGAGCTAGATCTTTGTCCGCACCTTAGCAAGTGATGGTTGTCGAGCTCGGTGGGGTACTTCTTGGCACTCTCTAGTGGGGTCGACACGGCAATAGTCAGGTTGGTTACGGTGATGCCCGCCC
Organism: Sequoiadendron giganteum; assembly: GCA_007115665.2. Taxonomy (NCBI): domain Eukaryota; kingdom Viridiplantae; phylum Streptophyta; class Pinopsida; order Cupressales; family Cupressaceae; genus Sequoiadendron; species Sequoiadendron giganteum. Next base: position 512,504,303 of record CM021104.1, on the reverse strand, counting down.
AAAGCTCACTAAGGCTACCATTCATGGAATCTAGCTTATCGAATGCCGCAAGTCTCTTCTTTAAGACCGTCACTAACCACGTGGTTGCCATAAACTACGCCCCGTGCGCCCTTTCTAGCATGGGGATATGCCCCATCATCGATTTTGTATACATATCTTTGTTTTGATCAGATTGACGCATGGATGGACGATCCCCTAAATAGTCGAGGTGATGATGGGGAAAGGGTTTCAAGAACAGAGGTTGATACCGGCATTCTTGCATTATTAAAAGACTTTCGCCTGTGGTGAGACGACACTCACCGAGGTGGACCAAGGCCTTCTGCCAAACTGGGCACTCACTAACTAACCCATTGGCCCGGGCTCCATCCGACCGACGACAAAACCCTAGCCCATTTGACCGGGATTCATTTTGTTGCCGAAGGACCCCCGAGGTTAATTAGGCCAGAAAGAGTTGTTCGGTTCGCTCCAGATGGCGCCGGCTAGATTTCTCACTAATGTTCATAAGCTTGCACCGCCTATGTGCCCTCAGATGGTTTTACCTATCTCGACGAACCATAGAGAATACCCGCGCAAAGCCGGGCTGCCTTAGCCAGTTCCAGCAACCACATTGTGCCTACGGGTAGAGCATTTGCCTGCCCATCAGTGGGGACTGATGGATCGAACAACAGTCATGTTTGGACATTTGCGCATCTCGCCATACCCCCTACATTACAACGAGTTGTTCTCTCATAAGTTCATCAGATTGGACAAATCGGTGATATCTTTAGTTGGGCCAACAATGGTATGGAATCATAGATTCTATACATAACATGCCATAGATAATGAGATGGGAACATTCTAGATAGAATTCGATGGAATTGAGTTGAAAAGTGGCGAAATGTGAAATTCGATGTAATGAGATGAGTAGATTTGCCCCCACCCCCAATTTCGGTCCCCCATCCCTCTCATTTTGGCCACTTTTCCCGAGCGGAAATTGAATCCCACCGAGTGAAAGGCTCTTTCTTTTCACACCCCAACATGTTACGTTTAGATCGAACTCAATCTCGATCGCCCCTAGCTAGGGGAGTTTCCTTTCGTGCAATGCCTACTACATTCTAGAATCAAACCAGAATGAATACAAATTCTCCCATGGCACAAAACCTCATCAATCATCACTCGAACAGAAAATCGCTATCTCCTCAACTGGGAGAAACCAAAGGCCACTCCACTAAGCTCTTACTACTATGCCTTCTCTTCTTACTACTCGGTATATCGATTGGAGACATTTTCTTCGGGGATAAAGCATTACCACCAGCAGGGGCGGATGATCCCATGCCCCCCCTACTTCAGCAGCTTGGACAATTGTTTCAAGATTGCTGGCAATATATCGCAACCAAACTCTCTGAAAAGCTGGCTAATTGTAGTGATTCTTGGATTTTTACTCTTGTTGCTCGAAGCACTCACTACTACTGTAGGGGAGGGATTGCCGCCTTCCATCGAGCCAGACATAAATGATGAAGAGCCTCTGAATCCTGCTCTACCAGCTCCCACTACAACCGGAGGGGAGAGTTTGAGTTTATCTGCACGAACCCCCACACCACCACCCCAAGTAATAGAACGCGCGCCCGCCGCCCTAGAAGCTCCAATTCAAGAGGGACGGCAAAGCGCAACAACTACTGCTCACGTGGAATCCCCCCACCCTAGTGAGCCTGGTAGTTTCCCCCCCCACCTAAGAGAACAACTCGAATGGTACCGCCTCCTCAAGGAACAGTGGCAGAACCTCTATGGAGACCAAACTCCAGAGCAGGTCCCAGAACAGGTTTGTAAGCGCATGGCTGAAGAACCTACCATTTAGGGGGGGAATTCCAACAACCCACTAGCCCCTACTCGACCCGGCCTCGCCGGTCTACTCGATGAACTCAATCGAGGATAAATTGAGAGGGGCGGGGCGGCTCATGGCTCCTCCTCGCATTTAGTCACTCGAAGTGATAGATCGAGGAGTGACTAAATGCGACTCGAGGAGTTTAACGAAAATGTGTCATCAGCTTTTACCGGTTGAATGATGAAACAATTTGGCCATATGTACCAAAAGCAGTGGGAGTTTCGGGAGACATGGCCTTCTCGCCTAATAGGCTAGATCGAATCCCACCCTGCTGGGGCAGACCCCATTGGCCAACCCCACCTAAGGCCATATGGTCGGTGCTGAAGGCTGTCTTAGGGCATGGTCGGTCCAACCCCACCATCCCATTCATCTTAGGGTAGGTGGGATGGGGTCCTTAGGTGCCGAAGGCAGGAACGGACCACCGGGGGGGCCCCTACTATTCTATGGTAGGCGCCCCCACCCCTTTCTAGTTATAGTAGGGGATGGACGTGAGACAACGGAGCACCGGTCTCATCCCCATTCATCGGCGGCTACTATAGATGGGGTATCACGTATATAATGGTGTGGAATCTCACCTGCTGCCTATCTCAGTTCATGCGAGCTGTTCACCTACCATTATAGTTGCTAGAATCACCCAGCCGAATTGTAGGTCCTCCAAAACTAGTCCCCCTACAATTCGGCTGGGATGAGTAACGTTGCCCCAACCCCGGCATGTTACGTATAGAATTTGGGTGGAGGGGCCCCTACTATTCTATGGTAGGCGCCCCCACCTTACCCCTATCAAGTTTCCCACCCGATCTCCAGTTTCCATCCAACCTTCCATGATTAGGCGGGGATCGAACCCGCCACCTGCCTACGCGGCAGGGCAACCAGCTAATCACCCACACACCCACCCCTCAAGATCATAGTTGAATCAAGAGCATTTTGTCGAATGCAAATGTATTACCCGTATTTATCAAAGTGATGGTCTCTTTTTCTCAAAATGGTGGTCTCTTTTTCTCAGGTCGATCTCAAACTCTCGATCTCAAACTCTTCGAGAAATGGTTTAAGTTAAATCGGTGGTTGGGGGGAGGAGAACCACGGGATGGGATTGGGGTTCTACTGATTGAACTGGATTATTCGCCGCCAATTATTTGGGCATTACCCATATTCTATACGTAACATGACCTCGATGAACCCCTACTATCGGCTATCACAATTGGGAAGGTTCAGTTGTGCCTATAGAATGGTAGTAGGGGCAGGACCGGGCTTTGACCATGTCTCCCACTTCTGCAGTACATATGGCGCAAGACGATTTCACAGATCGAGGCCAGAATGTGATCGGGTGTTTCACGTCTTGCCATAGTGCCCGGCCAGATTCTATACATAACATGCTCGAATCAATCCCAAAATCGAGGGCTGGGGAACCGACGAGTTCAGGTCGGTGGGTGGGCAATATATATTTGAAGATTCTATACGTAACATGCCCATGCTATAATTGATAGGTGGGGCCCGGAATCGCCCTTTCGCGCTTTGCGCCCACGGATGGGTGGGAGTTATAGGCGCTTCGCGCCCACCCTGCCTTTCCGCTTTGAACTATAATGGGGGGGTGGGGGGGGCCCCTCCCGGGGGGGTAGATTAATTGATGGTATGCCTTAGGGGCCTTAGGGGCAAACTATATTAGCAACCGGGGCCATAGAATTTTAGGGGCCCTCCCCCTCAGAACTATAGCGGGTGGGGGGGCCCCTACAATTCTATGGTAGTTCCAAATTCTAGTTTCTCATGGGGATTCTAGCCCTTTTGTCCTCCCACCCACCCTGGGCTACAATACAATCACCCCGGGGGGGAGATATAGTTCGATGCTGATCAGGATCTATACGTAACATGGGTGGGAGGGCCGCCATTTTAGTTCGAACTAAGGCAGATTCCCTCCCCCCAATCTATAGCCTCCCACCCTGCAGCGCCCGAAACTATAGTTTCCCACTGGGGGGGAGGAAATAGTTCTCCGGCTATCTACCCACCCCCTTAGAATAGTAGGGGGATCCCACCCGGGAATTCAATTATAGCTGGGAGGGAATCATAGGGCCTAGCCCTCCCACAACGGCCCTTAGAATAGTAGGGCCCGGGCCATCTATTGCCGGAACTATAGTTTGGGTGGGGGGGCCCCTATAATTCTATGGTAGTTCCAAATCACTATATCTTGACTGAACTCCTCTCGAATGAGCGAGATTCGTATCTCACTACCATTCCCTATGAACACCCGAGACCATGCTTCACTCCCATTGGGCCAGGGTCTACTGCCCCCCCACCCCGCATAAGAGGTATGGAATTGACTCGCCTGGATTAGGGGGATGACCAGCTGTTTCATAACCCAACTGCCAGGTGGGGGGAGCCCTACTATTCTAAGGGGAACAATTATGAAAGAAGGGCAACAATTATAGAAAGGGCGCTCCTAGGATCATGTGGTGGAGTCGAGAGGTTTACTGTTGGTCCAAATGAGCGGGCCCCCTACTATTTTAAGGGCTGATTGAACGGTACGCGATAATACCCGACCACGGGTTTGGATACATAGCTAGCGGATTCGAAGTGATGTGTTCCTCGATCCAATGGGAATAGGGAGAATCCAGGCAGTGGCGCTATAATTCAGGCAGGGTGGGAAACAATAGCCCAGTCGAATAGTAGGGGTCGGGAGGATCAGAGTTCTGCGGGATCGAAATCTGATCACCAGGGTAGGGAGTCGAACCAACCGCTAATAATGGAGGGGGTGCCTTCCATCAATCACTGGCCATGACAATAATGGCACTTAACCCCCCACAACAACCCCAGCCGAATAGTAGGGGCCTCCCACCCGGCCCTTAACCCCGCACCAACTACCATAGAATTGTAGGGACCCCCCCACCTTGCAGGTCTAACGGCCCCTTTCGCGCTTCGAACTATAATGGGGGGGTAGATTAATTGATGGTATGCCTTAGGGCCCGGGGGTTTTCACGGCTAGACCCCCTATCGATAAATGGCTAGAACCCCCGCTATGTCCTCCCTATGAACAGGGTGGGAGGGAATCATAGGGTTCAGCTAATTTGGGTGGGAGGGAATAGTAGTTGGGGTGGGTGGGTGGATATAGGATAAGTCCTCCCACCCACCCCCAGTTCCGGGTGGGGGGGCCCCTACTATTCTATGGTAGTTCAAATTTGAATGTTCCAGTATCAAAACACGAGTGCAAAGGCGGAAGGGGAATGGTTTGCTTCAATGAATCGAGCTGACATGCATGGCACCGGGTGATCGCCTATTCCATCCTTCCTTCCAATTGTGGTGCAAAGGCATCGAAATCAAATGCTTGGATCTACTTTAGTCCTACAGGGTGGGAGGGCAACGGAACAACTATTCCCTTCCGGGACTCGATAGTTGGTGCTTCAGGACTATAGTTGGAGGAAGAGGCTAAGGGGCCATTGTGAGGGGGGAATTCTACTTGCCCACCCACCCCAATCTATAGCTGGGGGTTCTAGCCATAACTCGGTAGGGGGTCTAGCCGAACCCCCAGGAATTCTAGTTGCCAGGTGGGTGGGAATCAACCGGGTTCCTGGAACCAAGGAAGGAGAAAGCAACTAAGACCAGGGGGAGGGCCCTCGAAGCGTACGGATCTCTCACTACGCATCGACAAACAGAAGTGGCTGACTTATGGGCCGGAGGGAAAAGGAAGTCTTTCAAGAAGGAGGGACTGAGAATGTGATCAATTGCTTTTGTTTCCTCCTACCCCTTCTGTCCGATGATCAAAATGCTAGCCAATTACTAGTAGCCTATCTTTTCAATCAAATGAGTGAGGAGGCTGGGTATCAATCAACAGAAGGTAGGCAGGTGAAGGGTGGTTTCCCCATGCTCTTCAAACCTCAGTGGAGGATAGCAACTACTACAGATCCTCTGCTTCTTGAGACATCTGGATGAAACCTATAGTTCAATATTGCGCGCACTTGAAAGCGGATTGATTAAGAAATGAAGGAGAAGTTGCTCGGTCTGCAGCGGGGAAAAGAAGACTTGGGTTTCCTCTCCCTCTTGATCGACTACCCCCCCTTATCAATTCCAATCGATGAATCAATTAAAGGGGTTGAGTCAAACCGGGAAGCAATAGTTCTGGGAATAGAAGGAAGTTGCCCGGGTATTGGATAACCTAGCTGAGACAGTGAATCGGTCGGAGTGGGGTTCGGATGAGAAAGAAAAGATGGTATACTCCCTAGCCTTGCCACATTGGATCCCCTACCTTGAGGGGAGGAGTGACCTAGACCAACATATTGACCTGGCCTCGCAACCGGAATAAGGGAAATGACCTGCTGAAGAAGACTGAAGGGGTAAAGAATCTCGTGTTCGACCCGCCCCTGAAACCGCCTACCTTCCTCTCCAAACCCCAGTAGAGTGAAACTCACTCCTGAACAAAAATTGCCACTCCTACCACCAACTAGAATCCCCTGGGGTTCTAGAATCATCTACCCAGGGGAACTATGATTCCTGCCCACTCGAATCATAGTTGTGGGATAAGTAGTCGATAAATGGCTAGAACCCCAGCGAATCATAGGGTTCCCTTGAACTTGTCTTCTGCTTCGAATGTATTGAATATGGTCCGTCACCATCACCAGCACCAGCACCAACAGCACCTCCTAAAAGTAGTATTCTCACACCACTTCCCCACCCATGCCCATGCCTTCCCCTGAGAACCTCTGATGGTAGTTTCACCTCTTCTACGCCCGGATCAGAAGGATTTGGTATTGAATGCCCCACCTCCTATAGTAGTAGCTCACCCAACCTTTCTTCCTTGACTGCATCATTATTTGTTTGATGACCGCCCCTCCGCCTGTCCAATCAATGAGGACTAGGAACCACTGATTAGTCAAGTGTCTCTTTCGAATGTCTCGAATCCCCTATCGAATCCTTAGATCTTCGTTCTATTGAATTCCCCCCTCCGCACCCAGATGCCCATGGGATGGGTGGGAAGAGATAGTTGGGGTGGGTGGGGGGAGATAGAAGGGGCTGGGTTGGGTAGGGATTCTAGTTGAATTGGAAGACTGAAGAATTCAACAGAATCTCCTGCCTGCGACCCGCCTTCCATATTTGTTGTTCGACCAGCCCGGGCTTGGCACCGGCCTGGACTGTGCCAGATTCTTCTTTTGAAGAATCCAGATGAAGGTTATAGGATACCCTGCTGCTGCCTCCGAACACCTTCCTCTTCAATCAGAGGTGGGAGTCGATCATAGGAGAACAAGCACTGGTTATGAAGCGGTTCAGGACTCCTCTTCCGAAAGGGATAGGGGACTAATCAAGCTAGATCCACCCGGGAACCCTATGATTCCCACCCACCCCGGGGAACCCTCTGAGGGGGGGGGGTGGGAGTAGTCAAGTTCCGGATAGCCGGATAACCCCCCACCCAACGAACGGGGAACCCTATAGTTCCCACCCACCCGGATATAGTAGGGGCCCTCCCTCCATCTATAGCCTCTCGGAACTTGACAATAATAGAAACCTGACCACCCACCCAACTACCGAACCCAACCCATCAACAACCCCATAGAATAGTAGGGGCCTCCCACCCGTTCCTATTGTCCCACCCACCCGCCAGGGCCGTTGGCCTATAGGGGAAACTAACAGCCCTGGCTAAGAATAGTAGGGGCCCACTACTAATCTACCTCCACTATAGTTCCCACCCACTACTATTAATTCTGCAGGGTGATAAGGAAGCAATAGTTCCGGGAATTCTAGTTCGCCCGTCACCCACCCGGGAATTCTAGTTGCCTCCACTGGATGATCAACTGCGTGTGTGGGGATGGGTGGGGGGTTAAGTTCTCTACAGCCCATATTTCATTCTGAAGCTTCCCCCTCTCTCCGGGCAGTACCACTTAATAGATGACGCAGGGAGGGCTCTTTCTCTCTATACCGAACAGCCGCTAGCTCTGGAATTGGTGAATCAGCCAGCTCCGGATCCTGATCCCAATCTATAACTGGTGGCTATGGATCTGCGACTGGATTTGCATATGGATCCGTAACTAGTTTCGCCACTCGGTCTACTGGATCCAGGACTGGATATGGACCCAGGCCCAACTATAGCCTCCCACCCACCCCAACTTTCTCAAATTAGGTCCGGCCCATTAGAATAGTAGGGGGAGTTGACCACAACTATGATTCGGGTGGGCGGGAATCATAGCTCCCCTGGGTAGATAATTCTAGATGGGTGGGGGGTTAAAGGGCCTCCCACCCACCCAATGACTACCCCATAGAATAGTAGGGGCCCACCCACCCTGCATTAGGGCCTCCCACCCAGGATGGGAGGGAGATATAGTTGGGTGGGTGGGTGGAAGAGCCGGGGCCGGGTGGGGGGGAATTCTAGTTCCCGTTGGGAGCCACTACTTACTGATACGAATGGGATTTCTTCGGGAATCAGGAATGAAAGCTATATTCGGTGGCCACAGGGCAGGGATAGAGGTACGAAATAAGCAAGGAACTTATGGATGGAATGCACTACTTGTTAAGGGCTCTTCATCTGAAGCACCCACCCCTACTACGAGATCGAAACTATAGGCCTCTCCCTCGGCTCTCTCGGTAGCTGGGTCAGGGATCTCCTCATCCCTTTCCGAGGCAACCATGTGAGTCGATCAGTGGGTGGCATAGTTGGGTCGCCTTTCAAAATTGGGGGTTTAGCGAGTGGAGAGGCCGAGAGGGTGTCACGTATATAATCGGTTTGGCCACACAGCTGATGATTTGGCCAAGGCTTCTCAGGCCAAGTTAGTTGTGTCAGGGTTGATAACTCCACTCGGCCAAACGTTTGCCCACCTCGTCGAAAAAGCCCCCACCTAGAAACCGCTCCCAGGTTCAATAGGGCTATAGCATACGGATAGGCCCCCCCTTTATATAGTATGGTAGGGGCTATAGATAGGCGATCATAAACCTAAAGGTCGAGCATGCTTTATCGGCTGACCAACGCATAAAGATTGCCATTTCAAGTCGTAGGGCTTGCTATCACCAATCAATAGGTTGAGCCTTGCGCCATCACCTATTGATCGGCATAAGTGCAATTGGCCATCGCATGAATCAGCCCTCGACTGCCCAGTCCCCCGCAACTTCAAATTGTCAGGTGGGGGGGAACTATCTAGCCAGGTGGGGGGCCCCACCAACCCCCCTACCCCCCTACGGGGCCTTGGGTGGGAGGATTAGCCATTGGGTGGGGGGGAACTATCGAGCCGAGTGGGGGGTTAAGGCACGAGCCCGGGGTGGGTTGGTGGGTGGAAAGGGCCGGGTGAGGGGTAATTCTACCCCTAGGTGGGGGCCCCGGCACGTTGGGCTATTGCTGAGATCGAGCAATAGTCAAACCTACCAGTCGAGCTAGTCGATGGTTAATCCCATACCCTGATCCACCTTCCCTGATCGGTGGAGAGATAGGATGATCGGTAGAGAGATTAGATGCCAAGTACCAGCCACCTCAACTCATAGGCAGGTACCGACCAGCACCCACCTCCACATTCACAGTCACGGATCCAGATGGTAGGCATGGGAAGAGATCTCAGGATCAGTCCATACGATGGGTGAGCTTGCAACAGATCGTCCAGACATTGATGATGAGGCATGATCAGATTGCTATCGATCAGCAGTTATAGCCACACCATCCATAGCCAACATCAATCCATCTATCCAGCCATCACTCCCAGTAATAGACAATACGCAGGTACCAACACCCCACCCCCCCATCCTTACCATCCCACCTACACCTCTCCTTCATCATACAGCCCCTCCCCCCTACTACTCAAGGGTGGGAGAAATGAATGGTGGGAGGAAGGATAGGTAGAGCTCATATACGTGACATTGGTAGGGCCCTACCTCCCCAGCCCCCATACCTCCATCTAACGCGAGGGGGCTCTGGGTAGGGATCCCCACCCATATTGCTTGAAGGCCCTCCTCCTATTAGCCACTGTCGGGCTAAATCTTGTGGGGGGGAGGCTCGCCCATCAAATTAGGGGTTGGGAGGGGGGTAGGTCCCCGTACTCCACCTACCCCCATGTAGTAGGGGTGGGGGCTAACCCTTCATCAGCAGGGTGGGGTGGGAAGGACCCTACTACCTCCCCAAGGGAGGCCCCTTCCAACCTACCTATTCCCCACCCAACCCCTAGACCTCCATCTAACGGGAGGGAACTCCCCTACTATAGCTGTCCCCCCCCTACTATTCTAAGGGGCATGTTGCCGATGAAGACCATTGTTTTGTAAATTAATCAGGGGGAAGAATACTACCTATCTATCTAGTTTGGAGGGCAGGTATGTTACGTAGATATGTGATGCATCTACCTATAGCAGCTACATCATCTAATCAACTAACCTAAGCTCCTAAAGTGCTCTGAGGGAGAGAAATCAATCACTCCCCTTATCGGTAGGATCTCGGGAGAGTGTAACCAAAACATTGGCAGTATATACCCCACCCGGCGCTTCGCGGGGGGAGGCTTTCTCACCCTATTGCCTATACCCACCCGGCGGCCCTTCGGGACTATAGTAGTTGCCCCGTTGCCACCTTTAGAATAGGGGGGGTCGGCTGCTGAAGGCAGGCCCCCTTAGAATAGTAGGGACTAGAATCTACCCCATTAGAATAGTAGGGGGAAGGGGGGGGCCTCCGCCCCGAAAATTCTATGGGGCCCTACTATTCTAAGGGGTGCCCCAGGAGCCCCCACTTTAGAATAGGGGGGGTCGGTACCAACCCCACTATCCCATTCGCCCTTGGTCCTCGGGGTTGGACCAACCTAAGGTGTATCAACAATAATCTACCTCCCTATGAACTACCATAGCCCTACAACAATGATTCCCCCCTGGGCCCCTCCCTAGCCGAATAGTAGCGATCTTCCTCAATTAGAATGGGGGGTGGGAGGGGGGGCTAAGGTAGGCTTAGAATAGCATGTTGATTCCTTTGCCATAGTAGGGGCTCCCACTTCTAGAATCTACCTCTAAGCAGGGGGGCCCGAGTGAACTTGAAGGGCATGGTCGATGGGTAAGGCCTACCTTCGGCAGTCGACCATATTGCAAACCCCACCGACCATGCCCCTTCGGGACCGACCCCCCCTATGGGCACCGCAACTACTATAGCGTCGGTCCCGAAACAAACCCCACCCGCTTACCAATATGGTCAGTTGCCGAAGGCATGCCCCCATAGAATAGTAGGGCTATAGCGGGTGGGTGGCAAGAAAGTGGTCCCGAAGGGCTGGATGGTGGGGTCGCTGCGGGAGATAAAGTAGGGAGAAAAGTAGTTCCAGGGGGGGGGGAATTCTAGCTGTTCCCACCCACCCGAGCCCCTTTATAACTATAGTGCTAGGTAGATAGGCCCCCATTACCGCTTTATCTTCCTCCCACCCCCCCATCCTATTTGCCTTGGGTGGGAGGACAAAAGGATTACTCTGCTAGTTACAACTAGAATTCCCGTAGCCCACCCGTTCAATTCCCCCCCACTCGGGCCGAACTCTATTATCCTCCCACTCGGCCCATTAGAATAGTAGGGGGAATTCCCTCCCATCCCTCAATTTATCCCACCCACCACAACTGTAGGGGCCCGGGGCGAGAGAGTACCATCAGGTCCTCGCCCCGCTGCAAAGCAGCGGGGTAGGCGAGTTAATGAGTTGGAGAGCACTCAACCCCTGGGGGCCCCCCTCTCTGAATTAAGTCAAGGGCCTATATAACTATTCGCTCTCCCGAGGGTGGGCATAAATGATCTAATTGATGACCTAGATGAGAACCGAGGCCTTTCCAGCTAGTGACTCAAGACTCATAAACTTGAGTTGTCGTTAGTTAGTGACTTAGATACAATGCATGGCATGCAACTCACTTTCACTTTAGGATCCCCACCCACGTAGTTCACCGGTGAAACCAACGACTCTTTCTACTCCTATTAGATCGAGAACCCGGGAGAGCACTCAACCCAACCGGGGGGTCGAGGGGTGAGCCCCCGCCAACCGTAGGGTCCTACCGCCCCTACTATCTCTAGGCAGAGATAGGCTCTACCTCCACCCCCTACCGCAACGGACACCAATTCCCCCCCACCCGGAAGTAGAAGGGCTATAACCCCCCTGGGGGGGTGGGAGGATATAGTTGGTGGGGGGGGGCCTACTATTCGCCAGGTAGCGGCAAGGGGAACTACTACTTCTTCCCACCCACCCAATCTATCCTCCCACCCACCCCAGCCCCCGGGAATGGAACTATAACTCCCTCCCCCCCTGAATGTCGAGTTGTGGGAGGGCTAGGCCCTATGATTCCCTCCCACCCGGATATAGATCGTGTAGGTGGGTGGGAATGTCAAACATAACCCCCCGTGTGGAGGGAATTCTAGTTCGGGAATTCTAGTTCCGGAAAGAAATTTGCTATAATTCAGGAACTTTAGCGGCCCTATAGTTCCCCCCTGGAACTAAGTTTCCCACCCAGCGCTTCGGTGAAGACCGCCCAGCAAGTGAGTTGGCAGCCTTCAACACCCACCCCTACTCTTCTAAGGGGCCCTACTATTCTAAGGGGCCCCTTTGCCACCAGGGGGGGTCGGCTGTCGAAGGCAGGCCCCCCCCCTTAGAATAGTAGGGGGCAGGGGGGGGGCCTCTGCCCCTAAAATTCTATGGGGCCCTACTATTCTAAGGGTCGCCCCGGGAGCCACCACTTTAGAATAGGGGGAGGGGGGTCGGTGGGGTTGGTCCCGTGGGGTTGGTGGGACCGACCCATTCGCCTATAACCCCGCTGACCCAGCCCTTCGGGACCGACCTAAGGCAAGTTGGATTACAATACAAAGAAATCTTGTTAGCCAACTTAAAATGAATTATCTATAAATAATCTATAAACCATATGTCTAATAAATTTTAGGAAACAAACATATTAGCATCATAACATTTTATTTCATAAGCTTAGGTGTTTTCTTTGTTTGGAATACATCTTTCCTTAAATTTATGGATATAGACTATTTAGTTTAAGTTGTAGATAGACAACTGTGAGCAAATAGAATGTATTTGTCAAGTCAAAAATGCCATCTTATTTGTGTGGAAAATAAGAGACTAAAACTTACCGAGGTGAAAAATATGTAATAATACAATAAAACTATGTTATAACATTGATAATTTTGTAAAACACCAAGATGCATTAATATATGTAATAATGCAATAAAACTATGTTATAACATTGACAATTTTGTAAAAAACCAGGATGCATTAATACTTCTAATAAGGGTTTACAAGAAGTTGTTTTACTTTGAAAATTCAAGTCTAGTCATTAGAGAATAACATACATGCAGTGCTAATGATAGGTCACATATATGAATGTAGAAAATCTAAAATCAAGCATTAATTTTTTGCCAAATGCTACATTAGAATATGTATAGCTATTTGTGATTGAAGAATATCAAAGAAGTTTTCACTTTATTAAACTAAAACATAAAAATACATAGTCATCAATTCAGTACCAATTTCTACAAACACCGTAAAAAAGTGCATTCCCAAACAGCTGATATGACCCATATTTCAAATCAACTCTTACTCCTAAAAGTGGTAAATACTTATACACCACAACTGAAAAAAAGTGACTTTGATTGATTTGTTTTAAATGTGTTGGGTTGATGAGAATTATAGTACATAGAATACAAGTTCCAATTTTAGCAAGGATACAAAGTCATGAATTCATTCAAAAAAATGCAATGAATTAAATCTCAATGTGAAAGCATAATGAAGATTTCATTGAAGATAATATCCCATATAATGCATAAGAAAATTGGGTTCTACACATATATTTAATGAAATAACTGAATTTGTAGACTATTAGAAGAGTCTACTTAGTAATCCATAGACAAATTTGAGCATTCCTTTTATTATTTGTGAAAAGACACCATGCCAAAGATTTGTAAGGTTTTTACAGTTATATGATTGGCAACTGATCACATATACATCTAGAAATAAACACAATACCAATGAAGATACTCAAATAAGATTGATTCCATAAGATTAAAATGGGTTTATTATACTTTTGAGATGAACCCAAGTCATCAAAATAAAAAATATGTCTATTTCCTTCCTTGGAATAGAAACCCTAATTGTCTGAAAGTTTCTTTTGTTCTATTATTCTCCAAAGTAATTATCCCATCCCTATAAAGATTAAAAAAATATATTATATTTATAGTAAGTTTTTTCAAAGAGGAAGCATGCACATCTATAAAGGGGTGTTTAGAAGTGCTCCCACAGTTTCAATGCTGATTTTTTTGAACTTAAAAATTCCCTAGAGAACAAAGCTTAAAGAGAATATCAGACAAATTTTACCAAGGAATAGAGGGTAGAGAAAAGAGTGCAGAAACCTAGAACTTCATGGTCGAGAAACCATTTATTTCATCTTCCAAGAAATAAAGTAGGAGCTCTTGAGACCTCAAAGCGTAAGGTTAACATACTAACATTTTCAATGGAGGCCTGGTTGTGGTTGGCTCCCACCATGAATTTGGTATTGAATTTTTTTTTGAAGAGCTTACAGAGCATTGTGAGCTCCTCCTCAATGCATTCCCATGGTTAGATTTTTGAGATGCAAAACCTTCGATGAAGGCTACTTATAACAAAATTGGAATTTCCCTACTAAAGAAGCCATTCAATTTATTTTAGAGATGTTCACTTCTAATACATAAAATTGTGCAGATGATTTGCAGAGAGATTCTCCACAACTTCTCAATGCACCTACACACCCCCCTCTCACAAAATTCCTCTATCCTTTTTGCTTATGTGGGTGCCCACACCCTCTAATAGGAAACCCTTACTCATGCCATTTTCACATGCTTTGATGGGTGTTCATAACCTGTTCAACAACTCTTATTGTGGCACAAGCAGGGAGGATACCAGTGAACGATTTTACCTTAAAGATTCCAAGTCTTTTCAACAAACCTGTTTTGAGCATGTGCATAACCTACAACTATGGAAATCTGTGAGACCACAATTTTTGAGGCATTTCTTTCAAAATCCCGAAAGCTTCTTCTAAAAATCACCATATTGCGCATATCCTGCAATCATGGTATTCCATGAGACCTCATTTCATTAAAGGAATTCATACCCCCCATAATTCTCGTGCCTCCGTGATTCCACACTGGCTCCTAGCCCCATCCCTTCCTTATGCTCTCCTCTCTGTGTGTCATCTGAAAATGGGTTAGGGGTCTCCATTCAAGCTATTACATCTACCTCAATGCATTCCCTTCCCTCGTCCCTTCTTGCAGGAGATTAATGAAAAGAGGGGGATTAAATTCCTCCATTACGATGTGGACAGACCTTGTAATGACCCCAAAACCGAGTAAACAAAATTTTTCTAACATTTCTTTCCAAACATATAAAAGTAACAAGTAACAAAGACATTGCAATAAAATTCTTCCTTTCTTTATCAATAAATACATGCAAGTTACAATATATATTTCCACATGAATTCCATTTTCATTATAAATATAAATTAGAGTACAAAGTAAAATAAATTACATACATAGCTCGTAAGCTTTTGCACAAATAGTAGTAAGATGGTCCAGGTTCCATTCCTTTCAAATCTTGGTGTATTCGTCACCTGCGGTGGAGGAGAAACATCACTCAGGCGCTTTTCCGCCAACCACGGACTGTTAATGCGGTCCCCCACACATCTATCATTCGATAAATGGCCCTCCCTTCGAACAAAGAGATTGGTAAAGTAACCAGCTGCGACAACCCAACTGAGCATAGTGTTGTGTCCTATACATCTAGAACTTGCTATTTCACAATCCTGAACTAGCATGATGGATCACAATGAACTGACAGTGTAGTCTCAACTATCTCACATCTAAGTGGATGTCGTACCTTCCACTACTTTGGCCAAAGTATTCTCATTCAGTACTTCGAATGAAGGTCATCTATCATATACACTACTCAGGGCCGATTTGACTTAAGGCTATCTTACACTACGCGTAGGTTTTAGTCCTTCACTGGATAGTCAATCATCCTAGACTATCCTACCTCAATTACTTAAACAAGGAATGGAGTACAGTCAACAAGGGGTCCCTCTGGTACTTCCTAACATGGAAATCTTTATCCATGGAGTACATAGCTTTCTCTAGTTAACCTAATTAACTCTAAAGCTTTTAGACTACCTTGGTACTGAATCCACCCTCGTCCTAGTATTTAAATAACTAGTCCCTTTCCTTTATTTAAGGAGTTCAAGCAGTATTCAAGTAATACAAAACATAAGGTACTTTTACTAAGAAGTAATCAAACATTTCCCTTTTTATGTTATTCCTTTTCAAATTCTCCTATGAATTCAAACTAATTCATTTCAACAAGCTTTTAAGCTATTTCCAATTCCACAAGCCTTTTCTAATGAAATTTAAGCTATTCCCAATTCAACAAGCTCTTAGAAACATAGAGGCTTCCTAATGATATTCCTTTCATACTACAGCATAATGCAAGGCATAATCAAGCAAACTAATAACTCATTTTACAAGTCAATGACAGAATTTCTACAAAGATATTCCTCATGCCTGATTTCCTTTTGTGTATGAGCTCGATCGGTAGCTTCAGTTCTTGCTCCACCATCCTTCGCAGCCTTCTCTCAGCTTGAACAAATACTACTTTCAGGTAAATGCAATTTGGTATGAGGAAAAGTTGCTCTCAGCAATACAGTCTCAAATTGCAAATGGCTTTCACAAAATGGTAAATGGCTCTCACAATCTATCTCACAAAATAGTAATGATGGTTTATAGCCTACTGAAAATGCAATAGCAGTGATGGTGGATAAAGCTCTCACAGAATTCAATAGCAAAGTGGAAATTTAACACAGAAAATACCACAGTATAAAATTCAAAATTTCCAATGCAAAGGAGAGTGAGAGAATGAGTACTTTTCAACAGTGAGAGTGAACCTATTTATAGGTTTCGAATTCTCATGCTTACTACATTGCAAGCATGAGAATTCGACACCTCTTCCTTTGATAATGTCAAAATGTGCAGTGGCAACTGAATAACCAGACACACAGCAAAATGAGTGATGATTCAACATATTTTCAAAGAATGTTTCAACATATCACTTGTGAATTTCGTGAAGCAACCACGTACAGGTTTAAACATTAAACTTGCCCTCAAAAATGGCGGACTGAAGAACAAATGGCGTGTTTAGTTACTGTTTGAAAATTTCAAGGGTTTCCCACAGTCGTTTATAGTTTTCTTTCACCCATGCGTCCACAATGGTGGTGTTTCATACAGCTACGACCAAGTCCACATTGTGCGAACTGGGCGCGGGCTTCAAATGCTACCATTTTCCACTATTCATAGCTCAAAACAGTCGCGCGATTTCTTCACGGGAAGAAATCCACGATTTTCAAATATTTCTTTTAAGTCTTTCAAAAGTCTAAAGTTCAAACTTACATTTCCTTCATTAATTTTTCATGCATTTTCAATGGTCTAGTAAATTTCGAAATTCCTTTCCTTTATTTAATACTTTCTAAAGTTTGAATATTTTGAAATTCCTTTATATGGTAATACAAAATAATTACCAAAGACTTATACGTCTATTTCAAATCTTTCCAAAGGTTTAGTCATTTTAATATTCACATTAAAATGTATTAATATATTTTGTATTATATTCAATATAATATTATTATAGTTTTTAATTTACCTTTATTTAAATATATAAATATATCTATATAATATTCTAACATTACATTAGATATATTAATATATTATATTATCGGTAAAACTATAATAATATCGATATTAAATATATTAATAAACTTACCCAGTTTACACTTAAATATATCTATACATATTTATTTTCAAATCTCCAATTACGTTATTATAGGCCAGTCAGAGCACCTTTAATAGACGTAATTGCACAAACACGTATATATACTTTTAACTGTAAATTCCAGGCATCAGTAACTTATCAGTTTACATTCAAGGTTCATTGAACAATAAGTTAGTCAATCAAGGAGCACCACTCATAAAGCATAAAGAAGTAATCAGAAACTCCTAAGCCTAAGGATGACTTATCATGACAACTTAATCTGACTCAGTTCCCAAAACTCTCAGTGAAGTGTGTGTATGCTCAGCTTGATCAACTTTACCGGTTACTCGACCAAGCCCCTCTCCCGAGTGATGTCTCCCCTCTTCCTGGAGGAATAGTTCTTGTTCCTGCATCCACAGGCATACAATCTCGACAGTTACTTGTTCATAACATCAACAGTATACAAAACGTCTAAGTTAGAATATTCTCAATTCAATACTTTGCATGCAACATAACATCAATAGAAGTACCAACCAAATGAGATAGTCATTTAAATAGAGAACATTCATTTTGATAACAAAACACGTTTTATTCATATCAAAGATTCACACAATACACTCATTTGCCCTATGCAATAGTAGCTATACAATCAGGGTGTAACATATTCCCCCCCTTATGATTCATCGTCCTCGATGACCTAAGGTTTTATTCAAAGCATAAAATCCTAACACTACATTTATTCCTCATTCTTGAAAGTTTCAAGAACGTTTGATTGGTGTAATTTGGACATCAACTTGCCCATCATTCATGGCAACATGTTTCCTCTGCTGAAACATGGCCTTTTGAGTAGGCAGTGAGTTATCATGATGTTGGGTACCAAATGTTTTGTTAGGGCATTCATTTGCATAATGATTACCTTTACAAATAAAGCATCCTGCTCTTGGCCCTCTTTTCTCCATGATTTCCCTATTTTATTAACACCTTCACTAGCTCTGCTAGTGTCATCATACCTTGAGTTGTCTCTTTTCCAATCTCTTCTGAATTCCTTTTCATTGAAGCGAGATCTCTTCCCCTTCTTCTTTGTTGCATCATGCGCAAATTCTTCCTTCTTGGGGGTAACCTTATCGGGGACCTCAGTATCCTTCTTTTATTTTTCTCCTTCATACTGGGTTGAGTCTGCCTTAAGATTTTGTTCCTGCTTAATGGCCTTTTCATACACAAGGTCCATTGTGGTCGGACCATGCATATTGACTTCACCTCCAATATTTTTGTTAAGTCCCAAGATGAATTTCTTGATTCATAATCGTTCATCCTTATGATAAATGGGGACATATCGAAGAAGTCAAGTAAACTTCTTCCAGTACTCGTTGACTGACATGGTCCCTTGCCTCAATTCTTGAAAGTCAGAGAGTTTTTGGTCATAACAAAGTTGTGGTAACCACCGCTTGCGGAAAATCTCCACAAACTCTTCCCAAGTCAGCTTCCATGAACTTATATCAAGTTCCAACTTTTTGTTCATCCACCAATTAGAGGCTTCACCTGCTAATTGGTATGCTCCCCATGTTGCTTTAGTCACCTCATCGTAGTTCCTTATTTCAAAGTATTTCTCCATCTAGACTAGCCAAACATAGGCTTCATCACCGCCTGCACTGCCATCAAACTTTGGTGGTATTATCTTCTTCATGTCACGAGATAGCTCTGTGGACACTTTCTTCCTGTTCCTTTCAGCAGAGTTGGTTGGTGACTTTTCTCTATCATTGTGCTTTTCACCATGTCTATGAGACGAACTTTTTCCTTCTGTGTTGTTGTTGGTTATTTCCTTCTCCAACCTTTCTTTCTCTCTTTCATTTTCCAGACTGGTTAACCTTGCAAAAATCAAGTCGAGTGTTGCTTCTACACTGGTGGTTCTTTGTTCCTCTTCACGACTTGGACCAGGATTATTTCTTGTCCTTTCATACACTTTCACCATGTTTTAAAAGCTTGACTTAAACCTGAATTTTTAATACAAGTTAGCCTAATTATACTTTTAATCATCTTTTGGCAAACATATAAGCATTCATTCACAAGATTTTCATTCAAGTTTTGGTTCACCATTGTCACTTATTGACTTATAATAATATATTGCACATTCACTCAGCTGAATGTTTCAAAGTATGATCATGGTTTACAAAACCCTATCATTTATTTGCTAAACTAAAATACCCTTTCAGGATTACTAAGCAACTACTTGTCCACAATATATCATTTAAGACCTAAATCTTGTAAGTGAAGTTTTTCCAAAAACATTGTTTTCTTTGATGAGTTTTGTCCACTAGAACATTATGTTAGTTCTACTAACACAGACATATTGATATGTCTTATGTTCTACCATTTCCTTAAGAGAGTTTTCATGTCCTACCTATGATGACATCCGGTCTTCATTTCCTGGTATACTAGACATTACCTTGCAACATTCTGTGCAGCCTCTTACTCTATCTTTTCCTAGGTTAAAGTGGTTTCTCATCCGACATTTTCCATTGTCGTTCAAATGCCCTAATCTTGACATTATCCTTTTTCTTTAGAGTTATAAAACTATACTGTAGGATAAGGTTTATACTGGTCATTCTTTCTAACCTTCTTACATAACCTGATTGCATAATCTTCCGCAATTCTAGGTAATATCTTAAATTATTCTTCTTTCACTTTTCCTAAGTTCTTTTCCCTTGCTATTGTAGCACAAGAACTTTTCAACCATTATCTTTTGATAAGGTTTAGGCATTGTTGCGTAATGAGCTCATAGGTTCCAGAGCTAAACCTAGTAGCTCTGATACCACATGTAACGACCCCAAAACCGGGTAAACAAAATTTTTCTAACATTTCTTTCCAAACATATAAAAGTAACAAGTAACAAAGACATTGCAATAAAATTCCTCCTTTCTTTATCGATAAATACATGCAAGTAATAATATATATTTCCACATGAATTCCATTTTCATTGTAAATATAAATCAGAGTACAAAGTAAAATAAATTACATACATAGCTCGTAAGCTTTTGCACAAATAGTAGTAAGATGGTCCAGGTTCCCTTGCTTTCAAATCTTGGTGTATCCGTCGCCTGCAGTGGAGGAGAAACATCACTCAAGTGCTTTTCCGCCAACCACGGACTGTTAATGTTGTCCCCCGCACATCTACCATTCGATAAATGGCCCTCCCTTCGAATGAAGAGTTTGGTAATGTAAGCAGCTGCGACAACCCAACTGAGCATAGTGTTGTGTCCTATACATCTAGAACTTGCTATTTCACAATCCCGAACTAGCATGATGGATCACAATGAACTGACAGTGTAGTCTCAACTATCTCACATCTAAGTGGATATCGTACCTTCCACTACTTTGGCCAAAGTATTCACATTGAGTACTTTGAATGAAGGTCATCTATCATATACACTACTCAGGGCCGATTTGACTTAAGGTTATCTTACACTACGCATAGGTATCATCCTTTACTTTTGGATAATCTTTTATCCCAGACTAACCTACAACATTTTCTAAGAAATTTACACAAGATAGGTATATCCTGTTTCAAATTACCTACCTTTAGACATTCTACTTCAATAGTTACATAAGGGAGGTATATCCTATTTTAGACAACCTACCTTCAAACAATCTACTTAGAAACGAAGCAGTCTACAAGGGTCTTATACCATTGCTCCTAATTAGGAAATCTTTATCCTAGGAGTACTTTTAGCTTACCTCAGTTATCCCTATAACTTAAGCTGAAAAAGACCTTTCTAGACCACTATCTTCATTTCATTCCTAGTATATGATAACTAGATAACCCTTATTCTCCATATACAAAGATAATACACCCAATGTGGTTACATAATTATGCCCTATTACTCTTTCACTAGAAGTCAAATGCAATCATTAACACATTTTCTATGTGATTCTATTCAAGCACTTGCCTCTTGCCATTCAATTTCTTAAAAAAGCCAAACAATCCTTTATCTAGTTTATTTCCTAGATTCAACACAAGTTTAAGAAAAAGAAAATACAATAAGAAATTCTCATGCCTGTATAAGCTTCTTTCCAGCTGGAAGTAATCAATTCCTCAAACTGCTAATGTATACAGTTGTGTTTGATCACCAAGTTGAAGGTGAATGCTTCCAACTAAATTCCTCTCTCCCTTTCTCAAAGGTGCTCTCTTTATTGAATATCCTACTCAATTACTATTACCTCTGTTTTTTTCTAAGGCTCAGAATGACTGAACAATGGTGACTGGTAATGCTGGTTACTATCAAAATGGTTACTACAGCAAATGCGTACATGTATTTATGCAGCAATGAATTTCACAAGGCTGAAACAAAATGGCAATGGGGAATTGTGGCTCTCAAAAGCAAATTCGGAATTAGTAATGACAAATTGTGAATTGGTAAAAATCACAAGGTGAAGAGCTCTATTTATAGGTTATCTCATGCCATGCTACAATTTTGGCATGAGAATTGACACCTTACATATTTGAAAATGTCAATTCATGAAGTGGCAGCAATTTTGTTACTTACTCAGCAATTTCAAGGTGATTCGACCTTTAACCAGGGAGAATATTTCAACTCACACATGGTAAAAATACAGCTGAGAGACACCTACAGGCGTACTCAGCAGAGGCGTCCAAAAATGGCGGATTACATTCTTAGAAGGAAAACGTCCATGGTAGTTGCGTCCCACCTGGCCTATACTTCAGGCCTTATCACATTTTTACAAAATGGTGTCTCTGCAGGCCGCGACCTGGTCTCCTGGGCGCACGTGTTTTCAGCCGCGCGACTTCCTCCATTTACCTTTGCAAATAAAAGTTCGAACTTTTGCCAATTGAACTTTGGCGTATTTTCCCTTAATTTCCACAGTGAAAGAATTCGAATACTTTAGCTTTATTTCAATGTTTATAAAAAGTTCGATAAACCCCACATGATTTCCAATGTTAAAAACATTTATTTTCCCTTGATATATTTCATACGGTTTTTACCAAAAGACTATAGAAGTCTAATCCATTTATTCTCTCATCGTAAATTTATATATTATTTACCAAGTGACTATAGAAGTCTTAAGTCTTTTATTTCCCAAGATCTTATTTATTTAAAATATAAATAAATTCACTATATAATATTATTTCTCCAAAGTTGCTTTATAATATTTACTCTAATTAAAAGATTTAAATCTTTTAATTTTACACTTAAGAGTTTTAGAATATTTAAATAAATACATTTATATATTTTATTATATAAATATTATTATAGTTTTTTTAAATATTAAACATATAAATATTTAAATACCCGAGTATTTAATATACTTATATATTTTAATATAACTATAATAATATTATATATAATTACTTATATAAATATATTTATATTTAACAATATAAATATATATATACGTATACATATTTAATTGTCGAATACATATATTGCGAGCCAGTCAGCATACTTTCAATATATATATCTATGTATATATGTATATATAAATTCCAGGCAAATATTTAATATTCCACATTATCGAACGTACGCTTATAAACATATATATACTATACATGTGTTTATATGCTTACTTCTAACGTTCACATCCAAACATGATACCACCATAACGATCATAATCTCACAATCAAGCACAAAGATAAACTTCACACACAAAAGTAGTCAAGACCTCTACTTGCAAGACATACAAGCTATGGATGACTTACCTTATACTCATACAAAACTGACTTGGTTTACTCAGTCTAAGGTGAGTGTGTGCATGCTCAATTGATTTACTTTACCAGTTATCCGACCAAACCCCTCTCCCGAGTGATGTCTCCCCTCCGCCTGGAGGAATGGTTCATGTACCTGCACCCATAGACATACAATCTCGGTAGTTACTTGTTCTCAACATCAACAGTATACAAAACATCTTAAGTTAGAATATTCATAATTCAATACTATGCATGCAACATTCATCAAGGATAACATCAATAGAAGTATCAATCAAATGAGA